>BMAW01042654.1:0-32237 GCA_019974015.1 Nephila pilipes | reverse complement strand
CATCTCTGGGTTAGTCTCGGAACTTATTGATCCATGTGTTAGAATATTATTTAGCTTTCTGTATTTCAGTGATGATAACTTTCAAGAATTTTGACGCCATGATTTCAATGAATTCATCACAAATTGTAGCAGGTAGATAAGAAAGATTATCTTTTCCAGAATTGCCATACTTTTTAATATGTTCTTTTAAAAATTGATCAAACTTACTTAGAAGCTCTAAAGTTCTTAAATAATTTTCGTCATTCACAGAAAATATAGTTTCATTTTCCCCTCCAAAAGGCAGTCCTCTTGATGGTAAGAATTTTATAACAGCCACTATGTATAGCCAGTAAATAGTTTCTTCTTAAAAAGATAAATTAGATGGTTTCTTTTTCTTAATTTTTATTATTTTCTTAACTTTGAAATACATACTTTTTTATAGTTTTATTTTTCTAGATTTGCGTTTATTTTATTCCATTTTCTGATGATTTTAAGTTGATTTTTGTTGATGATTTGCAAATACCCCTCAATACTCTGCTATTTATGTTCAAAATTAAAGATAAAATGCTTCTACCGAGTCCTTCACAATTGGAAGTGTCCAGTTTGATGTTCACTTTACGGAAAAAAATTGTGACACCGTTACTATGTCTTCTCTTTCATTGCCCTTCCCTATCATTCAAGTGCATAAAAACCACCCGTCATGAACAAATTTTACAAAGAAACTGTTATTCTCGCTGTTTCAATACGTAGTCCACTTTCCTGTTTGAGGACCATCCATTGGCTTCTTCATTTTTTAAATCAAATCATTTCATTTATTAAAGATCTACAGTGTTAATTAAATATTTTTAATGAGAACGAAAAAACAAACATTCCGAATTTTGTACAGTGATTATTATAAAAATATAAATTTTAATAAATGCGGAAACCGACTCAAAACAATTTGTGGTGATATATGTCAATACAAAATTGCATCAAAACCTTATTTTTTTTTAAAAAAAATTAATAAGAATACTCAAATTGAAAAATTTAAACTTCAATGCATCATGTATTTTTTAATAATTGTTTACTATAAAGAAAAAAGGTATATAAATATTTTGTATAAAGTCTTTTTTGTTCCTTTCTATTTTATTGAGGCAAAAAAAAAAAATATGTTACATTATTCTGAATTATTGTTATATTTTAAGTTTAAATCGAAAGCGATAATTAAATGGTTATGATTTCGAATTTGTGGCCACTGTTTTTCCTGCCGTATCGTGGGTTCGAATCCTCGGGGCACCTAAGACCTATCATAAATCTGTAGAATATATGTTTGTAACTATACAAAATATTTTTATCCATATTATTATACTTATCAAACGAAACGAAGAATTATGATAAAAAGAAGTCATAGGTTCCAAAAATTAAAGAACATTATTACATAAATTATTAATGAGGAGAATTATATTCATGTAAATAATTTTCATTAAAAATATTTATACTAATATGTGATAAAGTATTAGTAAGTAATAAAGTATTGATAAATGATAAAGTATAAATACATTATAAGTTTTAAAGTATAAGAGCTAAAATTAAAGTATAAATAATTTCAATTTCCTACAGAAAAATCTGATTAAACATACACACGCAAACAGAAAATTTCTAGTGAGGGTCTTATACATTAAAAATCTCTTATTTTGTACTGTGTTGGATAAGAATTTCTGCATTTTTTGTTTACTCTTAAAACATTAAATTATTGTACAGGATTTATTTATCTAATTATCAAATTAAACTGTAGGATTCCTATTATATGATTGTTTCTCTACATTTATACAGCATTGCAAAAATCTGTAGTAATGTAATATCTTCATTTTATAAATGTTCTTTTTTATTTGGGTTTCTATAATAATAAAAAGGATAGTCATTTGAATTTTTAAACGAATAAGAGAACATTTTCCGTATTAGAAGCAAATAAAAATAATTCTCTGAATTACAATACACATTGGAAACTCTTTTGGAAGACCATAGTGCATTCAAAATGAAGGGAGCGCGCACTTATTCATATTAATCAATATAAGAGTATTCTAAAGAGTTCATTGATATATTTATATACAATTTTAAAAACAGTTAAGAGATTATTTCTTGTTGTTCAGAGTGAGAGAGAGAAAATTTACAAAAAAAAAAAAAAAAAAAAAAAAAAAGAGCAAATTTTCAAAACTATTATTTTTATAATTCTCTCTATAAAAAAGCAAATACAAAGCAAATTTTTATATACAAATTATTTTACTTTTTTGAAGCGATATAAATATTTGTATATTATCTTAAATCTCGAAGAAATACAATTCAAAAATGAAAACATAATTATCTTTTGCTGTTTCAAACAAATTAAATTTAAAGGAAGGAATTGCCGATTTAGAACTGTAGGCCATTCATTTCTTCGAAAAAGTGTGATTCCCTTCAGGGTCATTTCAAGCCTCTTTTTTATTAGCCCTGACCCCTGTCATAAAATAGGGAATGTGTTTTTGTCACTTCTGCTGGGGGGTTAAGTGTATCTCTTGTCCATTCGTGAGCGATGCTTAACTCCTGTGTACAAATAAATAATTCGATATAAAAACCAACGTTTTTAAAAGCAACGTTTTTATATGGTGGCAAAGTTTATTAGAGAAAATTATTGAAATATTAGTTAATACTGTTAGTTATTTTATCTTTAAAATTTACTTAAAAAGAGACATTTGTGAGCGTATTAAAAAATTCATAATATAAAATCAAAACATGCATTTGAAAGTTTGTAAGTCATTCTATTAAAAAAAAAAAATGGTAACCAGAATTCAGAAAAAATTATTGTGATAAGATATGGCGCCTAATATTGGAAACTTTCTTTCTTGCGAATGATTACTGACTAAAAGTCAGCAACCCTTACTATCTCGGAGATTGTAAAGGGGAGATAGTATCTCCCCTTTGTGAGTACAAAAGGTTTACGATAACCTCATGCGGTGTGGGGTGTGCCCGGTGCTCCCAGAGGGGGAAAGAAATTTCTCAATCCTAAAAGCGCCTAGAGGAAAGAATATTTTGACTTATTAAAATTATTGAAATATGAGTTAAAACTTGTCGCAAACGTCTAAATATTGCATTGTTAGGCGAGTACGAACGATTCCCAAAATTTCAAAGCTCTAGCTTGATGGGAAGTTGATTAAATTAACGATCGAAAATTTGATGACACACACACACACACACCAAGTGAAATTCAGAAAAACGTTGTAATAAAAGATCGCTGGACAGAGTGTCTGTGACTGTCCTTCCCACAGCAGTATTTTTATCAATAGATTGGAAATATCTCGCTATAGAAATAAACTAATATTTTTCTTGATTCTCAGCAAACATTAAAAATAGAAATATTTAATATAGAAGTAACTGTCTTCAACCAGTCATGTCCGCGAATAACATTTGACGACTAAAATTATTCTGATTATGATCTAATTCAGGCCGAGTAGAGAACGAGACGAGGCCCCCTCAAAGGCGAGGCCCTGGGCCCTGGCCCAGTTGGCCCATGCCTTAAGACGTCCCTGCTTGGTTCTTTTAACTTCTTCGTGTCCTCTTAGAATTTTGTTTCTGAATATTTGAATATAGCTAGAGTTCGATTTCTAGATTGCAATTGCAGATCTGGAAAAAGAAGTGGGAGATGTGTTTGAATTACAGAATGTGCCTTTTATAATACACAGGGATATTGTTATTCCCTCTTGACTAATTTTAAATCTGAACATTGTCTCTAATTCAATTTTTATATTGCAATTAAAATTATTTTAGATGTATGGTAGTTTCAAACTATGAAAGACATTAAAAAATAGAGATAGGTGAGCTTGATAGCACATTCCTAAGGCTGGTTTTTTTTTATTTATTTTTTTTTATAAAGTATCAAGAAACTGTAGGATAATGCAAGTAAATATGTAATTTAAACTGGAATGTATGTTAAAGAGAAATAAAAATACATTGTGGTCATTTAGAAGGTCTGTTTTGTAACAGTTATTTTAACATTTTGGATTGCGCCATAGATGTGTTTCACAAGAGTGATGGATTTACGAAACAATTCTTATTCCTATGTCATTACAGTGCTAAAAATTAAATTACGAATTGCATAAAATTTTGTTAAAAGTGCTAAGCTTTATATTAAATGGGAATTACTCAAAATTACTTTTTTTTTTAACTGATTAGTTATTAGACTTTATTAGAAACATAATTTTTTAAAGCAAATGAGAAGCTATAATATGTTTTTCTATCAAAATTTGTTTTCTATTTCTACAGGTAATATAGTATCCCGCTTTGCTATATCACAAAAAGATTTATTTCATGTGACTTTAAAGAATATTAGTGTGAATCAAAATGAGGATGATTTCTTGATCCAGCTAGGATTATCTTCAGCATTGTTGGCTGATTTTTCTGAAAAAGGTAATGTGATCACTTTAACACATTAGATTTAAACTGAATTTCATACAAAATTGCATTTGATATTTAAAATTAATTTATTTATTGCTTGAGCATTTTTTAAAATTTAGAAACTTTTATTTTTTGCAGTTGTTGATAACAATTAAGTCGATATTACCCTTTATAAAGAGCGATCAAACAAATTTTTGAAAATTGAATAAATACATTTTTAAATGATAAATTGCATTGATGATATGTAAAATTTAATTTGAAAAGTATTGATATTTCCAGTCATTCTAATGATAAGTCAGTCTAGCTGAAGCAAGTTAAATTGCTAGATGTAGAAAAAAGATGCTTAAAAAAAAAATGGGAGAACTTTGAAAATTTCATTGGATCCCTAAGTAAGATTCCAGTAGTTTAATGAAGATTTAGTTTTATTATTTATATTTTTTAACACATATTTTTTTTTCACGTTTGTGCTATTGATTTTTTAGAAATAAATTATCTTAGTTAATAACACCTTAATAATGACGCCTTATTCAATAATCTCACATGCATGTGTGCCAGTTCTATGTTATAGTAATATTAATTTTGAGGTATGGCAACCTGATAATTTTCATTCCAATTGAGCGTCAATTTTTTGATTGCATATGATGTCTTAATTTCAAGTTTAAAGACTTATGTGTTCTTTTAATCTTGTTTTTTTTAACTATTCATTGATTCTTTGAGTATGCATTAATAGTTTTAAAGTTATTATAATTTGTTTGATATGCACAAAATCATTACATTGCCTTTTAGTTCCTCAACATCATTTTTCAGTATAAGTGTTTTTTTTAAATTATGTGTATATTGTCTCAAAACTTTTGGAATGAAAATGAGGATCAGAATTTTCTTGAGACATGCTGAGAAGTGAAATAGACTTTGTTTTCTTCAGTCACATATCCATTTTAATAGCCAAACTTTTAGAATTATAGATATATTATTCTATACCATTCGTTCTTCAATGGAAAGTGGTTGATTGTATACTCGTATCGGCTTGCAAAAAGTGTTTGATTGTCATTTTAAACTTTTTAATTTTTTAGGACATCAGACATCTTTAACTCTAAAAATTTCATTTGGGGAAGGTAGTGCATGCTATGAATTATTTATTCCATATTCCTCTTTTATATACTTCAAAGTAAGTGATTATCTTTGCATTAAATTTTAATATATCTAAATCTTACTGTCATGAGATTAAATATTAGAAAAACAAGATTATTACTTGATATTTTGATTAGACTTTCTGAATATATTATAACAGGATGGGTCACCAAGCCACTTACAGAAAAATCTGTTCAGTACATGAATTCAGTAGAACTTTAAAAACAGTAAAATTTACATTTTTTATGAGTTATATTAAACACATTATTACACTTTTATGTATGATTGATATTCTCACTGGGATAAGTGCATTATACTGTTTTAAGTAAAATGTATATATTAGAGAATTAGAAGCATACATATTATAATTAGAAATTGCTTTAAAAATTAATGTCTAATTTTATTAATAAAAATTAATTATATCATTTAGGTTAAGAGAACTGTAAATTATATAACGTATGTGATAAGCATTACAAAATATATAATTGTTTATTCCAAGATTTAGAATTATACATAATTATTTCTTGAAGAAAACTGTTTGTATATAGTTTTATAATCCTATTTCAGTGGTTGTTATCTGAAAAAATTAAGAATTTTTTGTAAGAAACAAGCAAAGGAGAAACATCCAGCTATGTGTAATCAATTTAAAAAAAAAGCAAGAGGGAGAAAAACAATTCTTTCTTTCCCTCTTTTTAAATTTCAAATTTGAATCTATACAAAATAAAGATTATATTCTATAAGAAATGTCATACATTTGCAAAAGGTTATGAGAAATGCTGGAGTAAAGAGTAATTGCATCGAACAATGAAAAAAAGTATATGTATATCTTAGTATTTTTTTATTGTAAAATAATCAAACGATTTTTTATTGTGAACATAAATCATGATAGATTTTCTGTTAAGTAAATTTAAATATGTGCTGATATATTTATGCATGTTTTCAAAAAATGATTAATTTAATCTTAGGTAGTTTTTCAAGTTCCAATGCACTGAATAATGACCTCCAATTGAGAATCAAATATACAAAATACTTGATAAAATTCCAATTCTCTTTGACTTAGCTAAGAGTTCTTATCTGGGATGATTGATAAATACATTTATCCGTGGATTGGCTGGAAGGCAGATCAGATCTCTTCTAAAATACTAGATGCCACCATTCTCTTTTGAATTAATTGACTTCAAACACTGGATATCAACACATCTTGGTCTATAACAACTGTTTGAATCTACAAACATGTAACTTAGCAATTCTCTTAATTAGAAGTAATCAAAATCTGAGAAAAATCCCTCTCATGATGTTGCAACAAGTGATGTGACAATGGTTGTGGAAAACGTGTCCAGTCTTATAATCAGTTCATTGCTAGGAATACATATCAATTATAGTACTGCTAAAAAAAAGAATAATCTGTTCTTCTAATTTGAAATTATCTCAAAAACAAAACTCTTCTTACTGGAAGGGAAGTAGATAAACAAACCGTCCCCTAATCGAGAGTCAAATGCTCTGAAAGCCATAGCGAAAGTGGCTTCTACCTGGCAAATATTATTTTCTTATTCAATTGGTAAATCTATCTGCATATCCACACGTACCTAGTGGAAATCCATCTTGGTAAAACTATCTTCATGTAGGTACAGTTACCTACCTCCATTATTAGATTTCATAATATGTTGAAGTAGAAAGTGAAAATGAATAAAAATAAAAAGAACTAATTGTGTGTGTGTGTGTGTATATATATATATATATATATATATATATATATATATGATGAAAAATGCAAATGAACAATGATACATTATAAAATATGTAGAGAATCAAATCGAAATTTTTAATTGTTAAGTTTTGAAAAAATAAAGGAAAGAAATACCAAAACTTATAAATAAGAAGAAGAAACAGAAAACAGCTAAAAAACCTTTTTTAAAAATGAACAAAAGGGGAATAAGGCTATGCAATATTATTGTTAGATTAAAATAGTTGTACTCTGTTCAAACATGTTTTAATGATCGAAACTTTGCAAACAATAATAACTCTATTAAACAAATGCAAAGGCCTAATAAAGCAAAATGAGGCAATGAAGTTGAAAATTAGGAAATTAAAGTTTAACCCTGGGAGTCTCATGAAATTTCTTCTTTTAACTGACATGTCACACAGGCTTTGCTGATTTGTACATAAATTATTGTGTGTGTCTCTCTCTCTCCCCTTGTTGTATTTTGGAACTGGAATTTTATCTATATTTGTTGCCTATAATGAAATTTTTTTTTATTGATACTGTTTAATTATTTCATACATTACAGTGTTTTATTAGTGTTAGATAGATTAAACAAATTTCCCTTTCATTGCTGAAATTTTTCATATTTAAACCACTTCTTGTATCCGAACCAATACTTGATAATATGCATTAAACAGATTGTATTTGCAATTACTAAAACATTAAAATAGTTTTTAGTATAAATTAATTATAAAAAATATTTGTTCATCTTAATTTTGCAAGATATTAATACTACTGTTTTTTTCAAATTTTTAGGATGATTTCTTACTTCCATGCTTCAGAATACAACATTTTTACAGACATGAGTTGAAACTGGTCTTATCTACTTATTGGAATCATCCCTTGAAAAACATTACTGAATTAGTTTTCATCCAAGCAGCAAATTACTCTCTGAGAAGTATATTTTATTGAAATTAAAACTACCTGGAAATACCTTAATATTTTTGAATAACATGCGTGAAAAGTCAGGATTAAAAAGTGCATATTCTTTTTCCCATTCATCTCTTCATGTTGTTTGAGTGAAGTGTAAAATACTTTACTTATAATGTTTCTTATAGATTTAAACCCTTCTTCATTAGTAGCAACATGATTTAAACTTTTGACTAAATTTGAGTCACATTGCAAACGTTTCCAAATATATATATATATTATTTAAAAATAGGGAAAATTTATGTTTGTTGCATTAGTTTTTCAATGTTATGTTTAAGAGAATCATGAATCTGATTAACAGTATTTTTTAATAAAAAATACAAATAAAGTAAGTTTATGCATTCATTTCTCTCTCTCTCTCTTTTTTTTTCTAGAAAAGATTCATTTGTTATTCACTGCCATTTAAAATTTATGTATCATAAGTCTTTCTAGTTGTAATGTTAAGTATTGACATTGTGTCTTACTAGTTTTTTGTAAAAAGAAGTATTTGAAAATGAGGCAATAATAAAGAAAATTAGCAATTTGAAAAAATTGTAATCAATAAAAAAAGAACCTTTTTTTTTCAAATGACAAAATATACAATTAACTGACATGAAAAAATGGGAGAATTTCTTCTTTTTTGTTTGTATTTACTGTAGGGACAATCTGTATGATAATAAAATATTTCAAGTTTATTGCATGCTTTTATTAATAATTTATATTTTCATTTGAATGTGAAGTTGGATCTTGAATAAAGACATGTAGTTTGTTTTTAATATTATACTGTTCTATCAAACTCTGAGGGATTTACTTTCTTAAAGTAAGTATTGGAATCATGACCTCAAGCTACTCTAATGATCTCTTTCGCTCCTATGGGTTGTATTGTTTTTGGTAAACATGAGTTATGAGCGATTCTTCTCTATTTTTGGTTATGAGCAATTCTTCTCTATTTTTGATTCTCTTTCCTGTCGACTAATTTCTTTTATTTTTTCCCCCGTCTAGATTACAATGTAAACAAATGTTTGACCCAGCAAAAACACTAACTTTCTTGTGCCATAAACACCAATTTTTACTCACACATGCCACTCTGTCAGTCATACAAAAAAAAAAAAAAAAAAAAAAATATCAAACTTTTTTTTCTTTTTATTTTAGTATTAGTCTTTTACTTATTTGTATAATTTCCTTTAATTTTTATTGAATTTTTGGTCATATTTTAGTTTTTAATTATTAATAGTTACTGATGCAATATTGTATTTGAGAGAATATTATAGTATATATTGTATAACAGAATATTATATATTGTGTTTAACATTTTTTTTTAGATGTTACAGAAGTGTATAGGCTTAGTGGAAATGTGTTCAAAACTACCTATGATTTTGACAGTGAGAATTTTTACCTGATATTAAATAGAACTGCAGATTCACAATGTTTGTTTTATCATAATATTTCTATATTTGAATCATCTCACAAAAATGTTTGTAACACATTGAAACCTCCAGTTCATCGTTGGGTTTCTTTTTCAAGAAAAGTAAATATTTTTATTTCATATTTCTCTATTTTATTTTAAGAAACAATCAAATTTGGTTTAATATTGAGTTTCTATTTATAAGCAAGGAATAAAAGATCTTAATAATAGTATTGGTAAAAGGAGAGATTTTTTTTTTATTTAATTATAATCATTTAAGCATTTAGAAGTAAAAATAATATTGCTTTATTTATAGAGTCTGTTAATGTTATAAATTCTCTCTGTTCAAATGCTTAAGTTTTTTTCTTATTAAATGAAACAAATCTGAAAGAGTAGTACATTTTTTCTTTAACTATTGCCCTTTTTTTCATTTATTGTATCAAAAGATATCTATATTGATGGTATGTGCCACATGATCCATTGCGTATAACCCCTTCTCCACAAAATCATCTAAATTGTTTCTTAAGAGCATTATTTTTCATCTATTATTTAGTGAATAAATATGTGCTCTTCTCCCAAAGGCAACTTCTGCATATATTGCTAATTTTACACATATGGAAAGTTGGAAGAATGGGACAGTAGGAGATGCAAAAACAAAAAGCAAAAATCCTTGGAAAAAATTATACTGAAATCAAGAAGATGAGGCAAAAACACTTATGTTACAAAAATGTATTGAGAAAGCACTACCAAATAACTGTTTAAGGCTCCCATCTACAAACCATTTTGATTTTATGAATGTAGAGTTAATACTATAAAATTTCTTCTACTGTCCTTAAATCTTCACTATTTTACATACTGAATGCAATAAAGTTCCTCTGAAAGAGCAAAAAATGATGTTGCATCTGCAGAATTAACATTTTCTCTCTAATTTTTGAAAACATTTTACAATATCTTACAAGACCGGAAAACCGCAAGTGAATCTTTAAAATAAGAGTTTAAAGTATTTTTAAAAATTGGAAAAAAATGTCATTCTGCTGAAATCTTCATTATTTTTTTATGTACTTTGTTGCATTCAAATAGATAAAATTGTAAAGATTTGAAGGTGGTAGTACAAATTCCATAGGATTAACATTATGTTTACGAAACCAAAATGGCCAGTAGATTGAAGCCTTAAATCAGTGATATAAACAACAGTGCATGTTAAATGGTAGTATAGAAGGTACTGATAAATGCAGTGGAGTATACTAATGTTATGTAAAAAATTTGGACTTTGTTGTCTTCCCTGCAGACCGACTATTATGGTAGAAACTTAGTTTTACTGTGAAGGTTTTGGAAGTAATACTGAATATGAAGGGATGATCTTGGGGGCAAAACTAGAATTCTCTAGATGAAAGGAACAACCTCTAGAAGAATCTTAGAAGAGTATATGAGCCACTATGTATATTACTTTATATATTATATTATGATTATGTTATTTGAATTTGCAATTATTTGAATTGTGAATAAGTGCTTTAGTGGATTTATGTTTTTGTGTTTATTGTTTCCTGTTAAAAGGAAATTATTGTATCTGCTAGTCTCAGAATAAAAATTTCGATTAAATTTAAAAGAAACTTCTGAGAATTGTGCAGACCTTCCCAGCACTGGGAATGCTGATCAACCTTGTAACACCAGGCATATTGCACATACTATCAAACACTGTTTGAATTCTGGAAATGAATTTTTCATCAGATTCAAAGGGAGTGTCATAAATGAGATTCTTGTATTGTCACTTAAAAAATAATCATATTACTGATTGGAAAATTGCAATAGCCAAACTATGGGACCAACTTGCCTAATCCAACCGATTGGAAAAGTTATGCTTTGAGAGTTGCACTCCTCTCACCTAAAAATTTGCTGATTCTTCATTATACTAGAATCACAAGAATGGAGAATGTCTTTGTAGATTGAGATTAATAGAAAGAAGCTAATTGGTATGTGGGAAGCTGCAGTCAGTGCTTGGAATCATTGAACATGAAATGAATGCAACATGTAACCCTTCTACGGCCATTGATTGTAAAGTATGGCACTCCAAGGATACAACTTATAATTTGTTTGCTTGTACTTTGGCAAATCTGCCACCACATCTAGACTAGTTTATTTAACAACTGCCATTCAACCCATGAAAAACCTTCGTCCAACTAGGAAGTGATCTTATTTCATACAGCTGATTAACATAAGCATCTACCTATATGTTTGAGAAAGAGGAAAATACTCCCTGTAAAGTCAATTTGTCTATATATTTGTGTCATTTGACAAATGCAAATCAGGCTTTTCTCTGGAAGTATATCAAAAGTCTGTTGGTGGCTTTTAGTCACTTTAATATATGTTAAAATTTTTTTTTTTTTGTACGACTTTTGAATACATGTTCTACTTAACTGCTCTTAATAGAAATTGGTTTTTGTTATTTAAAATGCCAGCATTTCCAAATATTCTAGTTTTTACAAATTTCATTTCATACGATACATTCTGTGATGAAAACTATTTGTTTTAGTGTATTTATTTATCATTCAAAGTTTGTCTTATTGTGTTTTGTAACACTTTGCTCTGCATCTCTCTTTTCATATATTATTCATGCTGTAACAATCTGCAGACTGTTAAAAGCAGGAATTTTTCCACAATTAATGGCCAAACTGTTTTCTTCCACCATTACATTATACGAAAACTGTTATAGAACCAAAGATTCAAATTAACAGAAATCAAAGAAAATCAAATTCAGGTAAAATTATTTAAAAAGAAAATAAACTAGTAATTCAAGAAAAATCTTAAAATATGTACAACTTAAAATGAAAAAAAAAAAAAGCAATTATATATGTTCTATTAATTAAACTAAAAATCTTATAAGATAAAATGAAATTCACTATGAACAACAACAACATGTGAGTACTATAAAAAAAATGGCTGACTGAATTTCCACTTTAAAGTAAAAAAATTAGGTAAAAGATAATGTCATCTACAAACTGCAACCAGCCGCTATCTACCTTGGCCACAATGTCACTATATATATATATATATATATATATATATATATATATATAGATTATTTATTTCTATTTTTTACTAATTTGTCTTATTTTTTCTAGATTTCTACATTTTAAGGAATATTTTTTTTCATAAAGATTATAGTTATAATTGAATTTATGTTTATTATGCATCATAAGTTTCATGATTGTTTTATGTAGCAAAAATTGTACATTATATTTTATTCATTTGTATTTGTCTAATTGGTTGCTTATTGCAATAACTTATTAATGTATCATTTTCCTTTTAGTCTTGTGATGTTGTGAATTATGACAGAAATCATTTTACCTCAAGCCAACAATATTGCATATATGTAAGTATAAATAAAAATAAAAAAATCAAAAGAATTTATATTTATGTTATTTAGTTTTATTTCTATGATATAAATATTAATTTGAAATGCATACTTTAAATTTAATTAAAAACATCTTTATGAAAAAAAATCAAGATTATATTTAAGAACAAATAATTTGTAATTAGATTGAGTGGCCAAAACTAAAAATTTATTGAAATTTGTATATACTTCTGAATTCTATTGTCCAACTCCCAACATATTTTCTTCACTTAATGGCTCCATAATGTACAATCTAAGTAAATATTAAAAGTTTTGATCATGAATCATACTCTTGTAGAGATTGATCGTATCTGTTCTTATTCATGTTGTGAAAATCGTTAACAAATCAATTTTAATTACTCTTCAAAGATATTTGTAGTTCTGTTGAAAGTGGAGAATAGCTACATTTTTTAGAGTTGTCTTGAAATCTCTGAAATTTTTCTTAAATATTTTTTGTGAAAAACACATTTACAATTTTTTTTTTAAATCAGAAATGTATTATTTAAGTAAAAAGGAATTGGGGTATATTTTCAATATAATAACATATCTTTAATGAAAACTAATATGACCATTTTTTTCAAAATGTGGATTTTTCATTTTTTTAAAAATTTGTCTGTAACCTAAAGATTATTTTTCTCATGCATTTATTTTTATCTTTTGGACAGAATAGGTTTTTTTTCCCCATTGTGGTAATATTTTTAAGTAGATATATACTAAAAATTTAAATGTACTTTTGTAGAACAGGATTAATTGTGTTGTGTAATGAATTTTTCACTAACTATTGTCTTCTAACATGATAATTTTATTATTTATATTTATTAATTTAAGAATAAAACTTCTGTATTTGATAAAATGTTTGCTTTTGCTTCAAAAATGTACACTCAGATAGTATTATATCTATTGAACACACTGTAAATTAAAAAAAAAAAATTATTTAACATTTTAATCAAGAACAAATTTCTGTTTTAGTAATTTATCAATTGAATTAAAATTGTAGAATGTACTAAATTATAATTATATTATTCAAGATTTATAAGAAAAGCATTAAGTAATAAAACATAAATGCTCAACAGCTTAAATTTATTTTGTGTAAACTTGTTTTAATGCTTGTGTGCTTATGCGTATACATATCAATAGTCTATTTTTATCAGATCTTAGCATTATTTAATATATTGAGTTTTGCACCTATTTCATATATCTCTCCTATGGGTCCAATTTTTTTCAGGATTTTTTATTAAAATAGTTTCTTTTATCATTATTCTGTTATTGATTTATACATTTTTTTGTGATATAATCCTACCTGTATTTTTACGAAGATTCTCTTGGTTTCTATTCGTTGAAATATTTTGTATTTCATCAAATTAAACTTAAATTTTGTTTCTTTTATTTATTTGTGCTCATGAAATATTCTATTAAAATATGTACTTTAAAAAAGGTTTTTTTTTTCCTCCTTCAATTGCAGGCAGTTTTCAAAAAAGCTCAACATTGTGAACTTTCATATCCAGAAAACTTTATTGAAATTTCTTTCTTCCAATGTGAGTTATCAGTTAAGGTTTCTTTATATTTATTTCTATCCTACAAACTCTTACTATTTTGTTGTTGTTGTTTACAGGAAATCTTACTTCTTTAAAAGCATTTTAATTGTTATAAGCTAAATTTATAAATGAATGTTTAAATACTCTTGCAAAAATTTAATGATGGGATCAATAATAAATGATGATTAATAATGTAATAAAATATTGATTTATTACTGTGTTTTTGAAGAGTATCTTACCATAATTTTTAAAATTAAACAAATGAAGCTAGAGAAGCATGGTTTAATGTACATATATTGGCAATCCTAATACGCAAAAATAAATTTTTTCCCGTCTTCGAAAAGCTTTCATTATCGGCAGATTGCCAATGATTGATAAAGTATTGGATTTTTGTCTTTGTCATATTGATAGAAGAATCTGAACAATGTCATTGCGTTAAGTTTTGCGTAATGCTTGGTGATTCTCAAGTGAAAAGGAATTGAAATTCCAACCTTGAAATATTTAATATAACAATATTAATTTTTTTTTAAAAATCTATTCGTCATGTTAATGTATACTTCTAGAATGTACTCTTTATTGAATTTGATTTTCTTTTTGTAATTCAGTAGAATTATTCAGATGGCTCAGATAAAATTATTCAGATTGTAGCTTAATTGTGCTTGATTCAATTTACTTTTTGAAATTATGAAATATATACATTATAAATTTAAATATTTAAAAAAAATATGTAAAAATGTGTATTGAAATGAAAAAACAGTCCTAGGACACCAATGGCATACCCATATTAATTTTGACATACCAGATTTTAATTTTGGGAATGGAGATGCATATAATCATTTCTGTGAAAACAGAAATTTTTTTAACTTAGAATTGGGTAAAAACTAATAAATTGGTAAAAACTAATAAATACCTTCATCAATCATATTTTTCCTATTTAAACTGTTTAATGATTGATATAATTTTTATCAAGTTACAAAAATAAAGATCATTGGAAAAAAAAAAGATAACACGACAACAAAAATCTGTTTGAGGATTTAAAAAATGGTTTTAATTTTAAAAAAAAAATGTTAAAATGTGTGAATATAGTGAATGAAATCTTACAAAGTTTTATTTATTCTTGTTTTTCTTTTTGTAAAATATTTAAGACTTCTTCACTTGATGATGCATTTTTATACATGTATAATAAACAGAGTCAATTTAAATGCATGTCAGAGATACTGTAGTTGTTTTAAATATTTTATAGTTGAAAATAATCTTTCACCAGTACATGGCAAAGGCAAATAAAATTTTTTAAAGTTAATGGTTATTTTGAGAAAATATCTGTACAAAGGAGTGCAAAATAGATATTTTCCTGTAGAAATTTTACTTCTACAGAAATTCATCTAGTCTGTTGTGCCAGTAATTTTTTCCCCCATAGCTGATACTCTACACCCAAAAAAAGTATGTCAAAATATTAATACTACATCCTGACAAATCTGAAGAATATGTTTCTTTCAGTAATTTATTTTCATCTGCATACATGAAGTCATTCTCCGCTTGATTGAAATATGGAGCAAATTCTTAACTACTTTGTGTTTTGTGAAGAGAAAGAGTTGATATGCTGAGAGAGTTGGACATTTCTGAAGTTTTTTGTTTGTTTTAAGTGTTCTTAGATCACCATCTGGTCACAGGAAACTAATTAGGTACAGGAAGATTGACTTCTTCTGTAGAGATGCACCTTCCTCTCCTCATCTTCAAACACTGACCCAGAGGAATATATTAGAGACAGCAAAGATTTTTGTATTCTTTTCTCAAGATTAGCTTATATGGTATCAATTTTTCACTTACTCATGAAAATATTTAAGCATGAGGGGGAAGAAAATCATTTTTTAAAAAGTTTTTTAGAACATTTAGAACATTTTTTTAAACTTAATAGTATAATAAAAGAGTTATCATGGAATATTTCAAGACAATTCTTTCCCTGAAATTATCCTGAAAATATTTCGATTTCCAGAAAAAATCTTGGGGTGTGTATATGTCTCTTTGCACTCTCCCTTGTTACGCCACTGAAGGACTCTATTAAGGAGTTGTTCAAAGGTTTGAGAAAAGATGTAAATTTTTCTTTCAGTTTTATATAAATTCAATTTATAATTTTCTATAATTAACTTTTTTAATACGATGTATATTCAACAAAAACTGGTTTAGATGGAGGTAAAAAAGGAATAAAAGTATGCTTACTGTTGTATGATTTATTGTCTTTTTTGTTGCAGTGTTGCCCAATGATACTCATGATAAGTCCAAAGTTGTAACATCCATCTGTGAAAAGTGGAACCTTACAATGGATGTCCAAACTGACAAGTAAAATTCTTTTCTTCTTTGTGTTTTTACCGGACTCTTCTTTTCTTAAATATTTGCTCAAAAGAAGCTTCCGTGAATTTTTTAAAAAAAAATTTCTAATTAAATTATTTGATTTATTTAAAAATGAATTGTGCATGTATTTTAAAATTAAATTCTAAACAAGGAGAAACAAGAAAAGTACTTTTTTGTATTTTTAATGTAAATGTAAGGGCAGTAAATATCATTTGTATACTTTTTGTACTAAAATGTTATGAAAAATGTTATTATTTTATTTTTCTACATACTATAACAGTGTGCATATTCTGTTGAGATGTTTGATACTAGAATATTGAGCATTTGAATTGTTTCATATATTTTAATATTAAATTTTGGTTAAAACTAATGTTTATTTTGATTAATAGTATATTTTAATTAATTTTGAAAAAAAAAAAAGGTAAATTTTTTACTAAAAGAAATTGCTTCTTTTTGTTTACTGCTAGAAATTTTTTAAAACTGAAACAGTTGTAATTAAGATTAATGATTTACTTATATTTTAAAAAATAGTTTTGTAAAATTTGGAAAACATGCACTCTTTCATGTTCCTTTTCTGAAACATTTTTTGAATTGAAATTGTAGCATTGTAGTTGATGTTAAATGCAAATATATTCATAAATATTTCATTCTATTACATAAGAGGCTATTTTTCAAAGAAATAGAAATGAAACTCTTACATCAAATATATTTTTAAAGTATTTCAAGTATCAATATGTTTTAGTAACATCAATATATTTTAAAAATATTTTTCAAAAGAACATTAAAAATATATGCAGTAAATTACCATTAAGTATTTAATAAGGTCATTTTTTAAATAAAATTACTATATCCAAACACTTTATATAGAATTATTCTCTATAAGTTCTATTCAGACTATCATGTGATTGCTTTGTATTTTCAAGTATTTGATAACCTATTTGTATGAAATGTTTTTATAGACTCTAAACATTTCTAGCATGCACATGTTGTTCCTTTTTTGACATAACAGTGCTTTTTTTGCACATACTTGTTATTAGATTTGAAATTTATATAAATTCTAAAAATATTTTTTCTTTTACATTTATTGGAATACATGAGTGGATATTTAATTTTTATTTTGACATTAATAAAGTACCTCTGCTTAAAAATTGGTTAGTAAAACTTAAAAAATGCAACTTACTAATCCGAAATTAACTTTTTGGGATTAGTTACCATATACAATGATATAAATAAGGAAAGAAGCATAAGTAATAAAGCTATTTTGATGCAAATTTATCTATTTTTTAAAATAATGAATGATTAATTGAGAATCTTTTTTTATGTGTAATTATTAACTATAATATTGTGTTGAATATGAATTTGATGTTTTCAAATGCTGTTAGAAATAAAACCAAAACCGTTCCTAACAGTTATGTGTGTTTGTATGCCATATATTAATGTTCAATAGATTCATAAACTAATAATAAATAGTAAAAGTAAATTAATCAAATGTAAAATTAAAACTAATAAAAATTATTATTATTACTAAATTAATAAATAACCTTATTGTAAACACATATAATCCAAAAAAAAATAAAAAAATACAATAGATTCAACTGAAAATTAAAGAAGACAAAAGTCTAAAGTTTAAATAAAGTGTTTAAATTGTTGTAGGTTACAAATTTAGTAAACATTAAACAAAAATATTGCAAGAATACATTGTAAACATGTATGTTACTTAATTAGTTATTGAACCATAGCAATGTAAATTTTAATATATTTATTCTTGTGACAATAAAACCAGAGTAATTTAAAAATATTTTATGTACAATAGTGGTCATAATAGGCAAAAGCACCTTCAAAACCTATAATTCATTAATCCAGAAAAAAGAAAAATAAAACAGTAAAGTCAAATATAGAAATAAAGATATTCTAAATATTGCCTCAGGCTTGGAACTGTTAATGCTTATGAATATTATAGATTCAACCCTTCACACTCAACAACATAACAAAACGGTAAAAAATTAAATACAAGCAAAAGTCCACATATATATAGCACTTGTATGTATGATGGTTTTGCATACACATTGTCTAATACAGTTCATTTCGGTTGTAATTTAAAAATATGAGCTTTTGAGTTGATTTTGTTTGTGAAATGCTTTACATTATTTATAATTTTCAAGTAATAGTAATGGGACGTTTATACAATAGTTTTTTGTTTTGGATTCAAATAACAGTGTGTATTTTTTACTTTTATTATACACATATTGAATGTTTTAAATTTAAATTTTAATTAAAAATAATTAATAGTAGAAAGTGTAAAGTTTTTGCTCTTTTTCTATTTATGGTGTTGAAAATTACTCTAATATGGTATTTAAAATTAATTTTTAAAATGAATCATTGAAATTTTATACTCAGAATTAGAAATAGATATAATTTTAGTGTTTCGTTAAATGTTATATTATCGAGTAATTTGCTGCAAACTGTAATTTTTTTCAAAAAACTTTCAACAAACAATATTCACCTATTTAATTATATTAAATATCTGAAAGTAATTTTAGTAAATTTTGTTCAAATGCTCTCATATGTCATGTTCAGAATATAGTGAAGTTTTGAGATTAATTTTTGTATTAATGAATTATATGAATGGACGAAACGCTCTCTTACAGTCTGTATATAATGTCAGAAAATACATTTCTTTTATCACATACTATGATAATTTTTCAAAATAACCTTTTGCTATCTCATTTCAAAGTAAAAAAAAAATTGTAAAAATCGAAAATATTGTGAAAAAGGACTTTAGTTTAATGTGGTGTAATAAAGCCTATTAATTTGATATGAAAAAATAATTATAGTGATGATCGGAATAGATGACATCAAAAATAAAAATGTATGTAAAATCATTTGTAGCTCATTTGAGTTGTGATGTATGTTTTGCAATTTATCAAGTTTATCAAAAGATTGTAACTTTTTGATTTTGATGCATTAAATTTAATTAGAGTCGGAACTGGCTATTTTTTGTATGGAGAATGTTGTTTATACAAACAAAAAACATCTAAAATCTCTGATTATTATTTTTACTGATGAATCCACTTATTTAATTGCAAATTCGTGTGATATTAGCTTTTTGATTTTCAGTTTTGTTTTCAAAACTGGGCATTTGAAATTGATTAAAAGGCTTTTATATTTTATTTAATTTATCGAAAAATATCTTTTAAATTCCTAATTAATATTCATTCTTTTTAGGGTGAACATACCGTTTAAATTTAGGGTCTGGTGTCAATTTGTGAAATGTTTCAGTTCGTATCAATTCTGCTTGTACAAACTTAAGACACGAAAATGTGATCTAAGTAAATTCATTCAGATCTTTTGTTATAACATTGTTTCAGGTTTTGATGAGGTAATACATCATACTTTCTCCTTATTTTATTCCTTTTTATATAGCTTCTTGATTTACTTATAATTCATAATATTTTCTTATTCAAACAAATAGTTTGCAGTGAAGTAGAAAATAATGTTATACAATATTAATGCTTGAAAACACAAATATTTTTTATTGAAATATCAATAAAAAATATTGATTGCAAGAAATAATATTTCAATATTTATGCAAAATACAATTTGTTTTTCTGTTGTTACTAATATTTTATTTCAGTTTAGCATACTAACTTGATGCAACATATGTCGATGAATAAATCTATAATACTACATGAATCATGTTATTGTATAATTTAAAACGAAAACATTTCATTTTTAAAATTTTCTTAGAAGATTTTGTTTTGATCTTTTAACTATAGTAATTATCATAGACAAATTCCCTGAAAATCAAATAATTTTGTTATAAGTGTTAAGAATGTTTTAAAATTTTTTAGAAGAGAAAGAAGAAAATCTCACTGTTTCATGTATCCAATCTCAAAAGTGAAATTTATGTTTCCTTTGATTTTTTTTTTTTTTTTTTATTTAGTTCCCTAAAAATAATTTTTATCTAATACATTATTCCAAAATATTTCTAAGTATATGTCTTAAAATTTCATAGTGCCAAAATTTCTTGTTGTATTATTTTGAAAGGCAATGTGAAATTACTCAGAATAGTAAACTTATATTGGGAAGCAGAAATAGAGCTGTTAACTGATTAATAAATAGATGACCCAGTCCTTTTCTTAGTAATCTTAAGTCTTAGGTTCATTTCAGATTTTCTCTGTAGAATATAGAATATCGTCTGCAGAATGTAGAATACACACACTCACAAAAAAATCGGTGTCAAATAACATGTTTTTTTTTTTTTTTTCTTCATTATTTGAAAAGGAAATAATTTTTGTATTGAATGTAAGAAAATGAATAAAAAATCTCTTTAAAGTTAAATAGAGAGGAAAAATTTATGCATATGGGAAATATATATAATGAAACAAGCACTTTTAATTTTAAAAGAGGAAGCTCAGGAACTGTTTATTCCATTTTGCAAAATTCTTTTGGGACTTGTATTTTACATTTTTGTTTATCTTACTTATACAGTAGTTTATTCTATTTAAGGATTTGAAATGTTTATAACATTGAATAATAAATAAAAAAAAAAATCTTTTATTGTGAAAAGAATCTGTTGTATGTTTATAAATTTTTTTTCCACAGGAAATTAGTAGAGTCTTTTTAAATGTATCATCATCTGGATGCTATACAATCATGGTAATAATGTGACTTTAATTCATTTTAATAATTTTAGCCTTAAATTGTATAAACATTTCTTATTATATATTTTATTTTAGGTCTTGCCATTTATTGGTAATAAAAGTGTTAAAAAGTGGACAAGAAATTATCCTGTCTTTAATTTTACAGGTAATTGTTTTGAATTCATGGATATATATGTGCATGTATTACAATTCTAAATAAACAAATATAAATTTAGATTTTAAAATATTAGTGTGTCTATATTTCATTGTGTGCATGTGTGTGTGCAAATGTTATATCATTACTTATGAAAACTTCGAAATAATTATCCAATCAATATTGTGTCTGAATATGAGGCTACATAATCAGCATTTTTGATGCATCACATGCACCAAGTTAGCTAAAATGCATTAAGTACCTAAAATGAACCATATTGCACACAAAAGAAAAAACAATTTATTATAATTTCTAATAAAATTAAAGCATTCAAAGGTTTTGAAAATTTATCTCTCTAATTTTTTTGTTGTTGTTGTTTATTGTAATTTAACATTTAGTAGTGCATGTGATATTGATATATATTAATATCTTAGGAATATATTTCCCCCATGTATTTTAGACATTATCTTAATCATTTTCCAATTAACCTATTTGTGATTTAAGTTTATTTTAAAAGTTATTCACTGCTTGAAAATGTTTATTTCATACAAATGTGGCTTTGAAAATGCAAGTATTTTGATAGCTTTTTGTTTGTAATATTTCGAATTTCACCATTCAAGAGACAACCCAAAAATTGTTATGTTTGCTGTTGAATATTTTATTATTCTCTGTCACTTTTTATTTTATTATCACTTCGCTTCTTTGTAATTTTTTAATTTGCTTACATACATAGATTTAAAAGAAACAAATTTTCACCTAATTCTGAGGTATTTTCTCAAATAGAAGGAGTGATATATTGACAAGTATTTTTCAAAATTAGTGCACAATGGATTTACAGTTTTTAAAACTTAAGATATTAGATTCAAATGTTTTTACTGTATTTTTCTTTTTAATTTATTTCTTCTTCAAAAATAATTGAATACTGAAATCATGGATTTTATCTGTAATTATGACAACATTTTCATAAATTCCTTCTGTACTCTTTAGCCAACTCATCCCTGTATGCCATAAAAAATGTATATGGAAAATTGATTCAGAACCATAATTTTCTCTCTGTGTGTAAAACTCTTGATTTCAATAGGATTGACTTTAAATATAGTTGATTATTTTAACTCTGCTTTTAATACATAACCTTTTAATGTTAAAAGCATAAACAAAACAAAAATGGCTTATAGACTTTTTTGTGCGAATGTAACAAATTTTTAAAAAAAACATCAATTATATCATTTGAATCAGATGGTGGTCATTGAATGAAAATTGATTTAGATACTCAACTCATTTAATCTCTCTTTTCCACTCTATCCGAAAAGAATATTAGATAAAAAGTTAGAAATTGTAGTCCATTTTCTTTCTTAGTATATTTACATAAAATAATTTCAGTATAATTCAATGTAGTCTCTTGGGAAAGTAAAATTAAAGAAACACCATCAATTTCTAGAACCAAAAAAAAAAAAAAAAAATGATGCAATATATTTTATGAATTAATAGTGTTTTATTTTTTAAATATTTGCGTTTCTTATTATGTTAATAGGAAATGAAATTATTAAAGAAGATGAAAAAGATTTCAGTCATAAATTTCCGAATGAAGTCCTTTTAGCAATGGGTTTTTGTGTGTTTATTGCTGGCTTTAGCTTATGGTCCTATTCTAAATCTAAACTAAGTAAGTTATCATTTCTTAAGTTTTAATTTTTTTTCAAGTCTTGAAAATCTGATGCAAGATTGTTCTTTCGTTAGGATCTAAAATGAAGGGCGAGAAAGGCAAGCTATTTCCTGGCAAATCATTTCCTGTCGAAAGTAAGTCATGTTTTCTATTCGTTATTTTTTTTTAAAAAATATATGTGATTTATCTGTGCTTATATTATTACTAAAATGCTTAATAGATTTTTCTATTGCTTAAATCATATTAATGTTCTCTGTGATATTTATATATATATTCAATTGATAATTTTTTTTAAAAAAATTGCGTGTTATTTTTGTGCAAATGTTTAAATTTAAAGATGCTTAAATATTGTAGAATTGTATTAAACTTTTCTTGAACATCATTAAAGATACCTATTTCTAAATACATGATTAGTAAAATGTCGACTCTTTCACATTCATCTTTTTGCACTGTTATTTTGATAAGAATGTTCTTTTCTTTTTTAGATGAAGTAGTAGATCACATTCCTTTACTTACTCAGCACTTCAAAGAAATATATATCTTTCATTCTCACAGTGACAATTCTATTAGGAGGGAAGTTGATTTACTAAAAGATTTTCTTCAAAAAAGTGCTGAATGTTCTATTTATACATTAAAAGATAAATTGCATGAAATAATGAAAACACATTCCGAGTGGCTGATTGAAACCTTAGAGTGTGGTTGTTCTAAGAAGGACAGATGCTGCAATTCTGATAAGGGTTTTTTATTTGTTATTTCTGCAAAAGCCTTGCATGACTTTGCTTCAAAAAATCTTGTCTATGTAAGAAAGTTTCTAATTATTAGATATGTGTATTGACATTGGTTTTCCATTACATTTTTAAAATCTCACTTATATTCCTAGTTAAGTATAATTATATTCAATGTAACTAAATCAACTGTATTAAACTAACACCAAAAATTGTTAATGTCATAATTGTAAATTAATAATAATAAATACTAATTTATTTCAGTGATATAAACTACAAGTTGAAGATATTTCCATACTATGTAAATCTGTATTACAATGAGTATTTTAAACACTTGTATCAAATAATTTTTTTAAGTTGTTTAATTTTTATTTGTTTTTAATATTTGATATTATCTATCATTCTAAAATATTCAGTAAAATGGAGAGGGAGGGGAAGGGAAGAGAATTGAATTGTGGGATGTTTGCTAATGCAAATTAGCAAAAAAAATTCTAGTATTTTTCTACATAAATGCACTTCTGCTTAAATTATGCTCATTCTTTTAAAATAAATCAGTTGCTGTAAAAATTTTAACAAAATTTTCAATATTAGCTAAAAATAGATGTAGTTAACTTTATGTGATTTTATTTTAGAATGTCACATTGCATTTTTTTAAATAGTAAGAATCATTATTAATATTAAAGACATAAATATAAAAGTAAAGAGTGCATGAAATTTGCATTAAAAGTAATATATGAAGCATTTTTTGTGTAATTATTTATATCAGTATCAACATTGTTATGTCATTTCGGTATGTATAAATAAAATTTCATTGAGTGTATTTTAAACAATTTAAGTAATGAATTTCAGAATAACTAAATAATTTATAGTTATTTATTATTTATAATTTTCAATTCTGAATAGCCCAACCTTCACTTCAAACATATTTTTATAGTAAAAAGACACTTATATATTAAGATTTGAAACTCAGAGAAAATTAATCTGTAAATTATTTTAAAAGTATTTTCATAAAATTGAATCCTCACATTCCTTCAAATGTATATTTAAATCATTACTTTGCTTCTTAAATAAATTTTATTAGATTTACTTAATTTGAATTAAAACTTTCTATTAGAATTTTAAATCACTTTTCAGTTATTGATAAAGAATTTATTTTTATGATCATCATTGATTAATCATTCATTTGCATTCTTATAAAATTATAAACATATTAATATTATTGTATTTGGTGTGTATACATTCTTTAATATTACGCATATTTTTGTACTTGGAATAAACTTTATCAACATCACTGCTGAAAATATAGATACATAGTTATTTTTGTTGCACATTTATTTTGGCCCCCAAAACATTTTCCCGATAAATATTATGTTGTATCATGTTCTTTATTGAAATAGAACTGAAAATTCTTCCTGCTTTTTACATTCTAATGAGTCAATGAAATTTGAAATTTGAAAATGGATATATTAAATAATATTTCAGAATTTAACATTAGAATGCAACCATTTTTACCAGATTGACTTGAAACAGAAATTGCATGCGATTAGGATGCATATGAGAAATTATTATCATTGTGTTCGTGTTGTGGATTGAAATCATGAATTTTTATCAAATGCTGTAAAATGTATTGTAGTGAATTCCAAGGGCATAAGGTAGTTTAAATGAGCTTGTTTTTTCTTTAGAAAAATATATGATATATTTTTTTTACTTTCGAGAACTATGCATATTTTTTCGGTTTTCTCTCTCTGGAACATTTTAAGACTATAGGTTATGGCACAATGTAGTCAATCTCTACAAAATCAGTGCAATCAATAATTAATAGGCAAAGGTGTAGCTGAAGCTTTTAGCACCCGTGGGCAGCTGAAGATTTTACACTTCTTCCGTTTCTTGTGTTTACCAGAATACAATGGAGAAAGGAATGAAAAATGTATTTAAAAAATTTATATATATATAAATGTTTTGAAGCACTTTTAAATGCATGTTTTTCAAATTTATCTAAATTTAACATCAATTAACGTTGTAATAACATCCAAAATGTTTTTGGGAGGGAGTCAAGTATGTTTGAATAATGGTTGGGATTAATTTTGGTTTTTTGGGTATATAGAACTAATGAGTGCTTCAAATCCAGAATGAGACAAAAATCATAAGAAAAAGATATCCTCATATTGATGAAGTGATGGACTGAATTTGCAAAAAAAAAAAAAAAAATATCTATACATTTTTAGTGCATTTAAAAATGGAAAACATTTCATTCTTAAATTTTGAAACATCAATTTGGTGCCTCCTGGATGTACACTGGAACACATATCCCCCCCCCCAGCCATTGTTAACAAGCACTATTGAAATCTCTTTATTCTTCACTTTGAATTATCTGACTCTTTACCAAAATCTCGAATTTATTTTTAATGTCCTGGTTTCAAAGTTTGTTGTTTTTTTGTTTTAAAAAAATCTTTTAACAATACTCCAACTAAGAGAAACTGTATCCATTGTTCATTTTGGCTTAAACAATTTTTCTACTGCTTAGCTCAATAACTGACTATCAATTTTTTTTGAAAAATATACGACAGTCTAATTGCTATATACATAACATTACGACGACTAACAATATATAATTGATTTGATGTAATATGTATAATTTTTGAGTATCTTTTTATGATGTATCAATTTATTTCCTGACGAAAAAAAAGAGAGATGATTTATCTTCATCTCATTTTTTCGCAATACAATTGATGACGCCTATTTCTGCAACTTAAATGTATCTTTAACATTGAGAAAATAAATTTTGATTTTATAATGTACGACTTCGAATTGTTAAGATTAAAATCTAACCAGGTTTGAAAATTTATCGATTTCTTCTCTTGTCGCGGAGAGTGATTCCCAATGCCAACTCCTGAATAGTATGATCTAATTATTTGTCTCAGAACATAATTCTTTATCCCCCTAAAACCGAATTACTTGCTTTGGGTTGTCCGACTGATAAATTTCGCAGTTCAGACAAAATTTCTTAATATTGGGGAAAAGTATTTTCTTGCCTTTCAGTCACAAATTCCAGTCGGACCGTTTTTCATATAGTGCACTACAGGCTTAATGGAGCAGTGTCTTTTGGTATCATCCAATTGAACCACCTGCCAGAGGACATGAGCACAGAGTTGACCGTGTCCAGAAATCAACCACTCCCCCCCCCGCCCCAAAAACCCCAGTTAACGTTTGAGTAAAAAAAAGTAAGACCAACTCGTTGTGGGTGTTAAGTGCTTTGGACACTTATATTTTCAAACTCTGTGTAGAAAGTTCCTCTTACAGACCTGTTGGTTATTCCACTACCTGAATAGCGGAAAATAAATTTTATTTCTCCCTAGTCATCAACGTATATAATTGGACATATTCATTTACATAGTTACTTCTACTCTCTCTCAGAAAGACCGAGGTCATCTCTTCGACTGCTGTATTCGAAAGGTAGCAAGGCTGCAGAAGTGAGACGTGATTTTTCTCGAGTATTGAACTATCTCTCCACTCACTAGTCTTTGAGCAATTAGTAATGTATTACAAAGTACAATTTTCAGAGATATCCAAACTCTTTAAGAAGGTGGGGAGCGTTTCTTGACCTGTCGCTATCTATATTACTCTGTGTCTACGGTACCCTAGTGGTCACGTTGACGAACTCGCGGCCCGAGTTGTTTTTGTCGAGTCGTAGATTTGAAGATCTGATGCCGTTAAAGACCCGCCACGTAGCTGGGCTGACGCCAGACAGGAAATCTGTCGAGGTTCCAAATCCTCCCGTTGGATGTTTGTAAAGGGGTGCTTCCTCCTCGCTTAACCGAGGTTCAAAATATTGAAGTCTGTCACCAATAGCTCTTGTGTTCCAACAAAGAGCGACGGTAATAAAACAGTGAATCAATCCAACCGAATTACTGTCTCATGCTTTACCCATTCTTGCTTTCTGGTTTATTTCTACCTTGGGCAGGAGTAGATGTGTCAGCCTTCCTTTCCAGTTAGAATTCCAGCTGGTTTGCCACGTTCTCAGTGCAATTTGTTTTAGTTGCCACTTTAACCTCGTTCACAATCAATAATTCTTTTTCCAGAATTTTTACTATGCCAATTCATGAAATACTAGGAAGAAATAATTCGAGATAAAAACCAACGTTTTTATATGGTGGCAAAGTTTATTAAAATATATTGAAATATTAGTTAAAACTTGTCGCAAATTTTGGCGGTATTTTGTCAAGTGTGGCTACCCTGGTCCGCTTTGCAGACTTAACGTTCAGCCAAAAAAAAAAAAAAAAAAATCGTTAATTTTGGGTATTTTTGAAATCGCGCCAAGTGGTTGAGCTAAACTGTATTATCAAAAAAAAAAAAAATGTTGAAATATTAATTAAAACTAGTTGCAAATGTCTAAACATTGCATTGTTAGACGAGTAAGAACGATTCCAAAGTTTCAGAGCTCTAGCTTGATGGGAAGTTGGTCAAATTAACGATCGAAAATTTGATGACACACACACACCAAGTGAAATATATAAAAACATTCTAAAAAAGAAAGTAAACCAAGTAATTCAAAATTAATATTTTTATTCCACTCTGTGGATGTACTTCAATGCGCATTTCATGGGGAATAATTATTCCGCTTCCACAGATTCTGATATTTCCGGCAGTGCTGTAAAGTAAAGTTGATTCTAGATCGCCTTCCTCTACGTATTTGAATTATCTTGTCTAATATCTAAAATTTTCGTTGAATAGAATGAAGAAAGGATTTTTCAGAGTGCTCTCCATCACCTATTAACAGACTGGGGAAGTGCCTGTCGTCATTTATTTATGGTTGTCTTTGACGAGGCACTTTGCTATGATAGCAGATTCACGAAACTTACATCCATGTTGGTTCGAGAATGCACTTATGTTATTCCTACGGATTTAGTTGACTTATGCCTGGATTTGAAGTGCTCATCTAAGGAGGAAGTACAGCGGTGCTTGGATCAACATGAAATCAGAAATATAGGATCATGATAACAAAGTTATTAAATTGATTTTCACATCATCTATCTAGTCAAATAAATATTGTATGTTATTTTCTTACAAGTTTTCAAAGTGATATTACAGTTTTTTTTATCAGTGGTGTATTTATTTGATTTTAAATGTAATTAAGAAAATTCAATAAAATGTAGAGAAAATTTTTAGTTTTTTTTCTTTTTCTTCCTTGAATTGTGAAATTAAAATTTTTCTTCATCAGTTAAACATTTCTGGGAGCTTTTGTTTGGAAATGTAAAATATCATATATGGATTTTGAATTTGTGTAATATTATTATATATAAAATCTGAGTTGACTTATCTAGAATATCAATGTTGAGTATCTAAATGACTTATTGAATGAACATTTTAAGAGAATAAATAATTCATTATTTCTTATTCATTTATGAAAGACTTCTATCAATTTATCAAAAAAAAAAAAAAAAAAAAAAAAGCCATACCACTTGTAGTTAAATTTTGAATAGCATTTGAAAACACTCTAATTTTGAAGCATAGGTTACTAAGAGCTCTTCGGAAATTGAAAATATAAAATTTCCTATTTAATTTTTTATCCGATACGATTCATGATGTCTAATTGTATTAGACTGTTTCGCACTACTGTTACTTTTTCAAATAAATTTAAATAAAAACAATCATTAAAGATTTCTGAAAAAAAAAAGGAAAAAAAAAAAAAAAACTCATGTAATCACAGTCTATTGAATTTACAAATAAAAAAAGTTAATTAATTTTGTGACGACCGTCCTTAATTCTACCTCCAACTCTATCTGATTAATTAGTCAATAATTACTTGATTCCAAATGAAGATACTGTAGTAATCCTTGAAGAATAGATATAAGGTAGCTTTCTCTCGAATCCTACTTAATGTATCAATTCTACATTATGGTCAACTAATAAAGTCTTAGTTTACAAATTCAATCGTTCCGATTCAAACGCTTCTCAATAACTTTAATTTAGAAATTAGACTGATAATCATTTCAATCTAAAAGATCAATTATGAAGTATTTAGCTGAATGCTCCAAAGTTCATTTCAGAAATAAACAGAAACAGTCCAAAATGTTTTAAGTTTCAAACGTTTATTGTTGTAAACTATTCATTTTTAATACGTAAAGTACGACACAAAAGCAGAAGCTGTCTACACATATGCTAACAAGGCTAGACGCAACCCGAAAAATAAAAGAAAATGACCAGCGGGAAAGTCCCGAAATTGCAAAGTGAAGGTGACAGTTGTAGTTAATGCGGAGAGCCATGGTAGCCTAGTGGTCAAGGTCGTGGACTCACGGCTGGCGGTTTTCGTCAGTCGCGGGTTCGATCCTTGGCCACCAAAGACCCGCCGTGTAGCCGGGGCTGATGCACGTTAAATCTGTTCGGGGCCCAAAGTCCTCTCGTTGGCGTGATGTGGATGTTAGGAGAGGGAGGCAGCTCAGGTGTCGTCCTCGTCACTTGACCGTGGTTCAAAATTACGAGGTCCGTCGTCAATAGCTCTCGTGTTGCTTCTATTGCGACGTTAATAAAAACTGAACTGAAACTAAGCAGTTAATGAGCACGTGAAAGTTGGTTGCTAGGATTTAATTGGTTGTGAATAATTGAATATTTAAAAAGAAATTTAAAAAAGAAGAAAGTGATAACGCGGGTTCATCACACACACACGTATATGTATATTATATATATGAGTGGTCTTGCGTTGCCGCATCCCCCTTTTTTTAAATGGTTTCTTCCAGATTGACGAAAGACTTGTTACAGAGATGAGTCGGAGAGTGGTGTAGGACAAGACGGAACCTTAAGTATGACTCGATTTTTTTTTTTTTGATGAAAACGAAACATGCACACATTTATATATTTTGATTGACGATTTCGAACTTTGTAAACAACAATGAACCGAAACCGGATGCAAACCTTCCGGTCGAATGTTGATCAATGGGAAAATTAACGTTTTTCTTACTTTTCCCTCAAATTTGTGAAACTTTTTTTTTGAACTCATTTTATTAAAATCTGTCCAGTAGTTCTGGAGATCGTAGATAAAATATGAAAATTCTCTTAATTTCTTACATCCGTGTACATAGACTACTCAATGTCGAGGAAATATTATAAGGAATTGGACACAATATCAAAGGCCCAGTATGAAGAAAAATTGATGCATACTGGGAACAAACTTCCTGATTTATTTCATCAGATAGGGAATAACCATGTATTTTCTTATAATTAGAAGTTATATATCCCAACCCATTTATATCTACCTAGTGGAAAGAGAATACTTGTATACACTAGAGAGAAGTTTCTTCTCATGTTTCAGCACTGTTTGCTATAGAGGTATCAAATAAGGAGAGAACCCTGGACCAACATCTGTGGAATAAAACTTGCAAGAAAGTAAGTAGAGTTCCGTTTGGAAAATCGAAATCAGAAGAATATCAATACTCGCTGTTTGTGTTGTCATTTACTAAATGAAAGATCTCTTCTTTCGCATAAACACAAACGTTTATTCACAACTCTAATAAGAATACTATTTCGTTTTAAACCACAAAATAACTCTTTAAAGCAAAAATGGCATAAAATTACTCATTAATTTCTCGGAAAACATAAAAACTTTACTCAAAGCAACTTTCTGCTTACACAAACAAGAACAAAAACTCAACTGTTGCCATTCGCAACTACAAAACTATTAAAAAACAAAGATACTAATCTGGTAGAGTATCAATTCGGCAAGTATAATGAAATAGTTAGAAATTAGTGATCCAGTTTTAAGTGAGTATTTCTTTTTCAAAAGTTCTACATATAATTTTTAATTATGAAGCGCTTAAGAAATATGTGTATTTATTATAACCAACTCAATATATAGAAATTTCTTCTTCAGAAGCAAACTTTTGTCAAAAAAAAAATGTTTTCATGTATTTATCACTCACTTGTGTGCAGAAAATAGCAACTTTTATCACTTTATTAGAAATTTTACCAAAAGATAAAAAAATAAACCATTTAAAGTTTTCTATGTAATGTGTATAGATGTTGAATATTTGTCAGAACATTAATTTATTGCAGTACAGGTTGATCCAATATCAATTGCTTTTATGAAATTTAGTCGGGAAAGAAAATGCATGAAAAAAACATTTAAAATAATTCGAGATAAAAACCAACGTTTTTATATAGTGGCAAAGTTTATTAAGAAAAATTATTGAAATATTA
>BMAW01042653.1:0-41009 GCA_019974015.1 Nephila pilipes | reverse complement strand
TTATCGGTTACAATTCTAATTCCCCTAAATTTAACAAATTAGCATTTATTTTTTTTTTCAGTTATTTTTACTTTGAATATTAAATTTTCTAACAGTCTTTCTCTAAATCAAATCTGTCTCCATATTTCATTATCTAATGATATTTTTAAATCATAAAACTTTTGCTTTCTATGTTTTGATTTCTATCATATGAACAGAATATATTACTAATATGAAAATTTTCTTAGAAATATATCATGTTTCCTTAACTAGTAATATTTTAAATAATAAAACTTTCGATTTTTCTGAAAGATGTAATGTCATATATTATATATAAACATAATATCTTATAAATATAAGAATTTTGTTAGAAATGTACTTAACTAATAATGTTTTTGAATCATAAAACTTTTGATTTTTCTTAGAAATATATCATACCGTAAATATAAGACGCCACGATACACTTCGAAAATAATCTGAAATTTTTTAATTAGTCAGAGAAAGAGTTAGAAAATACGTTAATTATTAGTGTACAAAAAGAAAATATATTTACGTTTACTAACTTATTTTATTTCTTGTCTATAATATATTTTATTAGCTTGAATATTCTAATAAAACATTAACTATTTAATATCAATAAAAGTTCCTTTTCTCATAATAAACTCAAACGATAATATTGAAAATATTTTCGAGCGTTACATTAGACCTGAATTCTTAGCTGATACTTTTGATAAAGCTCCCTTTTTTGTATCTCATCATTCCTTTAATGTTCAAGTGGTCGTTAAACTTCTCATGATTAATAAAATGAAGCTAGAGTAATGTTCTTAAGAATTAGAATCTTTATTTCTACAGGATTTACTAGTTGTGAAATATTTTTGTATTCCTCCCACCCTACTTTAAATTAAATAAAGTTCACGAATGTCTTTTTTAGCTAGCAAATAATTCAGAATCATCATATTTTAATACTAATATTACATAGTCCCTGCGTGATCGTGGTTGCCTAGTGGTCATGATTGCGAAGTCGGGGCTGGCGGTTTTCGTCAAGTCATGGGCTAGAACCTTGGTGTCACTAAAGACACACCGTGTAACCGGAACTGATGCACGTTAAAAATACCAATTATCCAAGTCTTCACAATAATATTGTGTGTAAATTAGGAGAGGAAAGTTCCAGCTCAGGTGTCGTTTTTGTCACTTAATCAAGGTTAAAATTTACGAGGTCCGTTGCCAATAGACCTAGAATTGCTTCTAGTGAGACTTTAATGAAACCAATCAATCCATAATTCATGTGTGTAGTACAAAATTGATTTGAAAGATTAAGAACAGTCTATAATGAACAAAGATATGTATTTTGTACATTTTACTAATTGCTATATAATACAAGAGAAAATAAATTACGTCCATACTGTTATCAAAGAACGTAATCTGGATTGGAAGGAAAGCAATACATGATATCCACTTTTATTGAACTTGTATGTCATCGCACATATATAAGTATCGTATCGCGATTCCTATTAAGTGTCCTTAATATTACAGAAACAGCAAATATATTTTTCTTTTGAAAATACTTGTGACGTTGGGTTATTCGCGATTTTATCTTTACTAACCTGAGGAATTTTATAGTATTTTTAATTGGATTGAAACAACATAATTAATAATTGGAATTGTAGTAATTCTTAGAGTCTAACTGCTAATATGAAGCTGTAGTTATTGACATGTGTTGAAATCAGAACGTGTGATTCTGTAAGCTAAGGCTTCTAATTTAAATCATAATCTGGGATTGGCGAGCTAAGTGGGAATCGAGAAAGAGCATCCTTATCTATTATTTAGTAATAAATAAAGTATTTTACTTTTAACATACTTTTAATTGGAGTCTAATACTTATCAACCATTTAATTAGAAGGAAATATGGCATTAGAGTTAAATAATGAAAGACGGACGTCACACATTTATCAAACGAATTCTGTAGTTGCGAATAAATTTAACTGAATATCACATAGAGCAGTTTGTACATTTAAAATATATTACGTGGAATTTAATCAAATAAGTAGACATCTGTCTGTAAATATCTATAAAACTTTTGCACCAACAGGTATCATTTGAAAATTTAAATGAATATGAAATCCATCATCTTGTTCTACAGTTGCATTTAAGCTACACAAGTGTACTATAAAATTTCATAAGAACTTGTACATAAATTTAATGCCTTTTAAAGAAATTTTTAATTAAAAAAAGGAAAAAATAACTTAAAAACTCAAAAGTATCAGGTAACAATGCCAAAAGTTGTAAAACTATTTGTTTTTATCTTATGTAATTTTGTTAATAAGCCATCCTGTACTGTAAATTTTTACAACTTATTTTCAATTATTCGCTATATACATTAAAAAAATGTTTTCATAGTAATACATTCTCGTAAGATATTCACGAACAATATAAATTGAACTTCATTGCAGTGAATGTATTGGTGCTGCAATGTAGAAATTTCTGCATGCATTTTTCTTATTTCATTTATGTAATGTATAAAAACTTTTTTTAAAAAAAAGTAACGAACGTTTTTTTAATATAATGATGGAATTTGTTTATTCTTCTTGAAAAATATGTGTTAAAAATATTTTAATAGATGTTAAATTAAGAGAGTTTATCTTTAAAAAATTTTTAATATTTAATCTATTATAAAAAAAGTCAATTCACTAAGATTTTTCAAATATTATAATCGCTTAAATTCATTGAAATATATTTCCTTGCATTTTAGTGTATAATAAAGGAAACATGCCTTGTCATAAATGATATTTAGCTCCAAGAACTCTGTAAGGAAGTGTATTTGTACTATACTCCCAGTATAATTGTAAATGAAAAATATGCAAGGAGAATTTTGAAAAAACAACAACAATCGAATCATTTTAAATATTAATCAGATCTTCATTTTCTTAAGCGAAGGTTCATAACATTTTAAATATGTTTTTTGTAAGAAATTGCGACACTTGAAGCAGTTAATTATTTTTATGAATCTTTTAAAGGAAATACGCATTTGTGAACAAAAAAATGTGTTCAACGACACAAAATCCACATATTAAAAATTCAAACACATCCCGAACATGGCATTCAAAAAAAGATTAATAATTGACAATGCCTTAAAATTTATTCTTAAAACATCATTTGCAAGAATTTTCCATAATTTTATATAAGTAATCCTAAATTAAATTTTCAAATCTCTATAGTTTTAGAATAAATCAAAACAATTATTTAAATTTTTTGAATGCGATCAATTTCGGAGTTAAAAACAAATAACATTAAATTTTCAATTGTATTACATTCGAGAAATATATTTTTTAAAATCATAAAAATTGTAAAAATGGTCGAAAAGGAATCCAACAAATGTATAAGTATAAAAAAATGTCGAATGTACAAATAATTATTTTTAATTAAAGTTTGTAGATGAATTAATTTATTAAAGAGGATGAATGCATATAAAAAGGTAAATAAGGAAAAGCTAATAGTTAATAACTTGATATTAGGTATTTAAAGGATTAAAATAAAATCCCATATGACAAACTTGCATATATATATATATATATATATATATATATATATATATATATATATATTTTTTTTTTTTAATCATTATAATAAAAATAAAATAAATATTTTTCATGCAATATTAAAATAAAAGTTATTTCCTCTACTGGTTTTGAAATAAAAATTATATTTTCACTTTAACTATATTTATAATATATATCATATAACTTTATATATCTGTCTCACAAATTAAACTTTTATTAAATCTTTTTTCATTTGTGATTGATTTGAACTTCATTTTTGATTAAACTTCTACTATTTTACTTAAATCAAAAACAAAGTTTTTTCTCTCTCTCAAAATAAATGTACTATTTGAATTTCACAGCTTCACCTCTATTTTGATATTTCAATTGTCTATTTGAAACACGCATACGTGCCGTGAAGTTAATCTTATTGCAGTCAAATTGTCGGTAGGGATTTATTTTAAGCATCATTGTTGTTTTTATATATTAAGTATGTTTATAACGCATTGCTTAAAAGATACCCTGTCATCAAAATCCAGAATCAAGTGATGGCTATTACATAACATTTCTATTTTAGTAGTGTTATTTGTATTTTGTAATAATATTAAATGTATTGTTTTTAATCGATTTATGTTGTTTTGACAAATCCCCAAAGTCTAGAAGTACATGATAAACAAAGTACATGATTTTATTTAAGAAATTCTGAAGCGATTAATAGTCCAAAAAGGTCCTAAGCAATCAATGATATTGTAAGCAACTTTAAAGATGAGGATAATACTTTAAGAGGATAATTTAATGCAACATTTGATGCAGGTTGGAAAAGACTAAATTCCATTGAATAGGTAAAAGGCCTAAAATGTCCATTGAAGAAGCGATTTAAAGAAGTTTGTTACATACTGAAAGGTCAGGGTACCACCTGAACGAATAAGCATGATACCACTGGTACACTGTTAAAGTGGTCCAGATGAAACTGAGTTAACCTTTAAATTTGGAATTTAGATCCATAAGCATCAGGGGGACCAGTAGAACGATAATATCCTATTACTCAAATATTATTATTTAACCTATCACTCCTATTATTCAATGTGAGGTCTACACGAAAAAGTATCCGATGTAGACGGATATTTTGGGACGGTGAAAGTCTTTTCATCTGATTTAATTTAGTCTTTTCATCTGATTTAATTTAGTCATTTCTGTAAAATTGTGTCCACTGTGCCTGTTGCATAATTGTTTAATGTAGGTTTAACATTCAGATAAAATCCAAATTTCATTCTACCCACGAAATGATAGAACTGAAATTAAAACCAATCTATGGTAATATGATGTGGAGCTCCTCCAACTCTCACATTGTTAATTGAGTTTAAAACTGGGAGTTTTAGAATTTACTACGCAATATAATTGCAAAAGCCAGGGAAAGTTTTTTACAAAAACTGTTATTAGACAAACTACGCTTAACTGGATTTGTTCTAGTATCTGTACAATGCAATTAGAGACGCAGCGACGCGGTGGAGAGTCATACTCAAAAATAGGTCTAATATGTATGATATAAGTACAGGGTTATTCAAAATGAATAATTCGATTTCAAAATTCTATATTTTCAAAAATAAACAACACAGAACTCCAAATAATAGATGAATACAAAAGGAAAATGTAGAAGTTTTACATTATGAACAATAGATGACTCTCGTGTGTTCTTCGAGAAAACCTTTCATGAAAGCTGTTTTAGAAGTTTTCATAGAGCTACCTCACAATTGAATCGGTCACATTTAACCAGATGACTCGATGTTACAATTTCTTTATTTAGGATTTTGTAAAAGGTAAAGTGCATGCCCCACCATTACCCAAAAATTTATGTGGACATAAATATCGGATTTGTGTTGTTGTATAAACAATTAGAACTGGGACTTTACAATATGTTTGGCAGGAATTTACATATCAAATTGACATTATACATGAAATAATTTGACACAATAATATATTGACACAACATATTGAAAGGAAAGGATATATCGAACACTTGTAAAGAAACCTCCACATTTTCCCTTTGTATTTATGTTTTATTTATCATCCTGTGTTGTTTATTTGTGAAAATATAACATTTTGAAACCGGATGATTCATTTTGAATAACTCTGTACTTCTAAGAGTAATAGAATCAGCTATCCAGTCATGTCCAGATATGTATTTAAGAGGATCAGGCTTTTTCTGCTTTTCAGCTCTAGATAATCCATAAATTGGTAGTTATTTCAAGATCTAATACAAAGCCTAAGTGTTTGGATACTTTTCCACTTCAAAAGGTTGTGGCTGCTGCCTACGTCATCTTTTGACGTCGTTTTTGACTGCGGAGCTGCAAGCTGATTTGTAGAAAAGGAAGGAGCGATCTTTGCTCGAAACACTTGCTTCGCAGATTCCAGACCTGTGAAGGTCGCGTTTTAAAGTTGTTATTATTAAGTTTGAAATAAATTGTTAGTTCCTTGTATCTCGTGTTTTTTTAGTCTTTCGTAGTTATTTATCTAGCCTACACCATCTGATAGGACATTATGGGGAACGGAAGGTTTTAGCAACTCCCCTTCCCCATAAGCTGGTGACCCGGACAAGGAACAAGTATTGAATACTCCCGGAAAGGCTAATTGGATGCTGAGGAACTTACCATCAAACTAGGAAGCAAGCTGTAAAGATATGCTAACCGTCGGAAACTATCTGAGATCTGTGAATTGGTAACGTCCCTATCTATGGTTCGAACCTCTAAGGCAGGAATTTGGTCGGTAAAACTTTTTATTTTTTTTACTGTCGCTTTGAGATGTCGATTTAGCTACATCTGGCTCTTACACCAGTGTGCTTTACATTCTCACTAACTCCTCTTGCACCAATAAACTTCACGATCAGTCACTCATTATCCCACTCACTCAGATTGAGATGTCGCTTGAAGGTAAAGATACTAAAAGTGAAGGAGCTGTAGGTTCAAATAATGGTTGTGAAAGAGTTACTGTTAAGGTCCCTAGTTTTTGGCCCCGTAATGTAAAGCTATTTTTTATGCAGCTTGAAGCTAGTTTTAAATTAGCTGGCATTACGGTCGAGCAAACCAAATTTGACCATTTGGTTGCTTCATTGGACCCTGAAACTCTTTCACATGCTACGGATATAGTGTGTGAACCACCCCCGTGTCCATATACGGCTCTAAAAAACCGTTTACTAGAGCAGTTTGAAATATCGCAAAACCTGAAAGTTAAAACTCTAATTGAGGATTTGGAATTAGTGATAGATCCCCGTCTTTATTGCTTAGACAAAAGCGAGAATTGAGTGAAAACCATATAGAAGAATATTTTCTTAAGAACATCTGGATGAGGCGTTTACCACCGCAAGTTCAAGCCGTTCTAGCTGTTAGTTCAGCGAACCTAAACAAGTTGGCGGAAATGGCTGACAAAATCATTGAGTTTTCACAGGGCAGTATAAACTCTGTTTCTGATGGTAATTCGAGTACTGATCACGTTAGTCGTCGAGCTGAGCAATTGTTTAAGATGCAACAACAGTTAGATGAACTCTCGAGATTGGTTAGGTCGGGTTCAAGACATCCATCCCCGAAACCACAACGTAGACGAAGTACATCGGTATCTAGAGCAAGTGCTAAGAAACGGGGTTGGCTGTGCTGGTACCATTTTAGGTATCGGGAAAAGGCAAAACGTTGCATACCTCCATGTGCATTTGAACAAAAACTCGAATCTCTCACAGGAGTAGCGACGTCTTCTGTTTTAAGAGGTGAATGTCGCAGGTTTTTTGTTAATGATGTAAACAACCATACCGGTTTTCTTGTTGATACTGGTAGTGATGTTCCCTGTTATCCTAAAGCGTATGTAACTAAAAGTAATGGGAAAACTGATTTCTTTTTATACGCAGCTAATGGATCTAAAATCACAACTTTTGGTTCTAAGTTACTGACACTTGATTTAGGTTTAAGACGTAATTTTCAATGGCCTTTCATTGTCGCTGAGGTTACTAAGCCTATTATCGGTGCGGACTTTTTAGAACATTTTGGTTTGCTGGTTGATTTGAAAAAACGCTGTTTGGTTGATCCTTTAACTGATTTAAAAGCTAGAGGCAAAACTACTTTAAGTAATGTCCCAGTAGTAAAAACCATTGTCGGGAATTCCGAATACTTGGATCTTTTGCGTAAGTTTAAGAAGATTACTCAGTTGAACTTTTCTCCTAAGAATACAATTAAGCACGATACTGTGCATTTCATCCCTACAGTTGCCCCCCCCCTTTTGTGCAAAAGCTCGTCGGTTAAATCCAGCTCAATTAAAAATTGCAAAACAAGAATTTGAGTATATGACGGAGAGAGGTATTTGCAGACCATCGAAAAGTAATTGGTCAAGTCCCTTGCATATGGTTCCCAAAGGATCATCAGATTGGAGACCTACGGGAGATTACAGGGCTTTAAACCGTATCACAATACCCGATAAATACCCTATTCCTCACATTCAAGATTGCATGTATATGTTAAAAGGAAAGAAGGTATTTTCAAAAATAGATTTGGTACGTGCTTATCACCAAATACCAGTGCACCCTCCAGATATACCCAAAACTGCCATTATTACCCCTTTCGGACTTTTCGAATTTCCATTTTTAAACTTTGGAAAAGTAGAAAAGTACAACGGCTCATCAGATCTATTAGTCCTGCCCTTCCTCTACGTCACGGCCCTCAAAGAATTTACGTTCCTAAGGATTTGAAAACATGTAGTCATGTCTTCGTCCGCCGGCCTCCATTCAAGAAACCATTGCAGATGCAATATGAAGGTCCCTTCAAGGTGGTCCGTCGCCTGCCAAAAGATTTTATCGTCCTTATTAAGGGTTAAGAGCGCCTCATTGCTATGGATCGATTGAAACCGGCATTCATTTTGGAAACATCGGATGAGCCAGTGGAGCAGGAACAACCAGCATATCAAACAAGATCCGGCAGGAGAGTAAAGTTTCGTCTCCCTTCGTGAGACTAGAGGGGGAGTCATGTGGCGGCTGCCTACGTCATCTTTTGACGTCGTTTTTGACTGCGGAGCTGCAAGCTGATTTGTAGAAAAGGAAGGAGCGATCTTTGCTCGAAACACTTGCTTCGCAGATTCCAGACATGTGAAGGTCGCGTTTTAAAGTTGTTATTATTAAGTTTGAAATAAATTGTTAGTTCCTTGTATCTCGTGTTTTTTTAGTCTTTCGTAGTTATTTATCTAGCCTACACCATCTGATAGGACATTATGGGGAACGGAAGGTTTTAGCAACTCCCCTTCCCCATAAGGTTAGTGATTCGTAAAGACTTTAGGTCGATAATTATACAAATTTCAATTGGTGGTAATGAAACCAACAATATACTTGGCAGTATGAAGACTCAGTTTACGATCTTGAGCAAAGTTTCATGCATCTTCAAGCACTAAATCACTATTAGTTTCCAAACTCTCTATATCAGAAACAGAATCTCAGGGGACTCTATCTTCCACGAACAAGCCCGATTTGCACATCCTAAAAATGAACTTTTCGATACCATAAAGGAACAGAGCAAAAAGAGTATTGTCAAATTGGTCCCCGAAGGCATATTTGATTTTGTTTAAGCCACTCAACTTGGAATTATTAAACACAATCCTTATAACTACATTTCTAGAAAATCATACATCCAGGGAAGATTTACTGCCAATTCTAAACGTATCAGACAGTTTGATTTCAAACCCCATCAAAAGACATAGATCAGTCAAGGAAGTCCACTGCTGTGTGTTTAGAAGGCTTCATGTTGTGGGTAATCATCTCACTAACGTAAAGCATTTAATCTGAGGAGCTGTGCCTTTCTTTATTGTACCTTCTCTATCTGTTTAAATTTCTTTTTCTGCAATTGTGAGAGTTCAGTTAAAAACCATGCATTGTTTACTTGCATGACCACTTTCATTTCTAAATTCCTCTAAGATACGCATAGTAAAAATTTACTCCAGTTTAATTTATATTAGATTTTTAACATTCTTTGTAACAAATATACTATGTAATTATATTATAGAATTCTGGTGCAATATAACAGTGATAAATTGTGAATATAATGCAAATGCTCAAACCAGTATTAATTATAATGTTTATGAGGAAATTTGGGATTTAGCAGTACTTTAGATAACTTTACACGCATTGCTAATCAGTTTAGGAAAGCGATTACATTTTTCTGTTTTTTTTTGTTACTAATGATAATTAAGAGAAAGATAAAACCACCAACCGTGTTTTAGCACTCATTGAATAAAGGTTTTATATTTGAGAATCTGAAACAGCATTTAATGTAATTAAATATCTCTTTTTCACGCATTTTCATGAAACAAATTACGTTTTTATCTGAATATCAAAATAAGATCAAAAGCCGAATTCTTTTAATAATGTTCGTAATTTTTCTGAGTTTCCTTTTTACCTATACTCATACGTTAAAATGCTATTTCACGAACAAGTTCACTTTGGTCTGTGAATATAAAAGCAGAAAAATTTGCATACCTTCAGTTTGAACATACTAGTAAACAGGAAGTAGAATAAACTCTTAGTGAAAATTCGAACTTATTTTGAAAAACAATGCTATATCTTTTTTCTAGTTATCTATTTAAATTACATAATTAATAAAATCTAAAATGTTGAATTTGATTTTATTAATTATGTCATTTAAATAGATAACTAGAAAAGATCATCAAAATCTAATGATTGATAATTTATTAACTTCATCCTTAAAAGGAACACGGGGGGGGGGGGGTATTGGAGAAACACCTAGTAGTTTGAAATTTCGGTCAAGTGACGAAGAATCACCTGAGTTTGCAACTTCCTGTTCAAACTTCCCAACAAAGTTAACGAGAGGATTTGGAGCCTCGATATATTTAACGTATAACTCTCACTACATGACGGATATTTAGTGTAATCGGGACTCTTACGATTCGAAGAATAGAACGCCGGATGTTACGTAGCTCGGGACCTGACGACTTGTCTATTGAGCCGCTAAGATGTTGATTATTTTAAGTTCAGTTAATATACATTTGAAAGTCTTAATTTGAATTTAATTGAAGAAGAAAGGGACAAAAAATTAGAGGATAGATCAAGAAAAAGAGATATATATTCACATTTTTAAATTCCAAACAGTATTTTCTGTTTTAGATTGGGTTAGAGATCATCACAAAAAAGGAGGAGGATTTTGAACAGTATATTAAATAACGAAACTTCTGAATTCATTCATTGAATTTTGTGCACAAACTTGAAAATAATGACCAATGCTTTGAATAAATTGTCTTTTTTCTCATGACCAATGTTTTTAACAGTATGACCTAACCTACTGAAAAGTATGTAGCAAAAAAACTACGTGAACAATATTTAAAAAGATTCGGAATAATAAAGACATTTTAGATTGTAATAATATCCCAAAAATAGCTCATATTCCTTCGAACTTCTCAAAGAGAACTTTTATAATTGACGCCAAACTAGAGAGACAAGCCCTTGACAACTGAATCTTATTACAGCTACTTGCCCAAACTGCGGTAAATATTGCTTTCCCACTCTTTTATATCAGAAAACCCTTCTTTCATTTAACTTCTCAACAGAGCGTGATCATTCTGACTACAAGCAGCAAACATAAAAGTAGGATGAATTTAGAATAAAAATCATCTAAATATATTCATTTCCTTGAAAGTTAAGCTTCCACGTAGATTCAGGTAAAAAGTGATCTGACATTTCTGAAATAAGTCATATTATTAGTAACTTTAAAATTGAACAAAAACGTATAAGTTTCGAAAAAATGGTGTGACGTCACTAACTTATAAATTCTATGAACTATTTTATGTGGTGTCACTGAGATACCAAATATCAATAGTATTAACGATATTTAATGATATCGGGATGGAATTCTTAAGCATTGTGTTCTTATTTGTGATGTAACAAAAGAATATTCCCAATGACTTTTTATGATGTAGTAGTAGACTACATTCTATTAGCTAATGAACATTTTTTTCGTGAAGTATTAATTGAATGACCACGATCAATATAAAGATTCATTTGTTCTTGTAAGGTTTATTAAGATAGAGATTTGTCCCTTTAGCTAATGTATAAGATTATGTGGTTTTCTAACCATACAATTAAATATTAATAAACATAAAGATCATTTCAGACTTGTCGGATACTATTTCTATATATGTATATTTGAAACGTTTGGAGAACATAGTTTGACCTGAAGCTCTTTTTGTTGAAATGTAATAGCTTCAGAAATGTTCTAAAACAATAAAATAAAGTGCCACATATGAGAAAACTGTAAGACTATATTATTCTCTTGATGTATAACATAGTTTCTAAAGAGGAACATATCAATATTTATAGACCTCAGGCGTTTTAAAATTTTCTTCATTGAACTTGAGGAATCATTCACTTACACTCTCTTGTGCAAAGTCCAACCTTAATCCTATTGGAAATCTTCGGAACATACTAAACAGGAAATTAAGGAAAGATTCTACTTTTCATTTGTAAATTGGAGATCTATAAGAAAGGCTGAAGCTATTGTTGATAAAGTATCACTGCGTTGAGTATTTTAGAAAATTCAGTGACAGGATAAATTTTTAGTGTATTTTGAACTTAAAATACACTTACTAGATTTTATAGTAAGTAAAACTCTGGTTATTTATTCAACGTTTCAGTCAAACTGTGCATAAATACTTCGTTTCTGTTTAAATGTTAATGAATTTCATATAAATATTGAGATTATACTGTGTATTCGTTTATTCTCAAAAAAGTAACTTTTTAATCCTTCATTAAAATCAAATATTAATTCAGAATTTATAAAATTACCACTAAATTTCTCAATTTTCTTACTAGAAAAAGTTCAGCTTTTTGATACAGTTCGTCATTACGATGGGTGTTCCGAAACTCATAGGCAAAAATATAAGAGGTAATAGCAAACATATAAACAAACAAATGTTAATCTACTATGCATTGCGACCGTATGGTGACGTATGTAGTCCACATTAGAAATGACAAAGTGTAAGAAAACAATTGTTTTATGCTTTCCATTTCAGCGCCGTCTATCGGTTCACCGCTTGCTCCCTGGCTATGCATTTTTTATGATAAAAATTGCGTCTTAAGATGTTTTCTATCACCCCTTAAATTTTTGCTCGTGAGTTTCGAATCACCCCGTATTAACAATAAAGACTTCAATAGTTACATATCTACATAAAGAACTATAATTTTAAGGAATTCAAACCTAAAATAAAGAACAGTAAGATCCCGTGAAGGGTGTTGGGTTGCGTTTCAATAAGCTGTAGTGCAAAATGAAACAGTTTTAAGCGAATTATGTCATCGTAACACGTAAATAATGGGATAAATGAAAAAGTAACGAGAATAAATTAAAATGTATCAGCTTTTTTCTTTTATTCCATTACAATTACTTCAAAATTTTGTTATTCTAAACGATTCATCTCATTTCAGAATTCTATATTTTTATAAAAAAATGACACATAATGGTAAATAATATGTCAAAGGGAAATTATGGAAGCTCAATTTTCTACAAGTGTCCCATATCACTTCCTTTAATTGCACGTAAATAAAATGTCGATTCCACGCATAAATGTCTGCCAAACAAATTATAAAGTGTCAGTGGTAATTGATTTAACAGCAGCATAAACCCGTTGTCGTGGCCCCGTTCACCCGTTCAATGGTGTTGCATACACTTTATCTTTTACAAATCTCAAAAAGGAAAACATCAAATGGGGCCATATGAGGAACAGAGGCCAGGTGTGTAACATCAAGTCATCTGGTCCACTGTGACCGATCCAAGTGAGAAGTAGCTCCATGAATGCTTCAAAACAGAATTCGTAGAATAGCTTCAGAAAAATACTCTAGAGTCATCTATTTCCCCCAAAATAATGCTTCAACAGTTTTCCTTTGTATTCATGTATTACTCGTCATTCTGTGTCGAATATTTTTCAAAATATAGAATTTTAAATTCGGATTAAACATTTTGAATAACCCTGTGTTAATCACACACTTATTTATTGCCAATATCGTTTTCTTAATATGACATTCACAAAAATAAAAAAAAAAAACTCTAATACGGAAGTAATGTTTATGATGAGCTAGAGTTTTCCTCATTTGACACTTTTTTGCGAAAAAGTCATTCAAACGTAATTTGCTTTCCCTGTTTCGTTCAACAAGTGCTTTTCGATGTCATGATATCACTCTTGACACTTCGCCTTGCTTTTAAACTTCTATTTCAATTTAAATCATTTTGCATAATCTGGTCAGTAATTTTTGTTAAAGTGGCGAATTTTTTTAATACAAATTCCTTTAAAAGATTCTTTTGCTACTCATCTTGTTATCGTTTTTCTTCTATTCTAGTTGCTAGATTTAATGACATATTGCATTCAACTTCATCATCAATCCAGATGGAAAATCTTTTTTTCCCTTTCCTCAATCACATTGCATCTGGAATGAGTAATTTTTACTGCAGAAGTCATTACGGTTGCAGTTGATAATGAGTCGGATATCCGATCACGCAGGTTTCTAATTGTCTGAGTATTTGCATTTATTTTCCAAGAAACATTTTTCTTTTTCATTTTATTTTCATTTTTCAGAAACATTATATTAACTTTTTCTTTACAATCTTCCATCTTAAAAAATACAAATTGTCGTATTTATCACAATAATTATTTATTATATTTATATCTTTATACATATAATAACGTTGTTGACAAGTCATAAATAAACTGCGATACATGAAACATGCGTTCATACTATAAAACAGGGTCGGACAATTATGTTGACTCAGGATCCACTTTGTACAAACAGAGGCCAGTGACTTGCTACACCTTTTACAGATCATTGCATTCAATTGGTTAATTTTGCAGTTCAAAATAGATATAAATTATACCTTAAAATCAATGAATATGAATTAAATGAAATTGGGAGAGTTTTTTTTTTTTTTTTTTTTTTTTTTCAATTTATTTTTTGTGGTAATTGCATGTCATGTATAGCTGAAAGTACATTTAATTTTAGAATCAGTTTAATAAAACAAAAACCACATCACAATTTTATAAAATGTTCTTTGAACTCAGAAATGAAATTGCTTAATGAAATTTTCGCCACAGCCTTTAAGTTAATGTTTGTTCAAAGAGCATTTGTATTTACTTTTGTTGATCTTCAAATAAGAAAACTTTGGTTCTTAATTATATATAAATACAAATATAGAGAAAATTTTCCCAGGAGTTTTCTTCATATATGGAATTTTTTTCACCAGAAAAAGATTTGTAAATATCAATAAATGTCATAGCATTCAATATTTATTTCATTGTGTTCAAGTTAACGCTGCAGCTCCTCGCATGTTGTGTCAATATCGGCAGTGATGAGGGGAAAAAAAGGAAAAATTTAATTTTAGGTTCAATTTTCGAAAAGTCGTGTAATTTTATCGTGACCTCGTCTTCCAAACGCTAAAAACATTCTCCAAATATAGCAGAAACACTTTCAGATACATTCAATTTCTTAACAAAGGGAAATGATAAAAATTGTCTTCAAATCTTAGCTTGCAAATAGACCTAGTTTTGCTTCGAATTATTTTAAGCACTGAAAAGAAATTTGGTTCAAGGTGAAAAGAAATTTGGTTTACTATCTTGATGTGTCGCTAAATATCTGTCAGTGAGCCGCGTATGGCCCACGGGCCACTATTTGCCTACTCTTGTTATAATGGTATCAACTCACTGTCAAATGGTAATTTTTATTCCTGACTGCTGCAGAATACTGAAATAACGTAAAGCGGAATCCTACTGTAATTTATAATTATCAAGATAGCACATTAGATCAATTATTGTAATTTTTCCTAAATTAAATTGCTTTTAATTTTCGAAATTCTTTCAACGTTGGATTCTCTCGTATGTTAATATAAAATACATTCTAAATATCGTAGTGCTTTTAATGGTATGAAAATTAGACACATACTCAGCCATTTTTAAATACACTAATAATAGTAGGTCTCAAAAATAAGTCACATGGCTGCACATGACATTTGACAAAACTCAGGCTTAAGAGTAGGACTTCACTTATCTTCCAACGCTTAAAAAGGAAAAAAAATTAGATGATCACGAAAAATTTTGCAAATAGGGGTAAAAAGAATTTGAACAGTCGATCGATCTTTGTTAAGACTTTAGTAGTATCATGAATATGATCCTCCCCATCTCTTTTCTCACTTTTAATACATAAAACTGAAGGGGGAAGTTGAATTCTTGAAGTAAGATTAATGATTAGTCTTGGAAAGGATATTAATTTGAGCGAAGGAGTATTTTATGTTCCCGCATCCAACTTTTTTTTTGACTCATTCTCATATCTTCTTCGTAAGATCCCTTGGACTACGTGACACTGATCTATTGTCAAATCTTAGATTAAAATTACTGTTCTTTGTACGTTCTGTCGACCTGAGGGGAAGAAAATGAACTGCGATGAAATATATGTTTTAATCTGCAGGCTGAAGATTGAGATCGATGTAAAGAAGGGAAAGGTAAGTTTCAGTCAACTGTAACCTCATGTGCACAGGAAATGAAATGCTAGTTTGTATGGTTGATTATTTTGGTAGCGAAGATTGATTAAGTCTCATATAAAATTCACTAAAATCTTTATTTTTTTCGTTACGGTTCAATAAAAATATCGAAGCAATTAAATTATAATAAAAGTTATGATTTCAAAAGTATAGTTTTAAAAATGAAGAATATTTTTGATAAAAAATGCATTTTAAGTGATTTTTGCTGATAAAGATAACGGTAATTCAAAAAAAAATGACTGTGAAATTTAAATAAAATTATTGGAAATTAACATTTTTATTGATTTTCTTAGTTTCAAAAGTTAATTTATTTTCAAAAACAGTACTTTTCATCAAAATAATTTATTTATGCTGCATTTATATGATAGGAATTTGAAACAGAATTATTTCAACTATAACATTTATATATGAGAACAGTTTTTCTGAATACTCTCAATTAATATTGCGATGCTCGTTTTTATTAAAGATTGAGTTAAAATTACATTAATTTTAAAGTTCTTCGATATCACATCCATGATAGAGGTACCTATGGAGAAATGTCATAAATCGATAGCAGCGCCACTCTTGAAAATATCTGGCAGATAGACTTAGATGCTAAACGGGAATGCCCGTGTCTAACCATCTCCCTTTGTATTAAATTTGAATTGTTAAATGCTAAACAGAAGGTGTTATAAATGTGTAATGTAAATAAAAGTATTACGTTAAGAAATTTGGAAGTAATTATCCCATACAGTAAATTTACATAGAATTTTAATTTGCTAGAAATGTAAGTAAATAAAACTCTAGAATAAAATCAAGTCTTTAGCTTCAGTACCATATCAAGTATCATTTGATCAAATAAGATTTGTCATCATTTGTATTTTATGTGTGCGAAATATTCATAATACCATATATACAATTCAAATTAAATTAGTGTTTGTAGAAACAAACTGCATAATCTCCTAGGGTACCTTTTTAAGAATATTAATGATTTATCGCGAAGTAATTTAATAGATTTTCCCACATATCTTAGAATTAATTTTAAATTAAAAAACATAATCTATATCTTTTCTCCTCCCTTTCGTACTCATACAGCAGCATTCACTGGAAATTGTGATTTATATTACAGATGAGGAAACTCAAAAGAAATGCATAAAATAATGTATTTATAAAGAGATAAATATGCATTATCAAGAAATGCAAATCAATATTTCGAAGAAAAAAAATCACATAGTTTTTCATAATTATGTTAATATTTTTATAAACCTGCGACAACGCTTTCCTGTAAAGTTTCTCTTATAATGGAAAGGAAACATTTAAAGAGATTTTACCCGATACTGAGGAAAGCTTAAGCAATGCCCTCCCCCCCCCCTGTGTTGAAGATTATTTTGTAGGTTAGAGGCGGTGACTTTGGTGACCAAATAAAGACTTGCGAAAATACTGGAAATATATCGATATCTCTTTTAGGAGAAAAGTTATGAATTTTTATTGAATTTTACATGTGAAGTTCTAATTGACTGCAACAGCTATCAATACAAAGATATGTGAAGTATTAAAGAATTTGTCGAGAATTTGACAGAATCTGCAAGGATGCAGGTTGCCACCGGTATTTTTATTTGAACTGCAAAGTGTTACTGGGGAAATTTGTCCGTTGTTTGTTCCCTAGAGAGCTGAACGTTGTTGAAAACGCTGTTTTGAATCTGTTTGTGTTGCTGATATGCTCAAGTGCTGTATTTGTTCCTATTGTGTCATTAATTTGTCTGTGATTCACTACCTTTATTTTGTCTTATCCTGATTACTTGAAAATAAAGTATCATCTGCCATTATCCTCATAGTTGGTCTGCTCTTACCCTACACCCACGGGATTGAAATTTTTTTTACAATATTCAATTTCTCGAAAATAAAACTATATAATACGTCTAGACAAAGTTTACTTTTTACATTATTGTTATAAAATAATTTTTTGTCTCTCTCTTTACTCTTATTATGCTTCCTAAGCAATCTTATCTAATATTTTTTTATTATCAAAGTGTTTTTTATTCTAAAGTTGATTATAATTATTCTCTCGTGATTGAAATTTCTTGAAACATGTTTCTTAAACTTAAAAAAAAAAAAAAAAAAAAAAAACTTGTAACAAATACTTGGTCTATTAATAAACTTTTGAAAGTAAAAACTCATTGTATTTTCTTTTAAACATAATTAAATTTTGATACGCATACACAATAGAGTTTGTTAACAACTTTTCTGTTTACATTTTTAGCTTCAACATATTGTTAGTCATATTTTCGATCGAACAATTTCCCTTTGGTGACATTTTTTTATATTCGTTGATTTAAGACGAGATCTATATTTCTCAAAATAACATTGAAAATTCGATATTAAGTCTTGGAATAATCGTAATATATATTTCTAAAATTGATTCCAAGCCTCAAACTGACATCATAATCTTAATATATAAATTATACCAAAGAAATTGGTTTACGCTTTATCTCTATACAAAGCAACGAATTCAGCAACCTTCCATTTTCTGAAATTATAGTAGTATTTAGATTATATTTGCTTAAAAATTATTCAGTTATTCCTTATTAATCAATCTTGCATTAACATATTTCGGTCTGAGACTGTCTGAAAATTTCATTTGTATTTAATATATTTCTCCTTTATTACATAAAAATGAATACTCTTTAATTTGTTTGGTAAAACAATTGTTCCAAATAATCCACAAACAAAAAATAACCTTTTTTCAATTATTTTTAATTTTTAAAGCCATATCACTACTATCTATTTTTGTCTCCTGATGTTAATGGATCTTTTTCTAAACATGTTAAGCAACTGTTAAATGTTCAAAGAGGTTCATAATTATCACAACCAACTGTGTTAATAATAATTAAGTGTAAAATTAAGCCTTCTAATTTGAAATTATTCTTTTAATTTTTCTAGTTCATGTTATTAACACAATTCATGATTTTCTTATTTAGATATAGATTATAAACCATGCAGGTTTTTAGATACTTTTTACATTTGCAAAAGTTTCAAAAAATTTCTTACAGGTATTTCTTAACATTTGTCTTAAGTTTGTTTTATACCCGAGGTATTAATTTTTTAAAAATAAATTTGTTATAACAGTCATACGTATCATCAAATACAGCTAATATCCCCGTAACTTAATACATTTAACTAAATCCTGTTTTTAATTCATATTTGTAGAATTAAATTTTTACCTTCAAGAATATTTAAGAATTACAGAAATATTAACTTTATTTCATCAGTTATTCTCAAGGTATAGATCAGGGAAATATTAATGGTTATTTTTAAGAGCAATTTTCTTTAAAGAAAAGGAATTTTCTATCTGATATATAAATAAAAAAGTATCACAAAAGTGATGCATTCTTTAAAAACGAGGGGTCGTTTTCTTTCACCTCTGTTCCAGCTCCAAAACAACCAGACAAGTGGTAGGAACAAGGAATGCACTGTGGGTGACTTCGCATATTTCTAACTATAACCTCTCCTATTACCAGCGCCATCTCGCCATTTTAAGCTGAGCACTCAAAGATAGATGGATCAATTGATGCTCCCGCCATGTGCGAGTTTCGAAGTGCTTTTTGCTTTCCACGAGTGATTGGGAATAATGCAGCTGAAATTCACTGAAATTCACTGAAAAATGAGCAGAGTTCAAGGAGAACACTTCATAAATGATATGTTATGTGTGAATGATGTAGAAAACTTAATGAAGGATGAACCAACGTTCACGATGAAGGGGGACAAGGACGCGAGTCCATTTGGACAACAGTAGGATGGTTATGGCTGAAGGATTTTGGAACCGAAAGCTGTCTTGCTTGCTGAGTTTAAGAAAGTGTAATCGTAACTGAGTTTTGCTTGAAAGTTTAATCATACGTCGCTCGTCTTTGTTGTAAAGTTTAATAGTAGACAAAAATTAATTCAGCTGTTATTATTACACATTACGATGATTGTGAAGAGTCATTAAAAATAATAGATAAGGAATGCTGACTTCAAGAGTGGTTCTCATTCATGACATCGTCCGTCCTAATGATGCTGCTATAAACCAATAGTTTCTGGGACAATTTAACGTGGATGTGTTACATTACTAGGCGTTTAGACCTAACTGATTTAGCGTCGAATGATTTTGATCTCTTCTTTTAATTGAAAAACTAGCGTGGAAGCCGAAGATTCCAGACTAATGAGGAGCTTTGAAACTAAGTGTAAGTCCATCTCACACTACTGGAGGAAACATTCCTCGAAGAAGGAAACGAAAAGCTCATCCACCTATATGATAAATGCTTAAATTTTCATGGAGATTATAATGAAAAGTAACCATGTTTGTACATAACTTTTGGTAACAAAATCATCTTGTTCTGTACTCATGTTTCTTTTTATAGTTCAATGGAGATTGAAAAAAAAAATGCCTTCATAAAATTAATCATTTATATCATTTAGCTAATCCCACATTTGAACATTTATTATTAGCATCCTGCTTTTTCAACTCTTTATTTAAAGGTACTAGGATATATCTGGGGGAAATAAAATACGGAATTTAAGACTCCTTCTAATTGAGACATTTATGTTTTAAAATCATTCTTAGAGTGAAGGACTTTTGTGTATCTAATTATAGTATTTTAATCATTTAATGTTTTTATTTATTTATTTTGCACTGAAGGGTTTTTTCATTTCTCTTGGAGTTGAACATGGACACAATTTTTCAGATATATCTGCATTAAAAAGGGCACCATTTTTTAAAAATAAAATTTCCATAAATATACAAAATATTTTACTTCTCATATAGAAAACAACATACAAAGCTTGGTTAACCAAATTTTTATTGATATTTTTGTATATTTTCTTTGAAAAAGTTATAGAACTTCGTAATTTTGGAAATTTTTTCTTCTTTTTCCTCATGTAAAAGATTATTTCTCAAAATTTATCTATTCATAATACTCTCACATGCCCTTGTACCTTTATCAATCTATATTTGTTAGTCTAACAATTCCATTAATTTGAATCAAGTTATTTCTGCTAACTGTGTATCTATAAGTAATAATAAATAGCTGTCATAAATTAAAATATTTACTTAGAAACAAAATCCTCTTAATAAGCCTGAAATAAAGAAACTTTTATGAGAAAGTAAATAGCCTGTTCGCTTAAAATTACATTAATTCTGTTAACCAAATACTTTAAATTTAATAATTAAGCGTATGGTAATTCAAAAACAAATATTTATTATATTCTAAAGTAGCTGTCGTAAGGAAAGTTTTAAACATGAAATTAGAAATTAAAATATATTTAAATGCTGTCTTATTAAAGTTAATAAATTTGGAATCTCTCTCTCTCTCTCTCTCTCTCTCTCTCTCTCTCTATATATATATATATATATATATATATATATATATATATATATATATAAATGTTGAGAGTTTTGATTAGTACTTATTATATAAAAAATTTACGTAAAAAAATCTAAAATGAACAAAACAATTAATAGTATTTTAACATGAATAAAATTTGCTCTTCGCATGGATTATCAATAAATAATACCAAAATAAAATAAAATTACCTAAATACATTTTGGATTCTTGGATAGGCTAGTAGAAAAGGAAAAATAAATTTTCTTCACTTTTCAAGGGAAAAAACACTTTTTCGGGGGAAAAAATAGATTTTTATATTTATGGTAAACATAAAAGTTGTATTTTTGCTATCCCTAAAAGTATTGGAAGTAATTTTTTTTACAGTATCGGCTTTATCATTTACTCCTTTACTATAAAAAACCTCAGTAGGTCATATATTTCCAGAGATCAAAGAATAACAAAATTGAATGTTGAAATATGTTTCCGGATGACTAAACCGTTGAAAAAGCTTTTCCTTGGAAATATGGACTTCTAAGTTGAAGGGCATACTCATAAATTACACTTCACGTGTTTCTTCCACCTTTGAGAAATTTCTCTCAAAACTCAAAAACTCCTTTTCAGTTTAAAAGTTCTTTCGAATAAGGCTCTCCTATAACCGAATCTCTTAAGATTCGAATGAATGCTTTATGAATTAAAATTACTCCGACAGGGAAACTAAAGACACACGTTGATATTTATCCAGTTTCAACAACTGAGTAGAGAACATTTCTTTTGTAAGGGAATGCAATCATTTCACTGCAGCTTTGAATAATTTCGAACGAGTATTTGGAATATAGATAGTAGCTGATACAGCGAAATAAATTGAAGAAATATCTTTTAAATTTCATTTCTTAAGGATATCATTTTTTAAGATGAGAGTTTTCACAGTAATCTAACTAGTAGTCATGTTCGTGAACTCGCGATCGGTGTTGTTTTCTTCGAGTTGTGGATTTGAGCCTTGACGTCTGTGCATGTTAAATCTGGTCGAAGTTCGAAGTCTTTGGCGTGGTGTGGAAATTTAGAGATATAGGTGCTCGCTAAGATGGCGTCTTCGTCACTTGATCGAGGCTCAAAATTACGAGGTTGGACGCAAATAACCACATGTTTCTTTTCAGTGCGGCGTCAATAAGCAATTATATTTTTGAAATGAGAGTATAAAACGGTAGAACACATTTTTTTTTCTCTGTGGATTATTTTTAGTTTCAGACTGAATATTACTTAAGCTGTCAATTTCCTCAATTGAGGACATACTTTATAAACGTAAAGCAGTTGTAACATAAAAGAATGTCACTGATCTAATTGGTGTTACTTTCCCTTTAAAAAGTGCATTAAGTATATGTAAATGAGGAAATTCTTTATTATATGCAAAAAAATTACAATTTAAAAGATAATTAAATATAAAGTTGCTGGTAAAAGCTTGATAGTTGTGATGCTCGTTTTTTGATTTTATTTTACATTAGGCAGTTTTACTTGAACCGCTTACCACTTTTTTTCCCTACCATGAATGCAAAAGGAATTACTTGCAACTATTGAGCTTGGCATGAGGCTGCACTTTAGAACAACTCCTTTCTACATGCGCAATTATGCAAATTGCGAGTATTCTGCTTGCACATTTATGGTATTGCTTTGTTTTCCTATGTACCATCAGAATAACACAGCTCAAAAATAAAATGAGTTATTGTTGCCGATTCAATTGATGTCTTTTCAAACTATCCAACTTAATTCTCTTCCTGGACCTATCCAGACTTCCTTCTCTATGTTGACAGACAGGATCTGCTGAGTTCCTCCTGAATCAGAAAAAAATATCTCGTATCATGGATTTTTTAGTTTTCGCTACATAATTAGCTATTCTTTGTCATTTTTAGATACTCGAATCTTGCTTGCATTCTCGACTATGAGGATACTCTACAGTTGTTCTTCATTACTATGTCCCATTCATGCATAACTTTATGATACAAGCTCTATTCCTTTCAGTTATTCATTATCGATTAATTTTTTTAATATTTGAACTAACTTCTTTTAATTTCTATTTGGGCGAGTGATATCTTGTATATAATAATAAACTTAATAATGAAAAAATATTGGTATTTTAAATATTAATTGTACTAGATCATTTGCAACCATTAATGGAAGAGTGGTACATGCATACTTATTTAAGTACCCTCTTCATACTACATAATCTAACGTCAGCGATTGAGTTCTTAGATCATCATGCTATATTATTTCGTTTACAATTGAATATTATATATTTATAATAAAAAAGACCGCAACTGTAATAAAGTGGATTTAATGTAAATAAATTTATTACTGACAATTAGCATTATTTAATTTGTTCCAATTAATTTGATATTATTCATTAAGCAAGGAGCTCTCTAAATCGCCACAAATTTATGATGATAAGTTGTACCCTCTCATCTTGCATAATTTTTGAGTTCAGAAATTTTTTATTCTTTGGTGTAAATATAACATCTAGTGATCAAATACATTAGCATCTGTCATAATCCTTATACATGCATCTAATAATGAATAAGGAATTTTCCATTGTTTCTTGATTCTACTTGATAATATTTGCAGGTATGTTTCGCACATATTTCTGTACGTGGTAACATATACAATGCCACATTTATGAGGATGTCAAAGACACACTCTTGTCACCCTACTAATTTCTAAGTTGATGAAGTGACTGTTACGTGATTCCATGTAATGATTATCTGCACTGAAATCCGAGTTCATTTCAAATGCTGTCTAATTCAGATATGTATCTGAATTACATTACCTACTACTGAAACCCTTGATCCCATAAGTTGATTGACCTATTGAAAGAACAAACATTTTACGTCTCTTTTGTATTTTACTTTGAGTAATTGCTTTAAGTTTCTCGTATTTTCGAATTAATTTTCAAAGGATTGCTGAGAAGCTTCACATTTCTGAAACACATATTGCCTATTGCAAAACTCACTAACTATTTTTCTTTTTCTTTCTTTTTTTTTTTTTTTTTTTTTTCATTATTTTCATATTTTGCTACGCCATCTTTCTAGTTACAAAGGCTGATACCCATAATTCTTTCGAGGCTTCAATCCTCACCTTGGAGTGGAGTGAAAGTTTAGAGAGTAGAATGACAGCTCACGTGACACCATCATCATTTTACCGATGGCCCATTGCCAATAGTTATACACGTTGCTTCTAAGTGAGCGCTAATAAACTGTAAATGAATCGGTTCAAATACAAATTTCTCTGACAATCATTTTAAGAAAGATATATACTCTGCATAAGAATTACCATAATAAATTTCTCAAATACTACTGTGTCAAATAGTCAAGCAGGTGGTTTGATGTTTCTATTTCAATAATTTAAATCAATGGTTAACAGTTTTAAAATTAATTTGAATTAAGATAATTTGGAGCAAAAGATTTTTCTCGCATATTTATAAAATTATTATTAATAGAAAAAATTCTAGTATTTTTTTTGTAAATTGTTATTAATGTGATTCCGTATAAATTATTGTTTCTAAAAAAATGAACTATTCATTTTTAATAAAATCTATGAATAAAATTTGGTAAATTTCAAGTTTAAAGAGTTTTAAGTCGAATGTATTTATGTGTGAAAAGTGTGAATTCTTCCCTTGAAGAAAACCATATCAAATTAACTCTGATTCTTATATTTGGATATACAGTAAGACATTACATTAAATAACTATATGTGCTACTGTATTTTATGTTTAAATAACACTGAGTTGCAAAAAAAAGGTGGGATTTTTTTCGTAAGCGAATATTTTTCAAATAAAAATACATCCAGTCGTACAATTTTATTATACATTAATTCAAGTAAAAATATATAAATCATCGAACATGGTTAAATAATAAAATTGCTCCTAATTTTATTTAGTTTTTTTAAGAAAACTCCCTATAAAAGTTATACTTAAGTCTTTATACTAAAATTAGCTTGCACAATTTGAAGGAAAATTAATGAAACTTAGTTGTGTGCCATTTACACCATGAATGGTTAAAATGCATTAAATTACTTTTTCTAAATAGCTCTCCAAGGTCTTGTAACATTATTTTGAAACAGAATAGTATAAAATGAGAGAAATAATAATAAAAAAAACATGCTTTGAGTAACAGTGCATGAACTACAAAAATTCTAAATTGTAAAAACATTAATTTTCCTTTTTATTACCTTTCTTTCGCCTTCAACAGAAAACAAACTATAACGCATTTAACTCAAAATGAAATAGTATCCATTTACTTTAGATTCATAAAACATTTTAAAATTAATATTCATATATTTTAAAATATTTATTTGCACATTTACGATAGTATAAGAAAATTTATTTTTCTACAAATAATCATTAGGAAGCAATTATGTTTCTTTTTTTCATGAAAAGGAACATTTAAGTATTTTTAATTTTTCTACGAACTGAGAAGTAATTAATTTTATTATTTTAGTATAATTATTTTTACATTTTTTATTCATTCATAATGATTAATTATACAAAGGTTAATCAAAAAAGTATAATCAATGAACATTTGTAACATAAGAAGAAAAAGTTTCAACAAAATCATTCCATGAATAGTAAATTTGAATTACCACCCCTTCCATCATAATCAATTTAAAATAGTTTGAATAGAACATTTCACACTCGTAAATCACATGAACTGTTGTGTTTCTTCTTTACTTTTTGTAGCTCCCATTATCTTAAAAAATTAGTTTTTTTTCTTAAGTTATTTAGCAAAGAAATCTGATTCTAAACAGCTTATTTTATAAGCATATATTTTATTAAAATAATTGAATTTGTATACAATGTGACTCCAATAAAAAGATAACCACTATTTTCAATTTTTGGCTGCTTTTATTAGGAAGGATAGTATTACTTTTGGCAAATTCAAATTTAAATTACGTATCCTTAAGTTTCCAAAGTGAACGTTGCTTTTCCATATTCTAAAATTTAAAAAAAAAAATATTTTTCTAATTTGTGTAGTGCTAATTATCTTTCAAACATTTTGTTTGAACTTTTATTAAAACGCCCCTTGAGTTGAAAATTCTTACACTGCCATATTTTTATATCCTTATTCCATTCCCTATTTGCTACTATTTTTACTTTTATTTTACCATTGATGCGATCGAAAATTCTACAGATTTTAAAAATTATAATTATCTTAATACAAGGTCAACTTTTCACACAATAACATTCTAAAAGAAATTCATAAAATATAATTAAACTTCTGTACAAATAGCATTGCTTCTATGGGCTAGTGTGTACAAATAAATTGACAGTTGGCTATTTCAAAACATTATTTTTTAATAAATAAAATTTTTTCTGTGCCTTGTTTTCACGCTTATGGTAGCTTCATTGGCCCGGGCGCAGCAACTATGGGCGTCGCTGTGATTCTAGGGTGCTGAAAACCCTTGCTGAGTCTCTGTGTATCATGAATTTAAAGGAATGTTCAGTTCCCGTTTCTTGATAAGGTTACATTTTATTCTTCAATGAAAATTCCGTGTACTATTTTCACTTGAAACGTTATGTAAACTTAATTTAAATATGTACCTAAATAATTTAGTTAAATTAAATTTTGCCTAATTTGTGTTCCAAACATGTGCTAATGTTTTGTACCTTTTGAAAGATATATATTTATATGTCTTACAAAAATAATTGTAATTCAGTTGCACACGGTGTATGTAAGCATTACCTCTTCTTAAGTAAATAAATATTTATTCTACGTTAAATAATTATATCCTTGCCACCCAGTTAAGTATAGAGTACATATTGTCCTTCAAGGTAAATACATAAAATAATTCAAATAGGTAGGACATTATTCTCACACCAACCTCATTGTAGATTTCATAGGTGCTCTACACTTTCCCTTTTAGTCAAAAGTGAACTAATTAAATAATTGACTACTATACATAATTAAATATTTACTTAGAAGAATGCTAGAAATAGCACAAAACCTTGCAAACTAGATATTTCAAAGTAATGAATGAATAAAACAATTCTTTTTAAGAAAATTCTATTGTATTATTTCTGTATTTTATTCATTAATTAATTTAATTTAAAAATTGTCAGTTTATAATCACAGCCCTCTCATAAATATATGAAATAATACATTCATAACTTTTTTATCATGGAATTCTAAATATTGCAATATGTAGAATTCCAAGCAATTTCTATATAAATAAATGGTAGCATTACGACAATCTAAAAATAAATAGCACATTTTAGATAACAGTTTGAAAATGAAATTTTTAAATCTAACCGTGTTTATTTGAAAAGGCAAGAAAGTTTAAAGCAGTTTCTGATCTTATTACTTTTTCTTCTCTCTTTTCCTTTAACTGTATTTACTCTTTCGGAGAGTAATACACATCTACACATATATCTCAAGAGTTCTCGATTCAATGCATTTCTTGGGTCAATGAAGCACTTCCTGTCGGGAGCCATTCAGAACCTTATAATCCGACAGAAGACTTCTCAGCTCAAAAGACCTCTTTGGGCTCGGAAAAAATGATGTCATTTGGATGAACATAAAGGTAGACAAACATTTTTCTTTTGACTCATAATTTTTGGTATTATGCTCTAATCTGGATTTGAGTAATCTGAAAATGGAGGAATAAAGGGAAAAAAAGCTCTTTATAGATAACTGTTAGCTTCTTTTTTACGGCTACAGATTGTGATTTAAGATACTTGGTAATAGTTGTATTTTTCAATTCTTTTCCGTACATTCAAAATGAAAAAATGTGAAAAAGAATTACTGTTACAAATGCATTTATCCGCAGTATGTGCTGTTTTGTTAATTTTGGCAAACTGAAATCTCTAATTCAAGGACTGAATTTATCTGACTATTCGCGAAATGAGGCAATTTTCATTGCAGGTAAATGTTTTTTTTTTAATTATTTCATTTTCATGAATGTTCATGCATTACTTGAAGTAGATTGTTCGGAGTATTTTCGCAAATATTTCAATACTTCATTTCAAATCTAACAATTTCAAAAGAGTGTTCAAACAAACATTAGGAAATGCATTAACATTGATTATCTCTATCTCTTTGATGTAAATGTAGATTCAATGGATTTATTTAATTGTTTGAATGGTTCTGTATTCAATAGATTTCAAAGTGGTACATATCTCTCAGATGCATTTCATATCCTTAAATGAATTATATTAAGAAAAAAAAATAAATTGCATTATTCTTAATTATTCAAAGGTTTTATTTCTATTTTATTCATTTATCTATAAAGAAAAAATGGGAATGAAGTTAACAAGAAAGAATCTGAAAGGAAAATTCGCATAAATTTCTATTTAAGTGTAGTCCATTTCATCGGCAGTTCTCAGCATATAAATACAATTACATGTGATCGACAAACTAAGAAAAATTTGACACTCGAGAAGTAAAAGTTTTGATTATACATGTTAGTATTATGCATGTAATCAATCATTTTTGGAAAAAGTTTAGCTAATCTAATAATCTCTAACATATTTAATGGAATGGTAACTTTTTCGGAACCGTTAAAGAATGTGTGAGATTAATTTAGCTTCCATCATTCTTGATAGGCCCTTATTATGTACAAATCACTCATAAAACTAAAAAACATTTTATCCTTCAGAAATATTGTTATCAAAAGTAAAAGTTATTAGCAGTATATATGATGAATGACAGGCAAGAATATTGCTAATAACCCTAAGAAAAGTTTTCGAGAGAATTTTCTAAATTATTCACCAGAATTCCAACTGAATAAAAAGTCAACACTAGTTTATTCAGAAAAAAAACTTTTTCTGTATTTAGAAACGAATAACTATCTAAAATAACTCCTTCATAAACTAGAATCAAATATAATTTAAAAACGTAAAATCAAGTTAAATCTTTTCGTCTTCTCTTACAAAGAAGACGAACAGGTCTAATTACAGGTCAAGTTTGGAATTCCAATTATAATAGCTAAAATGATTTTTAGAAAAATTCAAACTAAACTAGTGATATACTGATAACTGAAGAGTTATATAGATACAGAGTTTTTATCATCCTAGATAATATTTTTGCTATTACTTATCTTTTCTATTATTTACGAGTATAAATGTAAATATTGTTTTAGTAACGAAAAATAAGTTTTCCATTGCATTTTCTTTCTTAATTTAATTTTAAGCTCTGAGTAAAACATTATATATATATATATGGTGTATATATATATATATATATATATATATATATATATATATATATATATATATATGGAGGGGATCTAAGACCTTCTGATCTACCATCCCGGAAGACAGCCATGATGCTCCAAGAGCTCCACCTAGCACTTCGAGAGAGATTCGGAGTAGTGAAATGTGACGTAGACGGAGAAGGAGCCAGAAGCTGGACAAGACGGTTCTGGAAATTGCGCTGGACGTTATATTGTGTTGAACGTTAAATCTGTGATTACGCGAGTTTAATCAATTTGTTTTGTATTCTTTTGTTCTGTCCTACTTCAGCAAATAAACTGTGTGTGTGTAATAAGTAGTTATTACTCTGAATCTTTACACACACCATATATATATATATATATATACAATGCAATATCTGGATTAAAAGTTATTTGAATTGCATGATTAAATTAATTTCATACATTATTCCTTAGCATGGAATCGTCAGCATTGCGAAGTACAATTTTGGTGGTTGAAAGCTCTTTATCAGTGTTATGGAAGGCAATATTACAACACTTTCATAGCATTTATCACAACTCTTTTATTCTGAATATTGTAAGCCATATAATCCAGCTAATAGAAAAAAACTGCGCTGTAAAGGCTATCAAGTTAATTTAAATTTTCGAATGATATTTATAAAACTCATAAGCAGTTTTAGTTTAATTTATTCATGTAAACATTACATAGGTATAATATGCTTCATAGAACTTTAAAAGAAAAACTATATTGGATTTCCTGAGCATAAATCGTCATTTATTTAAGTTTATTTAATCCATCGTATTATTATACGAAACTACGTTTGGTTTTTAAAAAATAAAATGCTTTTTCTAAAAAATTTATTATTCAATTTTAGCTAATCAGAAGGAATTTAGTGGAATGCAATATATCTGTACATAGATTTTGTATGATGTGCTGTTTTCTAAAAAAGCTAATAATATCAACATTTATTTTAATAACTTATAAAGTAACATTTTAAAATGATTGTTGAATTATGAAAATCTTCATAGGTGTGTAATATCATTAGTCTTCGAAATAACTCAATAATGAATGATTATCTAATCAATTCTGAAATAAAATTATTATTTCTGCAAATATCAATATTTTCCTTATTCCATCGCTATCTTCTCGTATTAATCAAGACATTCAAGCTTTTGAAGTAGAAGGTTCACGCCAACTTCACCAAAAATAATAAACAAAAGTTTAATCAATAAAAATAAAATTATTAAAATGAAATTAAGGCAAATGATAAATTATTAAATTAAATATATATATCGAGAGAATTTTTTATTTTTAATATTGTGTAAGATGGAAACATAAAATGTAAATTTACATAATGTTGTATTATAAACATCCCAGTACATTTTTTGATTTAAGAGAAAATGAAATTGTAAAACTATTAGTTGACTCTTAAAGAGATATAAAATTACATAATTATTGCAGTTACACAAATAAATTTCAACATATGGTTATTATGTAAACATATTCTTATAATAAATTTTAAGAACAATAAAGATGCTTCAAACCAATTTAATTTCTCAAAAACTGCTTCAAAACCTACAAATACTCCTGCAGAACAAATATTCCATTCAGCCAATAAAAACAAAAATGCAACTCTAATTTCAATTAATAACCTCATCAAAGAAAGAAAACCCATAGGTAAAATTAGCGAACACTTAGTAATACACCTAAAAGACGCATAATATATATATGTGTGTGTGTGTGTGTGTGTGTGTGTGTGTGTGTGTAGTGAGCTTCCTGGGCCCAACATTAATTAAATGTGTTATTCGAGACCCCCATTGATACCAAATCTTCACTAATCATTAACAAAATTGATAGTTAAGGCTGGAAAATTTTTCGCGTCATGAAGTCGAAAAAACTATGCCCCTATTTCTCATTTAAGTTCTTGAACACTAGCAAAATAGCGAAATTTTTTCTATTTATCACATGAGATATTTAAGAATCAAATTCGATTTTCCCCCTCCTCCCAGAAAAGAGAAATCCCAAATCAATACTATCGTTGCCAATCTTACTTTCACCACTCAAAATCTTACTCCAAATTCCCTCGCTGTTTAAAATGTGTAGAAAATCACATATCTAATGAGTGCCCAAAACCCACTGACAACCCCTCTCCTAAATAGTATAACTGCTAAATTTCACAGAATGCCCTAAAACTCACCTTTACTTTAAACCTATCCTCTCAAATCAATAATGCAGAAGAGGAACGAACAAAACAAGCTGCACAAAATAATATTCAAGTCAATAACAGCACACTTGATCCCCCCCTACCCAAACTGTTACAACCACCAACAATCCCTCTGATATACTAGCTTCACTCTCTTCCTCTTCCTTTAAAATAAAATTTACATATTGATCTATTCTTAACAGTGATAATCCCGCAATATTCTCATACATTATATGAATATGTTGTGATGAAGGTGCTTGTGTTTTTCACTGTTTATTATTTAATATGTTTTTTGTTGGTCAAGTAAAACAGAATATATTATTTCACAGAGTTTTATTACATTATAATATTGTGTTATGCAGTATAATTTCTTAAAGGTTTTTTTTTTTTTTTTTTTTTTTTTGCGTACTAATATTTTGAATGCATTGTTGTTTTATAGAAATACACAGAAGTCCTATTAATTCCTTTTACTTATCTAGTTTCATAAGATACAATATTACGATCAGTTTCAGAAGGGTATTATAATTTTAATAGTTAAAAAACAATTCTTTTAAATACGAGTATAAGTAATATTACAGTTCATCTCTCTTTCTCTTTCATTTAGCAAATAGGGCATTGTTCACAGTATACTTTTTACAATTAGAAATTTTCAGGAAAAACAATTTCAATGCAAGTGATGTTTTCTTTTAAATTTGATTATATTTCCTCATAATAAAACAACTTATCAAGATCGATTTGATTGACTGATTGTTAGTCACACTGAGAAGAAACACGAGGGCTATTGGCAAAATGCCCAAGGGGACCGATCTCACCCAACTGCGTTTAGAGCTACAAACGGCCTCCCGGGAGACAATCATCTCCACACGTATCATTTGTTGGCAAATAAAGGAAAAATTTTAACAAGAAAGGGTACGATATACCATTACTTCTTAGACCCAATAACATGAGATATTACATAATAGTAAAATACAAATGTATATAAATGTTTAGAATGTACTTACTGAGAAAGAAATATACCAGACAAGAATAAAAAAAATTAACTGTCGAGTTTTCTTGTGGAAATAAGATGTATAACAGGCATCATATCAAAAGCTATTTGGCACAATTTAAAAAAGATTGCACACGCACTTGAACTAAAAATGAAGCGTTAGACAAAAATATATACATACATACAAAGTATACTGTTATAAAAAAATTAGGAAAATTGAAATATTTTTAAATGTAATCAAATATTGAAACAATTAAAACATTTGTTGAGTAATTTTATGAGCCGTAAGAATACAGAATTTAAGCTTAAAATGAAAACTGTGATTTTCACATACAGATTTCAGTCAGACAGTGTATTTTTCTACTATAAGACAATTCAAATGAAAACTTTTGGTAAAATGTCAAGAGAAAACGTAGAAGTTAGCATTTCTGACAGAACCACGAGAACATGATTTTTTCTTTCAAATTAAACTGATTTAAATAACAGGCGAAAGGACCATGACCAGTTAAGAAGTTAATAATAAATCCTGAATTGGAACAAAAATTTAGTTTATGGATATAGGATCGGACTCGATACCAATATTACGGGCTGACCACCAGAACTCCCAGTAAGAAAAGGAAACTTATTTTTTGAAATCTTTACTTTGTAAAACCAAGTGACTGGCATAACAACCTCTCACCGACAGTGATAACAAGTTTTGCATATAAATTTGCAGTTCCATTGTAATAAATTTTGACGTGGGCCCGAACCCTTATTATAAGTTGTAAAAATCAGAATATATTGATATTTTTTTCTTTAATGATGATATTAAAAACTGATTTATTTAGGTGGACTTCAGTAGAAATATTGATGATAAATAATCTGATAAACAGTAATTTTGAAATTATAAAAGAAAACCCATAATACGGCAAATCCAACTTTTCAGAGCTCGGCTAGGAAAAATGAATTATACGAGTAAGAATTAAATTTAAACATGTAGACTATGTTTAGGACACCTCTAGTTAGGACCCTATTTCGGGCTATTGATGATGTGGACCCTATTCTTCTAACTTCCAAACCATTCCAACTTGAAGATTTTGACCTGCGACAGATTTAACGTGTATCGTCTCGCTACACATCGTGCCTTTGTGAAACCAGGACTCAAGCTCATGACACAAATGAAATAACGCTGATCATGAGCTCGATACCATGATCACATGAGTTATGCGGGGATTTTAAAGTCGAAATAAAAACCGAAGCTTACATCCCGCTTTTATCACGAATTCCTATTTACAATTTTATTAAAGATTAATACAGTGGTACCTCGACATACGAGTGCTCCAACATACGAGTTTTTCGAGATACGAGCCGGCGAGCGAGTGATTTTTCGCTTTGAGTTTCGAGCGAAATTCGAGATACGAGTTCGGTTTAGCTAGTCGGCCGGGAGTAGCGTGCGACCGCGCGCCACGCGGTCGCACCCATCACGGTCAGTGAATCAGTTAGCTGTGGCCTGAAGCTGTAGCTGAAAGGATCTACGAAGAATTGGAACCCGGTATGTCAGTAGAGGAGGAGATTGTGTCTCTGGAGAAAGGTGGAAAAGAGAGACGTGAACGAGCTCGTTGAAGAGAACACCCAGGAACGGACGACTGAGGAGATGCAAGAGTTACAGTCACAGCAGCATACGGAGGTTATGCAAGAAATTGGTTTCGATGAGTCAGAGGAGGAGGTTATTTCTACAAATGAGATAAAGGAGATCTTAGGAATGTGGGAGAGAGTTTCACAGTTCGTGGAAAAGAAACACCCAGAAAAAGTTGCAACAGGTCGGGCATCTGATATTTTTAATAACACTTGCCTAACTCATTTCCGGAACATTCTGAGAGGAAAGAAGAAATAAACCTCCTTAGAAATGTTTTTTTCTAAACGGCCTACAGGTGAAAGCGAGAAAAATGTAGCGAAAAAGGCAAAGACCAGCGAGGATATCTAATTTATTTCTTTACATTCTCTTTTTTTGTTTTTGTACAATAAATATTTGTCATTTATGAATTCGTTTTTATTATTCAAAACCACGTAACAAAAATAACTGGGGTGACATTTTGGGTGTTGGAACGGATTAATGGTAGTTCAATTGTTTTGTATTGGGAAATTTGCTTCGAGATACGAGCAAGGTTGCGGAACGAATTAAACTCGTATGTCGAGGTACCACTGTAGTTATTTTTAAATTTGTTATTACTTTCGGAATAAATTCTTCAACGTGGATAATTTAGGCATAATAATTTATTAAATACGGACATATATATGATGTGACGAGACGTATCATAAAAAGGAACGCATTACATAAAAAGTCCCATCATCGCTCACAGCAACCTGAATCTCAATAAAGTGATTCAATTGAAGTGGGAAAGCACGTCATCGCTCAGATGTTTCTGCGCATGAAAAAATAGTTCGCTAGCTCCAACCAAAAATGTTTTTTTTATATATTATTCATTAAAATATTTAGTTTTAGTCTTAAAAATAAAACTACCGGCGCAACTCCCATTTAGATATTGTTTCTTAATATCATAAGCTTTTTTAAAATTAAACAAACCAGACGTTAAAAGCTCCCAACAAATATTCAATGGCAAAAATGCATTACAAGAATGTTTCAATTTTATAATTATTTGTAAATCTTTGTTATTTAATTACTTTTTTTTGTTTGCGTCATTCGTGTTAATACGTTTACTATTCAAAGTAAATGAAAAATTAAAAACAAAAAGTGTCTTCATCTTAATTTTCTTTCTTAAAGTTTTTATTTAAATTTATATGCTTTCCAAAAAAAATTAAATACAAAGGACTTCAGATCCTAACTTTTCACTAGCCGAAGAGTAAGAACCTGAAAATTCCTGAAGTCAATAGGAACATTTGTACAAATTGACTCATTGTTATTTAGCAAATTTTAAAGCTCTCTTTAATTTAATCATTATTTTTTTTATTAAATAAAATATGTACTTAAATCCCTAGATTATAAATAACTTTACATAATTCGATTTATAACATTTTAAGGAAATTTATCCATGAGTAATGAATGAGAAAACAAAACAAAATTCGGAAACGCAGCAGCGCCTTAATCATTACAGTATTGGCTAAATACATATGTCATCAAGGCTTAAACATGCATAGCCGCTTAAGTGTAAGCAATTTTTACATTAATGCTTCAATTTGTTGTCTTTAATAGCCTTTTTTCTCGGATGTCTGAAGGACATGTGAAATATTTCTCTAATTATTGTACTAGACATCCTGTTCTCTTAATAAAATATTTGTTGGAAGCAAGAATAAATATGTTTTCTTCATTTAACATTTTTTCATTGGCATAACAAAGGTACTAGTCCAGGTCCTGAGCACTCTATATTATCATTCCGATTGATTATTAAGAATCTCTAGTATCTATACGTTTGAGATCAAATTATAGAAATCCATCTTCCTTAATGGACAAATAATTATTATTTTCTAAAAGCTCGTGTATGAATTCAATACATTTCCCATCAGACTAATCGAACCTTTTAGAAGAGAAAGATGATTTGTTGTAAAAATGTTATACGTAAAAAAGAATGCTGAATCGGATTGACCATCAGCCCTTTTGAAACGAAGTAACACACCACCTATTTATGACAAATTCAAACCAATGCGCATATGACTGAGTTGAAAATAGATTGATGGATAAAAGAAGAACTAATGCCACTTAGGTGAGTTCACATAAATATAGGTGAGTCAGAGTGACATAACATTCATATTGCCTGGTTAATATATGAATACATTTAGGTGAATTTTTTTTTAAATTCATATTTTTAAATTATTTAAAGATTTTTTAAAGTAGAAAAGTTTTAATTTTTAAGCATGTTGTTTACCTTTAATCATCTGCCTTATTATCTTTCTTTTCAAAAAGCAAACAAATGTTACTCAGGAAATCAAGACAAAAAATTGGTAATTTAAAAAGTTACTGTATGCTAAAAACATACCATAGATGAAATAATTTATCTAACTCCAGGATTTAATAATCTAAAATCCTTCCTTTTAATTTCAGAAAGATCAACAAAACTCAATATTTTTTTGAAATTCTAAAGTATACTGAATATAAATGTTAAGCAACTTTCAATAACAAAAGAGAACATCACAATTCTGAAACATCGGTTTCTATTGCAAATATATAACAAAGATTACTTGGTTTCAAAAACTTATAAGCTATTTAATAAGTTGATAAATAACATGAAACATTTTTAATGTTCAACAAATATTTTAATTAACAACATGAGATAAATATGTTGAAAGTTTTCATTAATAATTAAAAATAATTTTGATTTTCTTATCTGTGTATTATATTTCCTTCAATAACACACTTTCCATAATTAACCTATAAATAGTACAACACAAATCCGATGCGAAATTCGAAATCAGCTAAATATTAACTAACAGTTAGGAAAATGTCTATTAAATTAATGAGGAAACAAAATATATATTTTATGTCTTACATCTTACGAATTCTTTCCATAAAAAAATTTTAAATAATTATTCTTCCAAACTTTTTTACTGTAAATTAAATTTCAATAAGAAAACCTATTGTTTGTATCTTGTTTCTAACTAAATTATTTTTGATTTCCTTTATAATCTTTCAAATAATAATCAAAGAAAAAGCGAGAAAATAATATTTATTTGAGTAATTAGTTAATGTGTTAAATCTAATGTACGTTGAATTCCATTTAGAAAAAAAAAAGGGTGTATATATTTACTTCCCCATTAAAAGCGTATTTTCTGAAATAAGAGTTATAATAATTAAATTATATTGAAAATAGTGAATTTATGTTGTATGTTATTCAAATAAATAGTGAATTTATTTGAATTTATGTAGATGATTCTATTGATGCAAACTTATCAAACAAAACAACAAAATCCCATTATGCTGCTACATATTCTTTTAATAAGTTGACAAATATTTAAAGTTGGAAATTGTAACAAGACTTTTTCAAAAAAACTATTTATTATTAAATTAAATGTACTATGTCCTATGCTAAGATACTTTACATTCTGCAATTTAATATCATTATACGTTTTTCGAATGATTTTCATTGAATTCATATTTTTGTTATTAAATTTAAGTTATTTTATTTATTCGTTTATCCTGCACCAAAAAGCTTAAAGTTAAAAGACTTACTTCATTCTGAATTTAATTAAAAACATCAAAACTGTTCAAGTTAAATGCTTCATGAAAAATAAAAAATTAATGCATCGTATGAGTTCTACTTCATTAGTATAGAATAAAATATTTGCTTACTTATAAAAAGTTTTCTTAAAAATAAAATCGATTTCATTTTAAAGAATAGTTTAATTTCAACAATTCAAATTTCCGCATTACAAGAAATACTTATTGTCCTTTAAAATCATCAGAAATATATATACAAAAGGATTTCCATTTTGTATACACACACACACACACACACACACACATATATATATATATATATATATCACATGTCCATAAAAATTGAGAGTTACTTTTTTACATAATGACACCACGAAACTAAAAACTAAAAGTTCAGGCAATTTTTTTAAACTGTTAACTGAACGCTTATAAATATTCTAAGCGTAACAGACGATTTTGTTTTCCTAGTTTCGGGCTTATTTATAGAACTGTTTTTATTTGCCCTACAGAAATGGAGGTGAGTAATTCAGAATTAGCCTCCGAAAAAAGAACTGAAAAACCAAATCTGCTGGAAAGTGCATGATGATTATTTTTTTGATCATAAAGATGTAACCTATCAGCATGCTGTGCCTCTCCCAACACTACTGTGAATAGTGAATATTATGTTTCAGTTTTGAAATTTCTGCGACAACACATGTAGAGAAAGCGTTATGAACAGATAGGGAATTAGACATTATTTCAAGTACGCATGTCTCTACTTCTGTCCTGAAATATCTCAGTAAACTTCTTTTAACTTAAGCTTAAAATCATGCCACATCTCCCTTATACACCAGATCTCACAACATGCAATTTCTGGCTCTATTCGAAGTTGTAGGCAGTTCCGTAGCAGAAAGTTATAGATTCAGCTGTTATTTCAGTAGTGTAGGGTTCCTTGAAGAAACTTCTAGAAAAAATCTTATCTAATTGTTTCGAAACTTGAGTCGAACTATGGGACTATTTCATATCTGAAGAAAGGTATTTTAAAAATAATGATTTATTTTTTGCTGTAAATACATTTCTTATTTTTTTATGATTGTACTCTCAGTTTTTATGGAACGCTCTACGTATGCACACACACACACACACACACACACACATATATATATATATATATATATATATATATATATATATATATAGGTGGTTATCAAAATAATGGAAACATGTTAAAATTATCAAGAATCTGTTATTAGTATGGTATAGGACAGCCTTTGGCACGTAATACAGTTTGGATTAGCCTAGGAATCGATTCATACAAATGCTGAATAAAGTTTAGAGGAATATTGGACCATTCTTCATAGAGGTATTGTGAAAGTCCTGAGGGAGATGCCGGTGGAGGATATTGATTCCGTATTGAATGCTCCAAAATTGACCATAACGGTTCAATCATTTTGAGGGTGACTGTGTGGGTCAAGATAGATGCTTAAATTCATCATCGTGTTCATCAAACTGTAATAGATAAGTCCCGCTGCATGGATGGATGCATTATCATCCTGGAAAATTCCATCTCCTCCACGAAACAAAGTTTGCATCATAGGATGTACCAATTCCTCTAAATTTCTGAATAAATCACCCCAGTTATCCTTCTTTTCAGGGTTGCAATTGGGCCAGCAGAAGACCACGACACCGTGATAGACCCACCTCCATTTGGAAGCAGACAATAACGATCATTCACTTGTGCAGGTGTATGCTGTCATGACTTTAGACACCGTACCTCTAGAAGCACCTAAACGTTGTGATGTTTCGATCACACTTGCTCCAGCGAGACAGACTCCTACAATTTGGCCTCGTTGAAAATATGAGAGGTCCAACATTTTACGCTTTTGAGAAAAACCCCAAAGCTTACGGAACTTCAATTCAGCCACCACATACTAATAGAATAAATACATTCCTATTTATAAGGAAACTGGCAGCTTTTATTATATTTTGATGCCTAGGAAACGATAAAGTCACTTTTAGTCACAGGTGTTAAGTGTTTCCATTATTTTGACAATCAATATATATATATATATATATATATATATATATATATATATATATATTACTTAAAACAGCTAATAGATTAGGATAGTAGATTTTGCTGAATAATGTTTTAATAATGAAACATTTGCAAACAGTAATAGCATAAATTAGACAAACGTAGAAACACTAATATATTCCAATTAAGGAACAAAGTCAGCAAACGTCAAAACTAAGGAAACAAAAGAAAACATATTGGAAGATTGTTACTTAAATCATATCTCAAAGCCAAATTCAATATAAAGTTAGCAAGCACTATAACATAGAAACATATAGTTAAGAAATAAAACCTGAATTTAAGAAAAAAGACTCGCTCATCTTTCAGAACTCTTAAATAGCTCATTTTAATATAAGTTGTGCAATTGCCCTCAAAACTCAAAACATTTAGCAAAACTATAGAATTTCTCTCTATGAATCAAAATTAGATATATCAAAAATTTAGCAATACCAAAAATTCAAAAGTTAGGAAGACATTTTTTACTGTAATTAAAAACATATATATTTAAAAATAAGTTTGATAAAATCAAATAGGAATTAAATGTAAACACATAAAAAATGTGATTATATACTATTTTATAATCTTAAAAGATAGCCACATTGATATTTTTTAGATTTTAAATTTGCTTTTTGAACTTTTAATGTGTAATCAACCAAAACAAAAGTATGAAAAAAACATTAAAATATTTTGAAATTTAAAGGCACAATAACTTTTTTAATATTCCGAAGAATATAGTTTTGCTAAATTTATGGTTCTAAAGAAAGGAACTCTATTGTTTGCGGAAGGGGAGAATTATCTCTCTTGTGAAAAATATTACTACTAGCCCTATTATTTACAGCTTTTAAGTTATTATCTGAAAAAAATCAGTTTCATAAGAATTATATTTGAATTTGATTCAGATTTATTATTTATATATATATATATATATATATAATTTATCTCAATCAAATTCAAATAAAATTCTTATGAAACTGATTTTTAAATTAATTATTTTAAATAATTAAATAATTTAAT
>BMAW01042648.1:553734-596991 GCA_019974015.1 Nephila pilipes | reverse complement strand
GCAGGTTAGGCAATTTATCAATTTAAAATATACATCAATCTGAGATATTTAACGATTTCTTTTTTTTTTTTTGCTATTGTAAAAGAAGAAAATTTGAGTCAGATGGAAGATTTCAATGATTAATAGAATTTTATTTAAAAAAGATAACGTATTAGCAGGAGAATCACATTTTCCATGAGACAGTCTCGAGATTTAAAAAAAAAAAAGAAATAAAAACCAAAGAAGGAACTGGGGTATTCTTAAGTGAAAAAAGAAAGTGTATTCAAAAATAAAATTGGAAAATAATAATAAATCAAAAGCTGTATTGAAGATAAGGTTAACGAAAAAAATGCCTACAATTGAGCGAATATTTGTTATTTTCAATTTTAGACATATCTATTTCACTCAATTGCATTTTATCCGAAGATATTCAGAGACAAAGAATAATAATTACAAATTAAACTTTTAGTTCGATTTAACGAATAATTTTCAAATTCAAATGAACTCCTCAGAAAATAACAAAGAAATACTCTGAAATTTAATGAAGCATCCCTTGAAACATAAAAGTATCATTAACTAATATTTTCCACATGAAATGTTTGTAAGCACAATTCTTTACTTTCCTCTTTACAGTTTGCTTGACTACATCTTAAAAGAGGGGGAAAATAAGAGAAAGCTAACTGTAAAAAATCCATTTGTATTATTTTAATTCAAGAAATATTCTTTTGAGAAAGAAAGAACGGACGGAACACGCAGGTTTTTAAACTTTTTTATATAAAATAACATTTTTTTTTAACAAAAAATGTAATTTTATTCTTATACGACGAACTAATTTTTTTTAAAAATTTTATGTTTATGATATATTTAAATACAAGTAACTTTGAAAATAACTTTTAAATCTTAATTTAATTATCTAAATGGAGTAATTTATTCCGAAATTGCCAACACCTTAACTTCACTAGCAGCGGGATCTGTAGAGGTTCAAGGTCCTAACGTTGATATTGCATACATGCGGAGAGTAAGGGGTCATTCACGTGTCGAACTAGTCACTTGATTGTAGCTCAAAAATTACGAGGCGTATTGGTGGTGGTTAGAGGACCTTTACGTTGTAGAGATACAGAGATAGCTTGAAGCATTCATTAAATTAATCAGAAAGTCACACATAAAACAAACATATGGTTTGGTACGGTATGGTCTTGGTATGACGCAGTACGTATGAGATCAATTGGTAATTTGAGAGATTCTTCTATGGATCTGACTTAAGCGTTAACATATTACTTGGAGGTACACTCTATGAATATAAATAAATTTCTAAGTGTAGACTCAGAAAATTTACAATAGGCAATAATAAGCATAAATGTCCTGTGTTCTTAAATACCCTGGTGCCCAAAAGTTAAGTATAATCCATAAAGTGCGAAAAAAAGTAAGTAAACATTCCTAAATTTGTTCGAAATAACTTAAGAGAACCATTTGTTGATGGTGAAACTTTGCCTACTTCTAAATATTTCAGTCGACGTCTTCAAGAGCAAAATACTTGCTCACATAGGAACGTGGATAAACCGAATCCCTCGGGAAAAGTACTTCAGACAGATTTTGTGCAATTAATGTACAAAAGAATGATTAAATAAAACGAATGATGGCTCAAAAAGGACAACTGACATGTTTGCGAAAGGAAGAATCGTTGGAATTCTCGAACCCAAACATTCACAAAACGAAGTATCTCGCAATCTGAAGTTGTGATTTCAAGCCTGTGGCAGAGGTTTCAAAGCGCAGGAAATGTTAATCGAAGACCAATACCAGTCACAATTGTTCGCCAAGATAGTTATCTTGCAATAAGATTTAGAAGTCAAAGGGACAGTTGAGCTAAAGAACTGAGTTCAGCGCTCACAGTTGCAACAGGAGTGTACGAGTTTCCATACAAACTATTTATAGGAGATTCAATCAAGTAGGTCTCTATGCCAGACGACCAGCATAGTTTGCATATTATCCTCACGTCTCCACACAAACGCTTTAGTTTAAACTAGAGTTTGGAACCGGGGGCCAAAATGATAATCAGTGACGAATCTCGATTTAGTTTGGAACCGATCCTCATCACTTAAGGATATGAAGTGAACATGAAACTAGTTTCCACCGGATAATCATAATGGAAATACATAATTTTCCGTGAAGTGGAATCATGGTGTAGGAAGGTCTCATGCCTGACGACATCTGGACAGGAGTGGGTAATACTGTCCAGTGATTAGTTTTCCTTTTCCTATAAAGTTCATGTCTTTCTAGGAAACCTTTCCATCTCCAAAAAATGTCATCAAAGGGTTTCAGGATGATGAGACCATCTTCGCCTTCTTTGGAGCAGATTTTCCAGAAGCAATCCGAGTATTGCTTTGTTTCCGGTGCGCAATGATGAATCTGGGTCTCATCTATGGTGACAATTCAACATAAAAGGACGTCAACAATTCATCTCGGCACTAATTACAAGTACCTTATGAAGCAGTATTAAAGTTGTTTTGGAGGCATTTAACAGATGCCAGCACACATTGGTAACACCAACTTTGATCGTCTGTCTTCAAAAAATGTTTTTTAAATCACATTTGGAGTTTTTTTTTTTTTTAAAGGGAATTATTTAAAATGAATGAAATTATTTTTTTACGCACACGAATCAGGTAATTAAAGTTAGTAATTGTTAAGAAATAGTATCTTTGGTAACTCGTTTGATATACTTTCTCATGAAGCAAGATCGAATTAAGCTACAAAAATTAAGAAAAATATTTACTCATCCGAATATTTCCTTTCCCAATTTATTCAATCTAATTTTGCTATGAATAATTTTAATTTTTACGGTTAATATATTTAATATGAAAGTATAACATTAAACAGAAAAAAACTCATCCGTTTACAATTTGTTCGTCAATTTTGTAGTTAAATAAAAGCTTTGAAATAACTTTTTATTCAAGAAATAAATAATTAGGAAGCACTTATGATCTTAAAAGTAGATTTCTTGAAGAGACATTCATGTCACTGAAAAAAAAATATTGAACAAATATTTTTAGCTTTAGTCAACGAATTTTAAAAGATTTAATAAAGAAGACCATAATTAATATTTAGCTCACTAAAACTATATTATAAAAGAGGCTTTCAGAGAAAGATTCAGTAGATTCTTTATGTCTTCATAGTAATTTTTTTCAAGACATGTTTTTGAAAAAAATTAAATCTCTCTGAACACCATGACATCGAAAATTTTCTTTTAAGGTAAACTCTCTCTCATCTATGGCTATATAGAAAGCCCGGTTACAGATCATTTCTTACTACAATTCTTCCAAAGATCATTCAGGCCAGGTATCTTCGCAGTATAATTTTCTCTCGCAAGTTTACGGAAAGCTAAAATACATAAAAAAAAGAATAAAGATACATTTATTTGCATCACTTTAGCAGTGAGCTTGAAAGATTAAATGAATGCGATTAACTTGGAAGGAAAATACGTTACACGTGTGGTTTGACGGAACTAACATTTGCAAAGAAAATCTTTTATAGAATTTCCTTTAAGTACGTTAAGTGCATAGGTGATAATAAGACTTCATTCATCATATGTCGTTATTCATTTTTAGCTTCATTAAGTCTCGATAATATATGGCTAGAACACCGATAATTGCGACTTTTCGACCTAGTTCAAAGTTTCTAAAGATGTATAAATTAAGGTGTAATGCAACGTGGTTGAGAGTGTTCTTACAAATTGGACCGTTTTTAGGATTTTTTTTAGAAAAAGACTGGGAATAATTATATTTTAAGAATTTTTGACTTTGAAGTCATTACTTTCACTAATAGCTTTTCATCTGATTCAATGTGATTTGAAAGATTGAGATATCTTATGACTGAAAGGTCGATTTAAAACTCTTCACTTATCTTTAACTAGATTCGTGCAATTTTGATTTCATCTGATTATATTTACCAATGAATTCAAAATATCAATGATTTTTTTCATTACTTATAACGGATACTTATCGAAATAAAAACGTTTTCTGATTTTTAGTTCAAAATTCGTTGTTCAATTGTGTTATTTGAGAGCACGTGATTGTTTATTAACGACGCACTGAGGAGCTACACGAGGGTGACGGTCCTCATCATTTTGAATATCGGTCAAGTGATAAGAACGACATCTGAGATGGTACGTCCTCTCGAACCACACCACCAATGGGAGGACATGGGACCCTGATAGCCGGAATTCAGCCATCAGCCCTCCCTACAGTGGGTCTTTAGTGGCATCAGGACTCGAACTCACGACTCGACGGAAACAACGCCTACCACGAGTTCGCGACCTTGGCCACTAGGTCACGACTTTCTTTACTTTAGTTTTTATTAACGTCGCACTAGAAGCAACACGAGGGCTATTGGCAGCGGAACTCGTAATATTGAACCTCGGTCACGTGACGTGGACAACACCTTAAATGGCACCCCCTCCTAACTTCCACACTAAGCCAATCGGAGGACTTTGGACTGACAGTTTGCGTGCATCAACCATACACGGAAAGATTGTGTAAGCGGCCAAGGATTAGTTTAGTTGGTTTTATTAACGTCGCACTAGAAACAACACGAGGGCTGATGGCGACGGACCTCGTAATTACGAACCGGTCAAGTGACGAGGACGACACCTGGCTGGCACCCCCTCTCCTAACATCCACACCACACGCCAGCGGGAGGACTTTGGGCCCCGAAACAGATTTAGCATGCATCAGCCCCGGCTACACGGTGGGTCTTTGGAGGCCAAGGATCGAACCCGCGACTGAGCGAAAACCGCCGGCCGCTAGTCCACGACCTTGACCATTAGGCTACCGCGGCCCTAAGCGGCCAAGGAACCCACGACTGAACGGAAACCGCCGGCCACGAATCCGAAACCATGACCACTAGGCTACCGCTGCCGCCACCACTAGGTTATGACGGTTGTATTTATTGGAGCAAATATACTGGCTCAAGATTAAGCAAATGTTACCGATGATTGATTGATTCAATCATATTGATTCTCTTAGAAACAACAAAAAAGGAATTTAGCCACATGCACCGTAATTTTGATCCACGATCAAGTAACGAAGATGACACATGAGCAGGCAGCTCACTTTCCAAACTACCACACAATCCATACGTGAGTTCTTGAGTTCCGATAGATTTAATATGCATCAGCCCCTGGTCTTTTGTCGCATCGAAATCGACCATCTCACATCCATTAAAGAACATCTCTTATACTTATCGACATTTAAAATCTCTCTAACAGTAAAACATTATGAGCCAATGTAGATCGAAATTATTATCATTTAATGATTATTTGTTTATTGGCAAAGGTTAATACAAACAACTGAGGAATGTTATCACATGGATTATGTCTAGTGAAAACGCAATAAACAGTGATTATTAATGAAATATACTGAATTACAACTCTGTAGCTGGTGGTCGCGACAGCAGTGGATAAAGCCGCGGACTCGTGGCAGGCGGTTTTCGTCGAGTCGTACGTTTGAGTCTGAAGCCACAAAAGACCCGTTGTGTAGTAGGTGCTGATGCACGCTAAATCTGTCGGGGTGATCCTCTAAATTTGACGTGAGTGGTAGTTAGGGTGAGTGAGTGAGTGGATGTAAAATTTAAAGGCGCACACAAAAGCCAGATAAGGCTATACTGCACCAAAAAAGATTTAACTGTGGTCTGGAAGTGAAAAAATTGGAAAAGACAAGTGGTTGACAAGAAGGAGGGTTGAAAATAGAAAAGGATCATAGGGGTATCGGAGGTGCGTCTCATGGTAGTTAGGAGGTGCTAGCTTAGGTGTCGTCTTCGTTATTTGACAAGGTTCAAGGTATGAGTTCCACCAATAGCCGTGTTGCTTGTGCGACGTTAGTAAAACTAACTCTGACTAGTGTGTTCCTGGTGGCTTATATTTTAATAATGCTGTCTTATGAATCTGATGCCAGAATAGAGATGTCTTATTTTTGTGTATTCGGGAGTCCACAATTTTGTAGTAAAAGTTATGGATTTTTTTTGGAACAGAATTCTTAGCTCTCTCTCTCTCTCTCTCTCTCTCTCTCTCTCTCTCTCTCTCTCCTCACTCACTCACTCACTCACTCCTCCTCTGCACTCACTCACTCACTCCTCACTCCTCCTCACTCCTCTTTCACTCACTCACTCACTCACTCCACACACACACACACTCACTCACACACACACACACTCACTCACTCACTCACTCACCACTCTCACTCACACACACACACACACACATATATATATGATTTAACAACCATAAATACAAATGGCAGTTATACTAGTCAATAAAAACAATTATGAAAACGTAATTTTTTGGTGTTACACCCATAAGGATATTGTTCTGTAAATATTTCGGAAGAAAAACTTACTTTAACCTAAAAAATATATATATAACATGGCAAATTCTACCCTCATTTAAAACTTCTAGTGAATGTGTTAACAAAGAATATATATATTTTAATTAATTCTTTGTTAAGATGTAACAATAATCTTTGCACAAATTTCATTAAAGACCCTTTGTACTGAATAATGAAGTCTGTTACCTTTTAAATGAAATTGATCTAAAAGTCTTCACATGACTTGATAAGAAGTAACTGGTACGCGTTCAGGTATCGTCTTCGTCACTTTGTTAAGAGTACCAGAGCATGGGGGAGAATTATGAATTCCATATCAAGACTCCTCGTTTTTACTTTTTTTAGATTAGTAGTAGAGCTAAACTTTTTGTTGTTACTATTATATTTTTATTCGTTTCTATGGGACAATAAAATTTTTTGTCAAAGAACTCCTCCCTCTCAGTTGAATACTGGACATAACACATCAATCAATAACTCGAGTCTAACATTGAAAACAACATTTTTTGCAAAATTTTTTTTATTCATCAATATAACTTTTGTTAATCGCAGCACCAGTTGATACAATCGTTCAACGCTTTTCTTCCCAAAAAAAATTTTCTTCTTCTTCTTCTTCTTTTTTTTTTTTTTTTTTCGCAAGAAATCTTTTTTGTTGCGAGTAAATAGCGATAAACAGCTTTTCTGAATCATCGACTCGTTGCTGTTTTTTGTTCCATCGAAAGCAATCGCGGCACCACTTGGAAAAAACATTTTCACTTCGCTTCAAAAAACCTTTTCAGTAAATGCTGCTTCCATATGATATCTGTGTCGTTTTCAGCAATCTCCGCAGACTTCACTTTACGATCTTTCATTATAATTTTGTCACTTCCTCACATTTTCCGTTGTAACGGCTTCCACCGGAGTCTACCCGAGCGTTCCGCCGTCATTTTGTGTCAGTACGACCTCGTTAAACTCGGCAAACCACCGACAAATCGTTACTTTTGATGGACAAAGAGTCCGGGTAACATTTTCAATCCATTGTTTCAGCATTGCTTTTTTACTTGTTAAAAAACAATGTTTTATCAAGGCTACGAAACTCGGTTTTTCCATTTTTATGAAACTTCTAAAACGACTTTACTCAACCTCGATGCTCAGCTGTTTCTGGTCAGATCGACTTAAAATTTTGACGTTTCAAGCAAGGTTCGTACTCTAGAAGACCTGGATTTACTGGTTTACTACGAGCGTCATCTCTGGTTAGTCTCGAGGTTATTGATTGATGTGTTAATTTGTAGATATATTTGCCATTTAAAGAAAACTGATATACAATATCGTTCCAACATGCTTCTGTAAAGGTACTCATGCATATAGTGAATCTAAAATATTTTTCTAACTGTCAGATAGAATTTAGTAGGTAAAGTTTTCAATGAAGTTTATAAAAATTCCCTGTCTACTTTTTCGACCAATTTATTCTTTTTACAGCATTTTCTCTTCTTTCCGTGAGTAATCGCGCCATTTTTCGTCTGGTTTCAACTGTAATCTTGAAACATCGTTTATAGCTTTAGACGTCTGCCACTTTTATGTTTCCTTTTCTTACCTAACCTTAAGATTCGATAATATTTCTTTTACTACCCTACGTGTTAAGATCAATCGGTTACTGTATCACCGAATTGCACAAATAATAGCTCCTTTTGCTTGTAAATTATTTTTCATGCGTCTTTTACAACTGCTTTCTCGAGAAGAGCTTCTTCTAAGAAACATCAGAATCATGTCTGCTTTTTTAACAATTACTCGGAATGTCAAAAATAATATGCCATTAGATTCAGAAATATAGGTATCATATTTCATTTAAGTTATTTTTAAGAATGTATTAAATCAGAAGTGTCAAAAGTAATCATTTCATTTCCAAATAATATAATTATTTACAAACTTATTTATATACAATAGAACTTATTTGAATAACTTTAAATAGTATTTTCAGCATGTGTAGACACATTATAACCTTGTTCTAGTTTAAGTGCATTGAATTTGTTGTTGCTATACAAAGGCGGAATAAATTATCTTAAGGGAATTATCCTATTCGTTCGATAGTTTCCATACTTTAATTTTGAAAGTGAATGGTCTGAATTAATGTTTATTTGTTTGAATGAATGAAGAAAATTGAACTTAGAACAATGCAATGAACCGTTGGTGTTTCATAATTTCTAATCGTCCCCAAATGATAAGAATGATATCAGTAGTCAAATTGTTTAGTACTTAGACGTGCCCTAATGTGATGTGCTTAAATCGGATCTATTGATCACTTCAGACAGATGTATTTCTAGAAGTCAAATGAAAAGAAAAGAATTCAGGAAATATAATCCGTTGAAATCTAGTGTCTGTAAAATTTAATTTAAACATTTTTTTTCTAACTTCATAACTACCTGAAGGAAAATAGAAAGTATGCCATATTAATCTATTTATAAATTTCTTACAATAGGTAACAAAAACTAATTCACTTTCTTATCAGAGATTTTTAACGAGGAATTTTCATTATTCGCAACATATATTGATATCAAAAGTAAATATTAAACTTCCCTAAAAAAAAACATAATTTTTCGTTACGTAATATTTTTAAAAGTGAGGGGGAGGCTGATCGCTTCTACATATCCAAATGTATATATTAGGATATGTAGAAGCGATATCTGGATATACATATCTATCCAAATGTATATCCAGATATCAGATTAGGTTATCAAAATAAATACATCTCAGTAGAAGACGGCTGGAAATGAGTGTGAATAAAACATTTTTTTTTAAAACCTAAAAACTACAAATGGGAAAATATAAACAACTGTAAACACTTGCATTCACAAAACATATCTGCATCCAAATGGCAAGTAAGCATAAATAGTAAGAAAGTATGAAAAGAAAATATGAGAGCTCTTCTCTCACTGTATTTTATACATTAAGTTGTAATGATATTTTAACTTGAAACATCATGAAAATATCCTAAATAGAGACGGTTACAGAAAAATCATATAAGTATTTTTACATATACATCTTAACAACAATAATTTTAGAATGTAACTGCAATATTTTGTTCTTCTATTTATTGCAAGTTACTTTTTTAAATCCAGTTGCAATCGTTTTCAATCGTGAATTAAAATTTTAGTTTAAAATTAATTTCAATCTACATTATTTAACATAAATTCAATCTGTCAGTGTATTCTCATTCGTAGATTCTGAGATAGTTTTAATTCTTCAAGATTATAACAATTTTCAATGTACAAAATTAACATTTGAATATCAAATACATTTTTCAATAATATTAATTAATTAAACATTTTTTAAATAAGTTGAGCTTTTTCATAAATATATATTTCATTCTATAAGACATTTTCATCACTCTTTAGATACTTTTTGAACTGGAAACTTTGCTATACATAAACACAATATAAGAATTAAGTTTCTTTATTCTTCAATCCTAGATGTAAGTATTTTGAAAAATGTTATTCATACGAACACATAAAACCATTCTCATTTATTAATCATTTAAAGTAATTTCTTTCCCAAACCTAATATGCAAAAATATTAACACATCGATCAATAACTCCCGAGACTAACCCAGAGATGGCGCTCGTAGTAAACTAGTAACCAGGTCTTTCTAGAGTACTAACCTTTGCTTGAAACGTGTCAAAATTTTAAGTCGATCGGACCAGGAAAAAGGTTTTTTGAAGTGAAGTGAAAAAGGTTTTTTCCAAGTGGGTGCCGCGATTGCTTTCGATGGAACAAAAACAGCAACGAGTCGATGATTCAGAAAGCTGTTTATCGCTAAGATTTGGAAAAGCGTTGGAACGATTGTATCACCCTAAAAGGTGATTAACAAAAGGTGTTATGTTGATGAATAAAAAAAAAAATTTGCAAAAAAAATGTTGTTTTCAATGTTAGACTCGGGAGTTATTGATCGATGTGTTACAATTACACTACTTGAAACACTTTAAATATTATAAAAGTATATATTATTTTCGTTCCGAGAATTATATTTCACAGAATTTTTAGTATACCATTTTTCTTTTTTTTTTTTTGCCACACCCTACTACATGACAAAACAATTTATAATCAAATGAGCTGAACTATCGATTTTAGATATGCGCGATCATATTAACTGACCAAATATTTCCAGTACTTCATTTATCCATGTATAATAAATCTAATATTTAGCACAGCTAAGAGATTCTCAACAGAAATGCTAAATGCATACATGTCACATGGTTAAACTAAGCAAATAATATATAACTGGAATTTCACACACACAAAAATAATAGATAGGATGAACTCTTGGTATAAACATGAATATTTTGAAATTACTTATAAAAAACACGTAATGACTTCAATATGCTTAGCATAAAAGAATTAATAGACATATTGAAAAAAGATTATATGCTTCGGGAGTTAAGAACAATATAGATTCAAAATAAATCATTCATTAAAAATTCTGCTTAATAAAAAAAAAAAATATATCGACTGATTGAGTAATGTAGAACAATTGAAGTGTTCAAAATCGGCTGTATTAAACACATGTTAGAGAATTAGATCAAATTACTTTTAGGATAAATTCTTCATTGGTATGTGATATTAATTTCTAAAGATGAAAACTCTATTTTCGAAAATTAAATTCATTAATATTGTATTATCAAAAACATTTTGTTTACTTTTAATTACTTATTGTTTTGCTCCATCGAAATTAAATTGAACATTCATTTTAAGAAAACTAATAAAAAATTATGGATTTAGGTTTCAATTAATGTCCAAAAATTTTACTTTTATGATTATATACATGATAATTCGGAATCTTGTAGGATGTCTCATAGAATGCATTTCATTTTTAATCACAAAAATATTGAGGCATACATGAGAAACAAAAAAAAATCCGTTTTTTGCAAGATTTACTTACATATATAAAAAAAAATTCAAATGAATACATTTTGATCAAAGCTTTCTTAAGCGTTAAATATCTTATGTTTCTCCTTTTTTAAATTTCTTCCTTAAAATTTAATCCTCTTAAAGAAAAGGGAAGAAGCAGATTATAAAAGAGAAAAAATATTCCAGCTTTCATCAATAACTGTGCGGGGGTAGGGGTATTTGTTCTAAAGATTTCAAGAAACATAAGATTTCAAAAGAAAACTGAAAAGAAAAAAACTGTCACTTAGATAAGCAAAAAAAAATTAAAATGTCATGTGATTGGCACGCATATCAACAAAGAATTAGCAACATCCATCCTATTAAAAAATAAAAAGAATGAATATAAATAAAAGTAAGCAATTGTATTTTTGTAATTAACATTTGGTTCAAATACTTTTTGAAGATAATTCTTTAAATTATCAGTTTTCGTGAATATTTTCATGCTAACTATTCATTTTGACTGAATATTTTTAGCAATTTTAAATAAAAGCGTCTTATCTATGCATGTTTTATACTTAATTATGTCACTTTAAGATAACGGGATAGTGATGTAACAGCGATAAAGTCTGAAGGCAGTGTCATTTAAGATTAGATTATGTATTTAACACTTACAGGGAAGGACACTTATTTTAGAGATTTATGCGCAGGGGAAAAAGCAAACATAATAACATAATATTTGGTTGAGAGTTCGCATATATATAAAAATACTGACTATAATTTCTAACTGTTCTGTAAGTCATATAAAACAGATATCAAAAAATATCATTTGATGTCAAGTTCTCTTTTTTCATAGAGAACAAAGAAAGACTCCCAAAAAACAGAAACTTTATATAAATATAGCATTTGAACTGAGGTGCTCTTTCTCTCTCTCTCTCTCTCCCCGCGAATGTTAAAATTTAAAAATATCATGGATATCATGCTTTTGTTATCTTTTGTTATGAGTAGTATGTAGGAAAACACTTCTAATGTTGAGACAAATTTGAGTTGATAGAAAAACAATTTTAATTTTTTTTTCATCACAAATTGTGTGTGCAGTAATATTTCCAGTCTTATTTCTGTAAATCATTATAAAACATTTACTAACAAAATTGACATTTGTTATAGCAAAATTGACATTTAAAAAAAATTTTAAGAACTTCAATGGGTATTTTTAACTTTTCTTTCCCATTTAACACATTTATATCATACCCTGTGAAAGGCTACGCATTTCAGCAAAAATACATAGGTACAGATAACAGCTAGGTATTATTAACTACTAGACTAAAACTCATTATTATCTCATTAATTTTTCCGGGAGTAATATAAATGTAACTATATTTTATATTGTACGAATGCCTTATTTTTCAAAGAATTTCGATTAATAACGATTCAGTAGTTCAGATTCAGAAAAAATATTAACAATACAAATAAAGCAACTTATGTCAATTTTCTTTATCATGCACAGCGGGAAAATTTCTGGTTAGTTTCTTAAAAATATTATAGTTCGTTCTTACATTAGTTCTTCTTAAATCTCGATTCTTAGTTTCAAAAAGATTTCTTTTTTCATACAACTAGAGCGATAAACTATACCAATATTATCTTAATTATAATAGGACTTCATAATGATGTTGACTAATGCGTCTTTTCGCCTTCGTAACTAAATCAGGAGAGAAAGAAACTTTCACTGTTTGAAAAGTCAAATGCAAGAATTATTCAGATCTCGTGGTATTAGATGTAGGCATCATTAGGTATTTAATATGGCTACTAAATGTCCATAGGGAAATCCACCTACTAAATTAGATTGTAGGAAGATGCCAACTTATGCAAATTTTTGGTGCGTGATTGAATAAATAACTAGTTCAAGATGAATTACATCAGGATATAAAATGAGAGAGAACTTCCCACTCTGGTAGTTGTATATTAAATTAAAAAATTAATTGAATCTAATTTAAATCATCATAATACATTAGATACAAGCATTCCAACTGGTTCATTGCAATGGCAAAATATATTTCAGTTGAGAAGCTCCTTGGAAATAATTAGTAATTTTGAGTCAAATAAAACTGAAAGTGTTAAATGACGTAATAACAAAAATATTTCTTTCTCTTAACAGTTCTTGACTGAAAGATATTCCTTAACGTGGGGGACAAAGTGATCTTTATTTCTCCTCTTCTTCTACCTACTGTCTCGTGAAGACTCGATAATTGCAATCTGTCATCGGAATACGTAGAAGGAGATTTGAAGATAGAAAAAACCCTCTTACTTTACTTACTCTTGCTTTCTGATTTAAATACTACTGGATTTTATCACACATTCATGTTCACTGAATCAACAAGTGTATAAAATATCATTAAAATGGAATGTATTCTGATTTTATTTACTTTTTTTGCATGTAAGATTGTATAATGATTTTTTTTTTTTTTTTGAAATTTTATGGTTCCATATGTGCTAAAGATGTATCAAACTATTGCTTTACTGAATAGACTTCAGAATATTAATTTTAGTTCTAGAACGTATTAGGGTTCAGTATCATGTTTCTTTCGAAATACTTATTACATTGTTTATCTTACAATCTATTAATATATTCTATTTTTGAAATATTATCCGCTAAAATTATGTTTGGAATATATTTTACTGCCATATTAATTTTTAATACATTCTACTGATCATTTTAATTGCCTTACAATGGATCCCATTCCACTGCGGTATCCCCGGTAACGTAAAAGTGGATGTGCTGGCCAAAAAAAAAGTTGTTTGATTAACCAGGCCCCATATAACTTAGTTAGCTGTAAGTCTGCCTCGTCAATGACCAATCAAACGCTTCAGACAACACATATGTCATCATTGATAGAACGGACGAAAGAAAAACCGTGGAGAGATGACATCCTAAATCTCCCCGATTGCCTAGGAAGCACCGGTTTAGTTGCCTTTCGACTCACGACTGCGCATGATTGTTTATATGCTCATCTTTGCCGATTTTGGATAGTGGATAGTCCTGCATGTTCGCTCTGCTGCACTGGTGCCCAGATGAATGCTGATCATCTCCCCGTCTATTCATCTCTCACGAAGTACTGTATCTATTTCCGATATTGGGAGGCTAGAGACTCTTTGTAAACAATTTAACTTCTTGATTTTATACGTTTCTCATGTTCTACTTTTTCTTTTCATTTGTTTGGTGTGTGTATCTGTATTTTGTATTATTCTGCTCTCAATTCGGTGTTTGGATAATGTCTGTATCACCTGCTGCATTGGAAATAAAAAATAATAATTAATTATTTTAATTTTGTTTCACCTTCCCATTGCCTAACTCTACAGTCATATTAAATTACGAACTTAAAAGTCTCTAATTTAAACTCCAAACTCAGATTTATAAATTTTCAACCAGATAAAATAATCACGGGTTATTATTTAAACCACTAATTTATTAATGCAATTAAGGGAAGCTCTCTTTATCAGTTCAAGTTCCTTCAACACGTTTACTAAAGATATTTACATCAATATTAAATATAAAGCTTACCCCGATATCTGGATCATAGTATATGATTGTGCAGTTACGGCGAAGGCTCACCTTCTATAAGGCAGTATCGGATCTTTGCCACAGCAATATCATACGTATTTGCCATACGAATATTCCGTGCACTATTCATTTTCTTCTCACTCTTCCTTAACTTCAACGAATCTCAGGGAAGTTAGGAGAGGGGGGTGCCAGCTTAGGTGTCGTCCTCGTCACTTGACCATAATTCAAAAATACGAGGTCCGTCGCCAATAGCCCTCGCGTTGCTTCTAGTGCGACGTTAATAAAAAAAAACTAAAAACTGATCTCTACTAATTTTGGTATATATTACATCTTCGGTAACTTTTCACTATCATTTGAATACACATCTTTAGTCTTCCTAAACTGTGTAATCAAGCTTCGTTTTATTGGTCAAGGTTTTATTTTTTGTACTTTAAATTCTAAAGAGTCCTCGAGGTAATTAATAAAAGAATATGAATGGCCCATTATTACAATTTTTGTAATATATTTCTGTAACCAAATAGTTTTAGAAACACATTCCATTTCTCTGATATTTTTGGAATATATATTCTACTACATTCTGAAAATCTATTTTAATGCACTATGCTTTTTGTACTGTATAACACTCCCCTTTCTATATGAATTCTATTTCACTGTTTTACTACTTTAAAATGTATTCTTTCTTTTTACTTTTAACTATTTTCTGCTGTGCTATTTCAGTAACATATTCCACTTACACACTATTTAAACAATTAGTTCTACATTGGGAACACTCCCCACACACAAAAAGTTTTTTTAATTCATATTTTACAACAGTTAATATTGTTCTGTGATATTAAAACTTTCATTCTGAACATATTTTTTAAATAATAATTTTATAGAACTAAGCTACCATTCAATTTATTGAATTTAATCTGTTGTTATGAATAAATTCCACAGAGTATATATTAAAGCAAGAAAATGTCAACAGTCTACATGGATTTTAGAGCAATATTGAATATATTTTGTTACTTTTAATGTTATCATAGATAATTTCTAATTCATGTTTCAATATGTTTATGTGTCTTCGTATGCGTACAAAATTAATGAAAATAGCATAATAGATTCATACTCAATCATTAATGTTTATATTTGATTTCAGATTTAGGTATAAAAAGTTTTAATATATCTGTCTCATTTTTACATAGAGACAGTATTGAAATCTCTATTTTTTATTGTATGAATGCCTGTAACATGGTTAAAAAAGAGGGGAGACTCACTTACAGGATTAAATATCAACTTTAAAAAGCCTTTTTTAATTCTAGAAATTTGAATCGAAGCAGTTTGCTTGTTGGAATTTTTAATTGTACTTTATTGTTATATCAATACGTTAAAATGAATTGCATTCATTCTCTTCTAAGAATTGCTTTAATATTAGAAAAAAAATGATTTCAACATACTTAAAAGAAATTTTGGATCCCTGCAAAAGAAACTAACATAGAGGAAAGAAATTCAGCATACATCTTATTTTCTGCTTAAAATTTTTTATATGTGTAAAATTTATAATAATCTGAAGGGGGAGAAGTAGCTATTATACACCATAAAATTTATGCAACTTTAAATTTCGGTTATCATTTTGAGAGGTTCTACACGAACAAATTTTTAAATATTCTCTTTAAATGGTACCTTATCTTTGTAACATAGGCTTTGTAACATGACTTATCTTTGTAACATAGGCTATGCGTTAACCTTCCCTTAACTAACTCCTTTCCAACCAAATGGATACGCAAATAAGGTAAACTTTAGAAATGTATTAAATAGATATAATCAAGTACCATAAAAGCGAAAGAGAAAAACTGCAAATATATGGAAGGGTTGTGGTAACAAAATGGTTGTGGAAGTTGAAAGAGTGTGAAGATTTTGAATAGTGAACTGAAGTTGCTTTTATGTCTGTGTGATCTATATGGACTAAGACCCAATGTCTGGTCGAAGCTTCGTAACTCGCTTAGTATCCCTGTAAGAGTAATCTTCGATATTTTATAGAAGTCAGTATCGGCGTTGGAAGGACAGTAAACTAGATTGACGACATTCATGAACTGTTTTATGTGACTGTTTTAATTACTTTATTTGTGCTTGGAATTAAATTGAAAAGATATGCAATTAGACTAATATTAAAGATGACTAAGGAGTAGGTAATAGAGATAACTTATTTAAGAAAGGGCTCTCATCTTTAGTTCATACTGTACAGTTTTCAAATCATTACCATTTACAAAGCTTTCTTTATTACAGATATCTTTTTATCCCGAGAATGCTACGAGGTCGATGTAACGAGGATTTATCAACAACGTTACTCGGGGAAAAAGTCTCAATGCCTATCGGGATATCTCCAATGGCCTATCAAAGATTATCTCATCCCGATGGAGAAGTTGCAGCTGCAAGAGGTGAAGACAAAACAGAATCTAGGATAGCAAATCTTTGATTCATAGCTTTAATTTTGTTAAATCTATCTTTACTTATCGAGACTGTAAATTATAAACAAGCATACAAAAAAATGACCAACCACATTTTTTATTCACAACTGCAACATAATTAAGCAATACTATATTTTTTGGATATGGCTATTTGTATTTTAAAAAAAATATGCTGAGCTTTCTTAAAAAAATATTTTATAAAAGTAGCAAATGTAAACTAAAATTTTTTTTAAAAAAAAAACGATTAATAATGGTAATCATCCTAAGATATAACTACAGATTTCAAAAAAAGATGCCAAAAGATTATTATCTTACTCAAAAAAATCACAAGTAATAGCTAGAAATCTTTTTTCAAAAATGACTCACAAGACTGCTGCTTAAGTTACATTTTTTTCGAATAGAAAGAAATTAATAGCCAATTACGCCACCTAACATTCAAAAGTTAGAATTCAAAATTGCTCCAAAATAATTTAACGCAATACAAGACTAAATAATAAAATATTTCATAAAATAATTCAAAATTTACTAGCATAAGTAACTGTTTTATTTTATAATATTTTTATATTTTATATTAAGTTTTAGAAACTTTATAGAAAAGTTAGTTTGAGACAAATTTAGCTCAATTATTTTATAAATAATGAATGAACTTATAACTAATTTTTATTATGTATCATGTAATTATATAATATATTTCTAAGGACTGATATATTAATATTACTATTCCAAAAGAGTACCTTATTCTCTAACCATAATAATTATCTTTTTCATCAAAATTACTATAAATTTTCCAATCTGTATCATTTTTCTAATATCTAAGAACTCAATTTCAAGAATATTATAATTAGTTTGTGTGTATTAGATTTAATATGAAGAATAAAAGATGTTAAGTTTAAAGAGTTATTAAATCAACAATATATCTAAAAAATTATGATCTAGATAATTTTATTTACGAAAGTATAATTATATTAGCTAAACTATTAATATCTGGACTACCTTGTCATAAACCTTTCATTTGTTTATATTTTTTCACTAAAATGTATATAATTTTCTTTTGTTCTATGTTAATTAAGCAATTAAATTTTTCATGTGAAATTAATCTATTAATATCCAACTAACCATCACTTGCAGTGTGATATTACTTATGTATATTGACGCAGCACATTCCACTGCCTGTGGCAGCATTTTTACTACTTTGTTTCCATTTTTATGAATTTTTATATGATTTTCCTTTTTTTCCCAACACTTTTAATGTCCATCTTTGTAGCATTTTTTCTTAATTGTTTTCTAAGTTTTTTAAGAAATTTTATTATTTTTATCATTAAATTTTAGTTTTATTATTTTTTTCAATAACGATCTTTCTATTATGTTTTAAAATGGGTTTTTTTTCCCTATTATTAATATTATTTGCATCTTAGTTCTGTTAACTTTACTTAATAGTTTTTTTTTTCCTAATAGTTTATCATCTTTTTTTCATTAAGTATATATTGATATTTTTACTTTCGACTATATATGGTATTGTTTATTTTAGAAGCAGGGAAAATTTATATAAAAAAAGCTTTTAATTTCTGAATAAAAGCTGCTTTGATGCTATCCATATTGTAAAATGTAGAAAACTAATTAAAAAGAATAATATTGAAAGTTATTAAGTTAACTAAAAGAACCCGATCAAAATACTTCGCAAAAACTATCTCAAAAAGCAATTTTTAATTAAATTATTTTCAAGGAAACTAAAAAAAATTTCTTTTACCTTGTTCAATGTAAATAATTTTAATATGTTTTAAGCTTTTCTTTCGTATCAGAGGAAAAAAATGGAAAGTAATTGCAGAATTTAAGCTTGAAAGATTAATATTTAAATTTGAATAGTGTAAGAACAAAAATGTGTTTCAATATTCTCCTTACAAATGTAAGGAGAATATTGAAATTATTCTATTTATATTGTTATTATAAATCGACGATATCATTAAGCATTAACTGAAACTAAAAAAAAAAAAAATTTCCATGTGTGACGAAATAAAAAAAAAGAATATAAAGAAGATAAAACAGTAATAGTTTTTCCTTTAGCTGGAATGTTTTGAATAAAAAAAATCTTTAAACTTTGAAAGAAATTTTTCAAGCTCAAAATTTTTTTTCCTGTGCATATCATGAACTTCCTTTTCAATTAAAAATCAAAGAATAAAGTTCTGAAGTGATGTTTATTTTTTTAGCTAATATAAAAAGTAAATTAAGTGGTAAAATACTTCGCAATTTCCTTCTCTAAAAAAAGAAAGGGTCTTTAATAAAACATAATATTTTTAGTCATCCGAAATGTAATTTGAAATAAATATAATACTTTCTTTTCGTGATTTATTTCTCGAACCAAATTTCATACATCGTTACTTTTTTTAGTTGAGCCATATAGCTACCGAGGGTTATGTGTTGATTACCCTGTTGTACCAACCATGTAAATTTAATTAGTGAACCTATAACAGACATTCTTCAAAATGCAATATATTTCCTTTCCCAAAATCGTGTACATAAATCAAATTCTCTAATAACTACTTCTTAAAAACAGTTTAACTTCAGAGAGTTTCTTCTAATCTTAGTTGGCTGGCCCCATTTTAGGTGATTGTAGTTTTATTTGTCAAGAGTCAACAGCTTTAGTAAGATATCGTCACAGATAGTGCGAGTCTGTATGGTCAATTCTTTTCCGAAATCGTGATATTTGGATGTACCAAACAGCGAATCTGCTTGAGATTTTATTGCTGACTAGAAAAACCGACCACAAAGACGAGTGAAATGCTTCAAACGACGTTTCAGGAAGAATCATTTAGATTTATTCAAGATTCAAACGGTTGTGTGACTCCAAAAAAATTAATAAACACTTAAGGTTACCCTCATTTCGGGCATTCTTCATAAGTTCTACAGGCGAGAATGTCAAAAAAGCCGGTAATGATTTCAGATTTTAGGAGCTGTAAATGTGAATTGAAGCTTCTGTCGACGAATTTCAAGCATGATTGAAACGTGAGACATGTAGCTACCTTCTAAGTATTGAAAATTCAGATTGAGTGAGACTCAAACTTTACAAAGGGGGTGGAGAGGGTATCTTTCCATTCATGACGTTGGAATTTACGGGATGATACATGTATCTTCTCTACTTTTGTCCTAGTCATCTGACCAAAGCTTGAAATTGCACTGTTCCATTTTAAAGTTCCAATCGTTCAGCAGTTATGCAACATTAATTTAAACAAACCAAACAAGCGTGATATCTGATGGATTAGTCTCGAAAGAACATTCCTCAAATCACAAGATCAATCTTAATAATTCAGTCAATAAACGTATTTCCTGACCGAATATTGAGGCTGAAGTAAAGTTTTGATTTTATGGGAGTTATGATGAACCACACGGGTATTGAATAAAATCCGTATGCATAATTTTATCTTTTTTGTTGCAGCGGCAGCCGAAGCTGGAGTCGTTTACACATTGAGCACAGTGTCTACAACATCAATCAAAGAACTTGCTGAGAGTCGACCAAAATCCTCACCTCTCTGGATGCAACTGTATGTGTTTAAGAATCGCTTAGGTGCTAGAACAATTATTCGAAATGCAGAAGCGAATGGATACAAAGCACTTGTACTAACTGTAGATACACCTATGACGGGATTACAGCTCAAGCATTGGAGAACTGGACTTGAGCTCCCTCCCCATCTCAGGTAAAAGTATTTTACACCTTAAGTTTAGTTATATTAACTATATGCACACTGAATGTCCTATTCCTTAAATAATTATTAGATTTATATTAATATCGCGATAAAAATTGTATAAAAAAAGAATGGCGTAAAATATTTTTATGAGGAGAAAATTATTCCTTATCACAAATTAATAATTGTTATAGTATTTATTTATTACATACCTGAAATCCAAGTATAATTACCTTCTTATAACTAAGTTTCTAAGTTAATAGTAAAGGTAACAATAATTGTGTAGTTAATGCTTCTGCTAACGAATTGCTGAGGTATACACGATCCATTTGTTTTGTATGTATTCTATACACTGAAAAGTGCTTTAAAACTCTGTGAATAATAAAACAAGGAGTGTACTTTACTTATTTCTTCAGACAGTTGTAACCTTTTGATTAAAATTACTTTTGAAACACATTTATATTCGTATTTAATCCTTTTTAGGTACAAATCTTTATTTTTGAAATTATTTTTACCGTTCCCTTTTTTCCTGTATTATAATATTGAGAATATTCTCAAGAATTTCGATAAAAAAATCATCCAATAAAACAATCTTAGAATAATGTAGTATTCTTTATCATATAGCCTTATATGTTTATTACAACCTGCATTCTTGAGTAAAAGGGGACACTAAAAAAACTGGGAAAGAAAAATATTATCCTTAAATTAAACTGTTTTGATAAAGCAAAAATATTTTTAAAAATCAGTTTTACTGATTTTTGAAAGCTCTGGCCCATTTTAATGCCTTTAATATAAACTAATACGTATTAAATCGGATTAATATGCTAATTAGATGATTGGATAAAGAAAATCCAATCATCCTCTTGACCACTGAAAAATAATATATTTTATGATGATAAAAGTTTTAGAAAAACTGATTTAACAAACTCTTAAGCATATTATTTTGAATCATATTTTAATTCTTTATTCCATTATTTTGAAAATTTCATACGTTTCTCTCTAATACTTCAACATATTTGTATTTAAATTCATATAGTATTTAAATATATTATGTATTAAAAATGTTCACAAAGGTATGAATTCAGATTGTTGAATGTGCCAGAAAACAAAAATAATTAAACTCGAACTTTACATTTGAAGACAAAGGAATAAATAAACAGTAATTTTTTCCTAATGTATAATTTACAGTGCACCGAATCTTGCTGACGCATTAAAAGAAGCAAATGAGCCTGTACAAACCGATACTCACTCTTCGAATGTCCACTTACTTCATGCCACGACTTGGGAGGATGTAGTATGGATCAAGAGCATAACTAAGCTGCCTCTTATTCTTAAAGGAATATTATCAGGTATTATTTGTTGCTTATCACATATATCACACAGTTTTTTTTTCTCGAACTTATCCAATATGGTAATGGATTGATCTTAGAATTAACATTTAAAATATCGACATATTTAATAAAAATAAAGATGAGTTTAAAAGCAAGAGAGCTGTTGCTTGAATTGAAAAACTAAGTAAGAGAGGGAGGAATAAATTCACGTTACATCCTCGTCACAACTATCATAAACTATAGGCGAAGTTTCTTGATATTAATATTTAAAAGTTTTTGCTGGTTAAGTAATATGTATATTCTAATTCCTTATTTTTTTTTTTTTTTTTTTTTTTTTTTTTGCATGTTCTTTGGAATAAATAAACAACAAACATGTTGTTTTTGGCTCCTCATTTCTACTTGAAAACAAATTTTAAAAGCAAGATCAATGAGGAATTTGTGCGATATACTATATTCTTTAGCATGTATGCAGTACTTTTTATTCGTTGCGAAAAAAGACTTCAATATATGTTTGTGGAGAAAGTTTCCTTCAATATGTATATGGATATTTGTCTAGCTGCAGATCTTTTAGAAACTCCTTTCGTTTTCCAAACCAAACTTTTTATACAAAATACCCTCTTAACCAACTTTCGGTTTATCCGGCCACTCGTATGAGAAAGTGATTCTTTCAATACTTATTACCACGTGCTCACTTTTAGAATCCAATGCCTTTTAAGTGCTGTATTCAGTTAAAAAAATACATAGTGCATAGTTTAATAGTGCACGTGATAGTGTTTTCGGTGGGTTACTGAGGGAAATTCTTATATTTGGCTTGACCAGGCATTCAATACCTGAATGGGAATTTCTGGTGGTCATTTAAAAGAAACGGTTATTTTAATATTAAATGTGTTTCGGCGCTTGGAAATATAGGATATGAAAACTGAAAAAATATTTAATCAAAAAGCTATGCGTGATCTCTTTTTCATAAAAGAACATATTCAAAATGTATGAGGATAAACTGATAAATTTCCGGCCTGATTAAAAAAACAGCATTTAAAAAAAATGTCTTCACTTTTCAATATAATTCCACAAAGATTAATAAATTTTTCATATCGGTGCTCTACCTTAATTAAGCTCTTTTTATAAAACGATTCATCAAGCCCCACAAAATATTTCATACACAAATAACATCCTCGTTGCTCGTAAATCGTTGTCCACTAAACCCTTTTATGAGGTTAAGAAATAAGTGATAGATCTAGCAAATACTGTGGATGAGAAAGCAATTCGAACTTTAATTCATTGATTTTAGTCATTGGTACGATTGACAATTGTGCTAGAACAATATCATGGTGAAACAATATTTTTTTTCAGCTTGATGTAGTCGCTTAATCATAACCTCGTATTTCAAGCTTACAATAAATTTGCGTAATGTACACCGTTGATGGTTTCACTTTTTTCAAAGTAATCAATGATTCTAATTCTTTTTGCATCCCAAAAACCAAACGCTGTAACCTTCTTGTAGACAAAGTAGTTTTTGTTTTTGTTTTCTTCGGGTTTGGTTCAGTATCTCGTCTTGATTGTATCTCGTCCATTGTCTTGATTGTTGATTACTTTCAGAAATACTGAAGTGGATCCATGTCTCATTCCTAGTTATGAATACACCAAACAATTCATTGAGTTTCCGCTTATTGAGCGCTAAATTGTAACTGAAATAGTTTTCTATTGAATTTTTGCTCAAAAATTAATAAACGCGGCACCCATCTTTCGCAGAAGCTCTCTGCATGTCAAAAAAGTCATGTAAAATATTACTTACAGGATATTTTGACAGTGTCAGGTATCATAGTCTGTTTTAATTTACGTTCTTCCGACATGATTGCATGGTCTTTTCAATAAATTCGAGATTCATCATTTCAACGAGCATTCTGGAACGAATTCCGTCTTTAGTTCTCATACGACCTTTTTTAAACTCAGAAACACCCTATTTTATCGTGAAATATGATTGAAAAGATTCTTTTAATGTTGATTCCGTTCCTTGTTTGGTATGAAGTGGTATCAAACTTTTCAAATTGAAGTATGGTCCGCCCTCACATTAACACATTTTAGAAATAAGACGAAATTAAAGAATATTTTAACAAACGGGATGACTCTACAAAATGGTACCTTCTAGCAAAATGGTTAAGGAGGACTAGTCCCCTGATATAATCCCAGGAGCAAGGGGGGCCTGCTATACCTCCAGACACTGGGTAACCCTTTTAGTCACATTTACGATATGCATGAGCTACATTGGGACTATTCCCTCACACCCAGTCACCACACGGGTGATTTTAATTACTAAGTAAAAAAAATTGATATCTAAAATACTACATTAAAAATTAAGTAACTAATTACAGTTCATTAGTTTCTGTTTTTATGTTTGCATTTTTGTTCGGTATCTTTTCTCTGAATGAATCAACAGTAATCAACAAGCATTGCTGCCTTCCATTGTGATCAATAATGATACTCTATAGTAGATACCTGCAAGTCAAATGTGCACCATACTCATCACTAATTTCCCCCATATTGTCTCGAAAAAAGTCCATCTAAGAGTATAAGAAATGAAATTTTAATAACATGTGATAACCTAACTTTTTTAAAAATTTTCACTTTATTTTGAATTATACTATTGCAATTTTGTAGCATTGCTATATCCAAGAGAAATTTTCACAGCGTCCTTGAATGAAAACACCCCATACGTCTTTTTTATCTTCATAAGAACAGTTTCAAACTGGCCATTTTTCATAAGTTTCAAATTGTCCGGATCTATAAATACACCTTATTTTATTTTAGAATCCGATATTGGCGGGAACAAGTCTCGCATAAACGTAAATGCCTGACCGTTCCATTCGTGAGCGTTTGCAAAACTTTTTATCAATCCCAACTTGATGTGGAGTGATGAGAGTAATATGCCCACAGACACTACTTAAGGTTGGGTAACTCATTTTTATCATTGAGTTCATGGTCTTCCGAGAGGCTTCTTATACAATCAATAAAGTTTATATTTTGTTAAACAGTTCATTTGCATGTAAAGTATAAATTTTTGTATAATTTTGTTGCATTCCCAGAAGAATAAAATTTTTCAAATCGGAAAATGTTTTCTCTTAAAATCATCAACACGAAGTTTCTTCCAGATATCATAGCTTCCTTCTTTTTCCTTTGGAGCATATCCTACAGCAATGGAATTATATTTACTCATATTTCTATTACGATCGAGTGCTACTTTTAATCTCACCTTAGAAACATCATAAAAAAATCGCCATTCTTCCGGTTTATGACGCAGATCTAAAGATTCCATGAGGCTTGGAATGTCATTATAAAAACATAATTCTCCTTCCATCATAAAAAGTAATGCTTTATGTTTGCACGGTATATGGAAATATGTACATCATTAGCTAACGCATTCCTCTTCTGAAGCCTTTATCTCTCTCTTTACACAATGTTGTTCTATTTTTATTTTATCTAAATCACGTATCAGGTCATTTAACTCTGATTACGTTAATGATGCAGGAGCCAAATGTTTCTCTAATGGACTGTAATCGATGTCTGTTTCACTTACAAGAGGGAATGCGCTCTTCATCAATTAAAAGATAGTTAACAGGTGGTTGTGGTACAGCAAGCACATGGTAAGGTGTTGGCCTCATTGTAGATTCTGTGTTGGGATATTGAGCATCATTCTTAAAATTATTTCCTTTTGCTGTAGGAGTCTTGTATTAATAGCAATCCTCAAGTGATCTCTGGGTTCCTTTAAGATCATTGGCATGGCTAAAGGCATTGAAGTTCCATTTCCTTCGATCCACTCTCGAAATTGGGTATAACAGCGTAAATAACAAAATATGGTTACCATGACTATACTTTTTCGCCAATGTGCATCCAAAATAATGCTCATGGGCAGTTTTAATAAATAAGTCATGCTTCTACTGAGAATAGTTTTTATAAATTTGCCACAGTAAAAATTATCACTAGAATTAACAATCTTAGGAAACATTTTAATTGCGTCAAATTATTAAATACTACACTTATTAAATATTTATTCTATATCAACGATAAAATCCGCATCTTATCATCTATGACAAACTCATCTTAGTGGCTCCCAGATGTATTTCTGTTACTTCAAGGGTCATTTGGCTGTAAACACGAAGCACTTTAAAAGGCAATAAAATAACGTCGTGTGATATATTTAAACACCGATATCTCAGAAAGGAGTGAAAACTTCACTTTCTATGAATATTTTAAGAATTCACGTAAGATATAATTACTTAAATGTGTTGAAATTTCTCAAGAAAAAATTTCTTGCTTATTAACGCAGTTAATAACAATTTTTTCAGCTTACAATGTAATATCTACAAATCTATGAATTAAAATGTAAAATTAAATTTTTCTGGAACTTCTTGAACTAAAACATTTATTAGTACTTAATTAACAATATTCATAAATCAAACATACTTGTAAAAATATGTAAATGCACTTCAAGTTTTATTTAAATTTTATTATATCCACTGAAACTTTATAATTACAAATATTATTGTCTTGGGCAACTTTCCTGAACTAACTTATTACTGTCAGTATTATATATAAAATAATACTTTTAATGCATTTTTAAAAGGAAAACTTTCTTACATTTCTTTTAAAAAAGACCTTAATTCCTTTTTGAAATATAAAGTCCTTTCGTAATTTTTCATTAAAAAAATTTTTTGGTTTATTTATAAAGACAAATTCCTTGCATAATTTTTAACAGTGGAAGATGCCTTAGAAGCGGTGAAGTACGGTGTTGCAGCAATTTGGGTCTCAAATCATGGGGGTAGACAGTTGGATTGTGTCCCTTCTACCGTAAGTATATTGACAAAAGTCGAAACCTCTAAAACAGAATTTAGTCAGCCTTTTCTCAAAATTAAGAAAGAAGAAATGTAACAGTTTATGAAAACATATTTCGTTGCTCGCTGTTATACAGCAGTTTTCGTTATAGTGAATGTACAAATAAAAATAATTAATTATATACTAAACCTTTGATTTAAAATAATATCAATAACTCTTATACGTTCCGGTCATGATTCACGCCAACCAAAATTTCTTTTAAGTGAAATACAGGCTGTGATTTTAGAAATCCATATATTTAGATCATAACTCAATTTTTATTTTATTTAAAATTTTAATTCTGAATGAACTGTTGAGTCCATCGAAATCAACTGATTAATATTTGCTATGTCTTAATATTAAACTTCCATCTATTTATGTTAAAAAATGCAAAATAAATATTATTTATAAAGAAATTGTTATATCTACTGATCTTTACATTTAAATAGCACAAAGTTGACGGCATCCTCATCTTTCGTTTTGAAATCTTCATTTTCTTTACTGAAAGGCTGAATAAATTCAGGCAATTTTTACCTTTAAAATTTTTAAGTATCACATTACCCCATTTGTGTGATACCAAATACTGCAAAATGTATTTCATTGAAATTATTAGGAATTTCTTAAGTATTTTTGTTGTGTAATTATTTTTCTCCGTTAACTCAAAATAGGCCTGAGATAAGTTAATTTTCACTTCTATCTCTCTCTCTCTCTCTCTCTCTATATATATATATATATATATATATATTACAGAATATTGCACCTTTCTCTTTATGAATAAATCATTTAATAAAATTAATTTTTCTGGTGTGTTTCAAAAACACATGGCTCTATTTCCATTTAAAAATATCAGGATAAAAAGAGCTTTTAAGTACAATAAAAAACTTGGTAGATCTATTTTTAATTACAATAATATTTCAGAGTCACAAACACCACAAGTGTGTAAATGCAAAGATTACAAACAATATGTTGATTCATTCCATCAACATGTTGTTACGGGAAACATGAACATCGTTAAAAGCGATTTATTGAGAGGTTTCATGAATAAAGGAACTCGATTCAGGCTCATGATTATTAATAGTAACCTTGTAGTGAGAAAAAAAATTACTAATGATTTTGACAATTTTATTCTTAAGGTTGCAATTAAATATGGTTTGCCAATTGAGGCATTTGATGAATTTAGGTCATGTGTTTTGAAGAAAATTCTATATTTGAATTTTAAAGTGGATAGGGAAATTACAATTAAAGATCTAAAACTTGATATAGATGATTTGCAGAAGGATTTTGTTATCGTTTATGTAGATAAGGTTCCTGCAAATTATGCAATTATTTGCAAATTTTACTATCATAAATTATTGAGTGAACATGTAATGAATAATAATGCTTTCCAGTTATCCAAATTTAGTAACAGAGAAATAAATAATCGTCTTTTGGCATTCAATAAGAAGGTGGGTTTACACCTTACAAACATTAAATTTCTATATATTTTCTTAACGCCAAAATTTCACAAAAATCCTGTAGAATTTCGAAGTATTACGAATGGATATAACACCTATATCACTAAATCTGGCAAACTTCTTCAATCCATTCTTCAAAAATCTATTGAAAATACCGCTATTATTAAAAATAGTTTTGAAATTGTCAAAAACATGAAGGAACAAGAGGTATTCTCTATGCATGGATATGATTTTGAAGACCTTTTTAACTCAATAGATATTCAAGATTTAATTAAGGTTCTTGCAATTTTATACAATAAATATCATTTTAATCAAACAATAAAACAGGAAAAATTCAATACTCTCGTTAAACTTGTATTACAAGAGAATTTTATAGTTTTTGGTCAGAATCTCTATAAACAAATTCAGGATCTCCCTCAGAGAGGTCCAGCTAATAATTGTCTGGCCAATTTTTATTTACATTTTTATGAATTAAAACAGATTGACAATGATTCTTACTTTCTTTTTCGTTACATAGATGATCTAATTATTTTAGGTAAAACTGAGGATTTTAAACCAAATATTTCATTTTACCCTAATTACCTCAAATTATTAAAAACTAATCTTAATTCAAATACAGTAGAATTTTTAGATCTCGATTTGCAAATAGTTGACAATAGACTTATTAGTAATATTTTTGATAAAAGAGAGAGATTCAAATTCCATGTAATTAAAATACCTTTTTGGAACAGTAATCTACACAGATCCATTTATAGGAATATTTTATTATGGCTTTTTATTACGTAATAACAAATTAACCACACATAAAATAGACAAATTTAATAACATTAAAAAATTCTTCAACAACTGTTTGGATCATGATTATCCAATAAATTTCTTAAATACTTATATACATCACAAATATATTAAACATCTTTGCGAATCGTGATCCAATTTCAAATCCACCACCCAACAATAGGTCCACAAAGTCGGCTTGTTAGTGGTCTAGCCGTGAAGAATTTATTTATTTACATTTACACAGCTTACATTTTTACTCACTCTCTGGACCGTTATACTCCTTTACCATACAACTTATTACCAACCAATTGTTTGCATCCTTTTACATTTTATTACCAATCAAACAATGATTTAAATCTTTTTTCAATTTATATGGTGATGATGTGTTATATTTTTTCATTTTGAGTATGTGATATACATCTTGAAGCTTAAAGAAAATTCCGTCTTACTACTCACATATTTGAATCTTCATTTCTTTGAATTTTGTAAGTAATTTTTATATTTTGATCTGTTGATAATTTTTAGAATGATAGATTTTATTTTGTAAATTTTATCGTTGAAAATTTTTTGCATTTTTTAATCATTGAACTCTTTTGTAATTTGGATTTCCCAATTCAGCTTACCAGGAATTATAGATTTTATTTTTGTAGATTTTATCGCTGAATTTGTTTGCATCTTTTAATCATGAACTCTTTTGCAATTTGGATTTCTTAATTCAGCCTACCAAGTCGCAAAGGGGGAAGGTTGGTACCATTAAACTAGTTTAACCCCGCTTAATCGGTCCTCAGCCCGATATTGCTTTTTGACTTGCTGGATTCCATATTTTCATTTATTTTTCTTTCATTGTTACATTTCTTTCTGGATTTTTGTCTTTTTAAATATTTTAAATTATTCTTTCATACATTTTCAGTATATATATATATATATATATATATATATATATATATATATATATATATATATATATATATATATAATGAAGTTTAAGATGAAAGTGAAAGATTATTACTTGATTAAAGTCGCATCTTGAATTGATTTGAATTCATTTAGGCATTATTTTTACAAAACTTTCGTTTCATGTAACACTGCAAAGAAATATTTGTAACACGTAAAAGCATGTAAAATCAATTACAAACATATAATGAATATAGACACATTGGTAGAATTTGAAGTGCATTAAAAGAGTTAACTTTTATATTCAAGTCATATTCGACGAAAAAAAGCTTATTAAGTATTAAAACCCTCCAAAAACAGAATAACATATTTTTAACATTTTTATTTTAGATAAATTACGACTTGAATAACTTTGTTCTATCTTCGTTCATTCTCATTAACAATTTAACAATGCTTATTTTTAAATTTAAAAGACAAAAGTAAAGTATGAATATAAAAAGATGGGCGAACGATGCATTTCAAAAACACGAAAAGAACTCCAGTCGTCTTTGGTAAGAATGGGGAACAAAATAATCTATTATTTTGAAAAAGAGGGAACTTCAAGTTCTTAGGGGTAAACTTGTTCCTTCCGCGTTAACTTGCTTCTTCTGTTAATCACCTGAAATGGTAGTAACCCGGTCTTACTCATCAGACAGTTCGGCTGCTTTTCGTCGACAATCTGTTCTATTCTTATAGTCTCATGGTCAGCTATTTTTTTTCTGCTTTGTAATCTGTTCTTAACTGGCTCATTTTTCTCTTTCACTCGATCACTGATATATGCCGGATTCCATGTTAAACAAATCTAAAGTATTGGGTTGGAGGGAAAGTTCTGTCGTATTTTAAATAGACAGGTAATTTTTCTTGTAAATAAAAAAACATCTGGCTAGTGAGTCATTCGGATTTTTTTTTTTTTTTTGTTCTTTTAGCTGCTGTATAATATAAATTGAGTCCTTTTTTACCATTCATCATTTACTTGTGATATTTAAAGTGAAAAACATGTCAGTAGATAAAGTGCATTTACGACACTGCATTTTCTATGAATTCCTAAAAGGAAGCAACGCATCGGTTGCATGTAAAAATTTATATGCAGTATTAGGAAAAGGTATTGTAAATGTTCGTACTTGTCAAAGATGGTTTAGCAAATTTCGTTCTGGGGATCTGAGCCTCCAAGAAAGAGATCGATCTGGACGACCATCCAAGATCGATAATGATGTTTTGCGATTCATATTGGAAAATAATCTACATTTAACAAGTCGAGAAATTTCAGATGAGTTTGGCATTCATCATACAATTGTTGGAGATCACATTAAATCTCTTGGGTTTGTGTTAAAGCAAAGTGTTTGGGTTCCACATGAATTAACGGAAAAGAATTTGTCTGATCGTGTAAGAATGTGTTCATCACATCTGATTAGATACAATGTGGAGCCGTTTTTGGACAAGCTGGTTACTGGAGATGAAAAGTGGATTATTTACGCGAATATTAAGAGAAAAAAATCTTACTTCTTGTAACTGCAAACCAGGAATATCATCAGCAGCAGTTCCACAACCAAGTATCCATCAACGAAAAGTACTGCTTTGTTTTTGGTGGGACAGGAAAGATCCAGTGTTTTGCGAGTTGCTGAAACAGGGGAAAACCATTAACGCGGATCTGTACTGCAATCAGCTGGATAAATTGAATGCATCTATCAAAGAAAAAAGGACAGCATTAGTGTCCAGAAAAGGAATAATGTTCATCCACGATAATGCTCGACTGCATACTGCAATGGTGACCCAACAAAAACTGAATGCGTTAGAATGGGAAGTCCTTAGTCACCCACTGTATTCACCTGACATTGCACCATCTGATTATTACCTGTTCAGATCTCTGCAAAATTATCTAACGGGAAAAAAATTCAAGTCTTTTGAAAGTGTTTCTAAGGCAGTTGCTGACTATTTTAACTCCAAGGACGAGAAATTCTACAAAACAGGAATTCCCAGGTTACCTGAAAAATGGCAACTGGTTATAACAAATAACGGAGCATATATAATTGATTAATATTAAACACATATTTTCATAAATGAATTCAAATACTTTCTTTAAAATACGACAGAACTTTCCCTCCAACCCAATAGATAGAGCAGTTTTAGAATACGCGGTACTCGTTTTTCAAATGCATTGAGAAAAAGAGAACTCAAATTCTTGAGAGTTAGAATTTCTATACTCTCTCTCTCTCTCTCTTTCTTTCTATACTTTCTCTATTCGTTAAAACACTTGAGCGATTTATTTATATACTTACAGTATTATCTAAAAACCTTTTCCTTATGTGATATCCTTCAACATAGCCAAGCGTCTAACTTCTTTAAATGCATTTAAATAACAATAACACAGATCAGTATTAACATAAGAAACGCCTTGTAAATGTTACGTTTTGATCAAAAGTTGTTTTTTACCGAAACCATTTATTTTCGTTATTGAAAAATAAAAGTATTAGAATGTTTCGTTTTTATAAATTTCATTAAATATAGTCTTATTTTGCGTTCATCTATTTCAGTATTAAAATATAAGTTTTAAAAGAACAATTAATCTACAGTGCAGGTTAAAATACTATCACTCCCTCGTTTGTCTTCAATTTTTTCTGACGCCTAGATCAAAGCTTTACCTTATTTTGCACAGAATGGTCATGTCTAGTTCTTGCCCCATTGCAACACTATCACTAACTCGTCTTTTTCCATGCATCTAGATCACAGCTTTGCTTTGTTTGCTTGGACACATTTGGCTTTTGCGCCATTAAACTCGGTCATCCCTCATTCGTCACAATATCCAAGAAGTTACTTTTCCTCGCCTTGATAATCCTTAGTTTGTTTGGTTAGAATGTTTGTTCCATATTTCTGATGTAATTATCCATACTTTTGATGCACGATTATTTCTGTTACGAATTTGTTACCAGTTCATTATTTCTCCTTCATTGATCGCGTAGCTCTTAAAAATAAAGTGTGGATGTATGCACACCCACCAAATATTGCTATGTTGATTCCATAAGACAATAACAGAACTATATTAGCTTTTAATTGACAAAAAACCAAATATGTTACAATATTAAGATCAATGAATAAAATGAAAGAAACAATACTGTAGTTATTTTTAATTATGACAACTCCAATTCAAATACACAAAATTTCCTTCCTTTGAGTTACATAACTGCTCATATATAACATCCTGTGCGGTGCTATCCAGCAAGTAAAAAAAATGGCATTTTCTCTCGTTGCTATGGAGATGAGTGTGGTTCACTATAAGCGTATGAAAAGGAAACTACAGTCATATTTAATGAATATTGCAATCACAGGATGTTCTATTTACTGAATATTCCAACAGTTCATGTCAAACATTACACCTGGACATAATTGTCGTGGATATTGAAGCAATGATCCCAACGTTTAGGAAAAGAGTGGATGGTTTTAGTGTAAAACTATGAGGTTTTGTTAACAGATCCAGTTTTCCTCGGAATCTTGCACATTTTTGTCACAGACGAATCGCTGAACTTCCAATGCTTGTTTTAAGATAAACAAATCACAAATCACTAAGGGAGTCACAAGGAGTGATATTGGTGTTGTATGGAGAACGTTTCAAGACTTCGCATCCAAATTTTTGCAGCTGGTCGAGGGATTGATTGGCCACGTGTGACCTAGCGTTGTTGGGAAGCACTTTGTCTCTGAAGAGCTTGTCACCGAGTTTGATTGCGATGGTCTGTTTAAACTCTGTTATAAATATTTTAGCTTATTTGGAATCGATTATGCATCCGAATGCTCTAAGCCTTTTACGTCAAATAATGAAATCAAATCGAAGCTGTTCAACACTCAAAAACAACAAGGAAACACTCCAAGACTTCTATAAGCACACTCATTAATCCACCGTGATTAGGTATGACGCTCTACATCAAATGTCTTTCCGACTTGGTAGACCTTAAATACACTTTGTTATCTGAACTCGTTATTATTATTAATGCTTACACTTCTACTTTCTTCATTTTCATGCAGGTGAATAGGATTTTATGTCCTTAAGAGGCCATAATGTATTCCGAAACATATTAAAGCGGCATATTCCGAAACTACAACATTATTCGTTTTTCATCACGATAATGTGTCTTTCAACATTATTCATCAGGAGTAAAAGAAAATATTTTTAGGCTTCTATTAAAAAATTAATTTATTAAAATTTATTTTTTATAAAAAAAAAAGTTTAAATTTTTAAAATCATCAAAGGAATTAAATTTCGTCCAGTAAAAATTTGAAAAGTGGAATCGACAGTTTTTCAAAAGATTTCACCCCTTTTTATTTATTTAAATAAGATTTTTTTTAAAAAAAAATACGGTGTTTTTTTTTTTATTGTCTAATCTACTTTGAGCATATTTTCAGGTTGTTTAGTATATGATCCATAAGTATCCCTTTATCCTTCTAGTTAGACGTTTTATCAGAAATCGCTCCTGCTTTGGCTGGAACCAGTTGTGAAGTGTACGTAGACGGAGGATTCAGATGGGGAAGTGATGTTCTCAAAGCATTGGCATTAGGAGCCAGAGCCGTTTTCATTGGAAGACCAATGCTTTGGGCAATGAATCATTCCGTGAGTTCTTTATCAGTTTCACTTGGAACAATACTTTCATTTTTTTTTTTAAATATTTTTCTTTAAAAATTCATTTCAAATTTACAATGCAATTATTTTGCAACAATTAAATCAATTAAAAAAAATTGCTTCAGAAATGTAAGTGTTAATTTTCATTATTGAAAATCGACTGTTCGATACATACATACTTAACAACATTTTTTATACTGAGAACGCTTATCCATTCACTGAAAGTCTTAAAGCTATCGTTTCTGTATGCGTGTGTGACAGAGATAAACTAAAATAATATTTTATTAAGAGTAATAAAATAGTTGAATATATTTAAAAAGTATTTTTAACTAATTTAGCTAACCAGAATTCCTTAAGATTACAAAGACTATACGTATAGCATATATATATATATAGCAGGAAAAAAAAGGAAGAAAATTACATCACTAAACTAATAAAGAAGAGAATTTAACTGAAAAGAAACAAGAAAATAAGCAAAAATATAAACCATAAAATATGCCAAAGTACAAATCTAGGAATAAAAAATTTGATGACAAATGGAAGAAATAAACTTAAAAAGAAAATAAACTATAACTTTTCTGAATCTTAACTTACGACAGATTTGCAGGTTATAACTAGTTTTACAGGCCCAACATTCACTTCCAGCAAAATTCTATGTAAAAATATAGAGCTACCTTGAGATAAAATATATCAAAAATGGTATGACTAAAAACAGTAGAAAACAAAAAAAAAAAAAAAATGTATATTTAGAAATAGAAAAACTCATACATACAAACTCATACATACTCATACATTATATTTAGAAGTAGAAAAACTCATACATTAAGATAAAAAGAGAAAGAATATTCCAATATTCAAGCAATCAGATTCAAAATAATTCAAAACTTACATAGACGAATAACTCATAACAACAAAATTAAACACTAATTTTCAATTATTTTAACGCCTTTAAAAATCAATATAATGCAAACTATCATAGAAAAAGAATACATTTGAAATTAAATGTTTCAAAAAGACATAAAACTAGTAGTAAAAGAAAAAATTATTTCCATTACACTTTCCCTTATTTCCATTATAAAAGATTATTCCCGTTCCCATTATACTAATAAGTCAGTAATTTGTAAATGATGTATCGCGTATATCTCATATGGTTTCTTACTTTATATTATGGTATTGTTGTTGTTTTTTTATTTTATTTTATTCAATACAGACATACGTAAATGCAAATTATATGAGAAGTTTAACTCACAGGTTTGAAGTACAAAAAAAAAGCAATAACACAATCATATTTGCAATTAATAAATTAAATATTGAGATTGAATCACTTTATGATTACTTAATACCAAATGCCTGAAAATTTAAAGAGTTGAAAAATTGTGACACCGCAATTTATACTTGTATTTCTATTTTATAAGGAGTCTGCTTGAGAAGAACATTTTAAAATAAGCATTCGAATTTTGAAAAAACTTAATTAGGAACAAAACATCTTTTATTTCTTTTCAGGGTCAAAGTGGTGTACGTTTAGCCTTGGATATCTTAAGATCTGAACTTATCAGAGCAATGCTTCTCTCAGGTAAAGTAATCCACTAAACTTTTCTGCTAATTTGTTTATGCGTTTGGGAAGAAGTTTTCTTTGTTCTGAGTGGCCGCGGTAGCCTAGTGGTCATGGTCGTGAACTCTCGGCCAGCATTTCTTTCGATGAATCGTGGGTTTGAGCCCAAAAGCCACTAAAGACCCGGCGTGTTGGAGGGCTGATGTCTGTTAAACCTGTTTGGATCCCAATTTCTTCCATGGCCGTGGTGTGGAAGCTTGAAGATTGAGAAGCTAGCTAGGTGTCGTCCAGGTTACTTGACACAGGTCCAAAATTACGAGGTCCGTCACCAATAGTCCTCGTGTAGCTTCTCAGTGTGACGTTAATAAACAATTACAATACATTTCATCGTCGTGAAAGTTCACACACACATCGTTATACATCAAGACACATCGTGATACACACTACACAAAATAATTCAACCTGTTTAATAAGGTTCTTCCAAGTGAGGTTTTCTGCATGAATAATGCCTCACAAGATTTCAATTATTCATTTCAGTAATTTTCAATCAAAAAATTATCATTATGCACCGAAATTCGAGTTTGTGTTCTAAAAGCCCTTTCCTGAAAAAGGCTGTATCTGTTTGAGTTATTCATTAAATCATTTTTTTTTTTTGCATTGTACCATATGCATAAAACGGATTTTTCTAATCAACGGACTGTTGGCTTATGTGGGATATGGCCTAAACGAAGTGTATTAGGTATATATATTTTCCCCTTTAAAAATACTCCTTTAATTTAATAATTATCGAGATATTTCATTTTCAGTTTAAAAAACATTCTAATCACTTGTGTCTGTGTTTAGTGAGAAATTTGTGACCGGTATTTGTAAGTTGATATCCTGTAGGCATTTACATTTTTAAAATATGCAACTGAACTATTTGAGTGTGTTGACAGCCCGTAATCTCCTCTCGTGTTTGTGTGTTAAACCCTTAGCGTTTTCAAATATTTCAAGCCAGAGTTTGCCTCCTGTGTTATACTCGTGTTATAAAAATACTTAACTTTATTACTTTTAACTTAAACTTTCTTTTTGTCATATTACTAAACTTTTTTTCACTTTTCACTTATAACTTAGATTCACTCATCTTTAAACTTCATATGTAATCAGACATACACATTTTTAAAAAAAACAGTTCTTTCATTATTTTAAATACTGTCGGGTCACCTTGTTGATCTACGCTATTTAACAGTTATCTATATTCCAGAGACAAAAATTAGATAACTGGTTGTAAGACTACAACAATATTTACTAAGTAATACCCTTGTGGCGTTGCACTTCTACGCGACTCTTGTGCCATAACTCAATCAAATATAACTAACACTAAAAGTCAATAACCTACAAAGAGAGACACAAGACAAATCTCACACAACTATTTATTCAATAGTCTTGCAATATAATATCTGATGGATAACATCCTAGATCGATTCACCCATTCAACTAATACCGAATTAATAGTGTCTTACCAAAATCTCTCCAGTTGAAGTTGACTTGGTTTCTCGAACCATTCGTGGCTGCTATCACCTGTAGCAACTCTTGTTATCGCCTACCGCTTGTAAGGCATATACTCAGCGCTAGTGCCACTCGACCTCTAACCTCAAAATTTCCCTTTGCTTATATACTCTCCTATCTAGCTCACTTCTCTTTATTTCTACCTGCCTCTAATTAGAATAATCACGTTTCATTTTGGTTCACGTTGGGAAGAAATTGTTTGTTTCGTGCAATCAATCTCAATTAAAGTACCCAAGGTTAGTGAAGAGAAAATCACTAACAGCCCAACGTCACGAGTATCAACTTATTGCTCACAACTTGATACTGATACGCTCTTCTCGGAGTCTGATTTGATCCGAGGGGGTTGCGTGAGCGACATCTTACATTCGCCTCTTACAAAACGCCCTAAAGGCGGGCCTTAAACTCTAGAGATAGTACTCATATACTGAAGAAATTAGAACACTTCAAAAGCAATTACAGGATGCTTCGTCGTATGAAGAGACCTCTGAGAAAGAAAGGAGAGATTCAGATAATGGAATCTCTAATGACCACAGTCTGTGTCAGATTAGTTCGAGTCAGACTAATTTCAGACTCAGATTGACCCCACTAGGCTTCTTGTGATGAAAAACAAAATAAGCAAGAAAGCAAAAATGACCCTTTCTAGATCAGAGATGCAAAGCATCCCATAATATTATAATAAATTTCCTGACAGTACAGACATGTTCAAACATCTAATCTCACTAAACGATGCATGAAATCTAATATTTGATGATCCAGTTATTGAAATGGTTTTAAAAATCTTTAATTCTTTTGTATAAAAAATACCGGAAATTTCAAAAGAGAAAAAAAGATGCGAAACCTTTCTGAAAGGAGAGCTTCGTGCTTTTCTAGGACTGTTTGATATAAATCTGGATTAATTTTTAGTTTATCAATAAAATATCATTTAACTTATCACTTTGCATAACAAAAGTTATAATTGTAAATAATCATATGATTTTTTTTTAAAATAACAATATGTCTCGAGATTTTGTCGTTTAGTATGCTTGGGGTGACAGCATACCTCACGCACGTTCTCTTGTTACAATTCACAGCTTTCGTCTTCCCAGGTTAAACATCCAGTTACAAAGTGCGAGCTAAGAAATCATATAAGCTCTGATAACATATACTAACTGTATTTTGTACTTTACAATCAAAACAATTGCACAGTACTTTAAAAATACATGTTTTAAAGAGTGAAATATTAAGCATATTTTAAAAGCTCGAATGGGGGCCATTTTTTCATCGGAGGCATTCAAACCCGAATACTGATTTAAAGAGCTTTTGCTATTTTTTTATTCTCATCTTCAATCGGAGAAAAGGCTACATTCTGTTCAAATTCTTTTTAGTTAAAGACCTACTTAACTGTTGTAAACATTACAAGGTGCAGGAAATTTCTGATAGTTATATCACGAATCAGTAATACCTTTAAGTACGACATTTTAGTAATTCATTTCTGAGATTCGTTTTTTTTTTTCCATTACGATTTCAGTTAAAGTAAACATATCAAGATTAGTGTGCAACTTTCGAATGTAATTTCTTTTACCTATCTGTGACCGCAGTTTTTGTTATGAACCACCATGCTGGTAAGGTAACTGGTCAATTGAAACGTCCCCGGCCTACCATAGTAAAACACATTTTTTTGGCAAAATTAGTTTTTTTTATTCAACATAATCCCCTTCAAGGATGATACACTAATTATAGCGACCCTCCAACTTTTCGATACCATTTTTGTAGAACGATTTGTCCTTTGCTTCAAAATAAGCCTCAGTTTCGGCGATCACCTCTTCATTCGACGAAAATTTCTTCCCAGCGAGCATTCTTTTGAGATCTGAGAACAGGAAATAGTCGCTGGGGGCCAGATCTGGAGAATACGGTGGATGAGGAAGCAATTCGAAGCCCAATTCACAGATTTTATTCAATTTATACACGCATCTTTTGAGGGTTAGGGGTAACTAAAAAACATATGGATTTAATTCTAGTAGCGCCATCTATGTGTCAGGCCGGGGACTTTTCAATTGACCTGTTATAAAAGTAATAATAATTTAAACACTTCAACCTTTGAAAATTACGATAAGGTACTGTAGACTCCAATATAAATTTAGAATTTTCGTATTCAATCGTAATATGTGGAGTTACCAAATCATACATTTTGCAATCACTATTGTTTCATATTTATAGTTTCTGATTTAAATATGGACACAGATTAAATTTTATTCTGTTTTACCAAAAATGCTCTTAAGTGATAATGCTTTTAACTTCTCTTTCGTGTTTGCTTCCTATGATATATAAAAACTTTTTTCTTTATAAAATGCTATGAAATACTTAAGATTTGTTAATATTTGTTCATTTGTATATATTGTAGATATATTACTACAATGTACACAAATATATCTTATTCGTCCATTTGAACTTTATTTTGAAATACAAAACATCGGTTTTTTGAGTTATAATTTGTAAGTGATTTTCTCTAGTTCAAAATTTTCATTTTTAATTAAAAGAAAGATTATTTAAGTGAAAAGTGAGCTTCAATTAAAATTCTACATTCCTCCCAAAAATCTGATATGCAATCGTGATGTGGTGCTGATTTTGTATGTTTTTTAGGTTGCACAAACATCAGAGATGCTGGACCTCATATGATACGGAAACAAGAAGTAGCTAAAATGTAAAAAAAAATTAAAAAATCATAACATTTTGTAAGTCAAAAACCAGTTTCAAATTTTATTTTTTAATGATTTTCTAACCATTTTTATATATATTCTGAAAATTTTTAACTCTGTTATTACTTCCTTTCTATGTAATATGCTGTTTCAGAGTAATTATTGTCACATACTTGATAAAAGAATTTAGAAATAAAATTCTAAAATTTATGATGTAATTGAATGTCTTGTATTTGTTTTGACAAACTAATGTCTCATGACTCATTATATTTATTCATATGCAGTGAAAACGTATGAATTAAAAATCTGTATTTTTTTCTATAGGGATAAAATCTTCATTATTTTTTCGGAAAGGTGATAATTAATTTTTTGTTTTAATATATATATATATATATATATATATAATTTGGTATTAATGAGTAATTAAACACCAAATCTTTAATCAAAAATAATCTCAATAATTGAAGAATAAAACATGTAAAAATTGTTATTGTACCATAGTGCAAACATATATACACCAATCCATGAAAATATACAGATAAAATATTGTAAAAAAATAAAAATGAATAAAAATAAATATGCAAATCTAACCACAGATAAAAAGCATTATATAATATAGAAATTTCCAAAGGGAAGTAAATTTTAAAAAAAGTTAAATTGACTACCACCAAAATTATCACAAAAGATAGAAATATTGAATAATTGCAAAAAAAAATGAAGAAAAACGAAAGAAGGGAGCAGAGAAACTTAATATTTTTCAGGATTTACACTTCTAGGCTGGGTTATTCGAGAATTATTGGCCAAATTATATCCAACAAAATCTATTATTAAAAAACAGTTGTAAATTAAAAGATGCAATTGAGCAGAGATCCAAACAAACAAATTAATTATGTAAGCATTTAAGAAAAATGTAACCAAGCAAATCCATAAGAATCTAAAACAAGATGTAACTAAAAGAACAAAAAATATTATTAATAGCACAAAATTTACATCAATGTAAAAAGATTTGCATGATCAGGTCATCTCGTGAGGAAATTTAAAAGTAAAATAAGACAGTAAAGTAAAAAATAGGAATGAAGCAATTTAAAAAGCTGTCTCAGGATCGGGACTGAGAGTACTTTGTTAGACTAGTATTGTGAATTCAATCCTTCTCACTTAGTATAATTGCTTTACTACAAAATGGGGGGGGACCAAATACAAGCAAAAGAAGTAAAGAAATAAAAAAAAAAAAAAAAATATATATATATACACACACATTGTATAGTATTCTGTAAGAAAAACCACAAGAAATATTACCTCATTGCAATCTTAATCCAATAAGCGATTTGAAAAATTAAAACAGTGACTTTTACTTTTGTGCAAAAATACGATATTCATCACAACTAGAACTTGTAATAGAACTTGTTTTCTCAGAAATACTCGGACTTCGGAGTTTCATATTCAAATGGAACACAACTTGAGTTGCAAAGAATATTTATGACGTCTGTTGTCTTCTATTTAATATTAAAAATATTTTTACCACTACTTATAAAAAGTAATGGTCGGAATTTCCCAATGAAAAAGAGTACAAATGTCTTTTGAAATTTAAATAATGGTTAGGAAAAACTCTTCTAACCCTTATTTTAAATTAAATTAAAATTAAATGCATGCACTCTATACTAAGTATTGATTTCATTTTATAATTATTGTTTCCTTCAATAAGGTTGATTCACCTGATGTTATGATCACGTGATAACTTAAAATACAATAACCAATAGGCGGTAACTATAGTGAAACCCTATAGTGGTGTATCGACCCCATTTCCGTTCTATAACGTATTGATTCAAAAGGCTCTTTACTGATACATGGAATTCTTTCGTAGCGATAATGCAATATAAATTGAAATTTCACTCACAAATCTCATAAAATAATATTTTAGAAATCCCCCAAATGGGATTACTGCTTTTGTACCGATGAACTACAAAAGAAATTTTTCCTAAGAAAATTTACTTGCTAATTTAAAAGCTATAAATTTTACATAAAACTATTACTTGTGTACCATTTTAACTGTTTAATAATAAATTCATTCACTTCTTATATATATATATATATATATATATATAAGCTTCATTTTGTTGATCTAACCTCCACTCTAATTACCAAGTTAAATTCCATTCAAAAAATTTACCTTTTAAGAGTTACCAAGGCCTATAGGATGTCTCCCACTTTTACTTTGCAGGTGACGGCCGGTGTTCTCCTTATTCATCTTATCCTAAAATTTCATTTTCTTAAATATCAAATTTGGAAGCAGCACAATTCTAACTTTTTTCACCAGATTAATAATATCCTTTTCGACTGAAATACTTCACTGAGGACTGTTCATCCTGAAAAACAAATTCTTTTTCTTTACAAATTTTCGGGGACCTTCGAGTGGGATATTTACACCGACGGATCAAGGATTGGATTCAAAACTAAATTTGTCGTGTAAGGCTTCCATCGGGATGTTCTAAGCAGGGTTTATACGTTTAAACTAAATGCAGCGACTCTCTTCTACTACAACGTTAAAAGTTAAAAGACCTTACTCAACCAGCCCGAGGAGATATCTTTTCGGCCTGATTGGTAGGCCCGTCAACTTCGGACCCCTTGGTC
>BMAW01042648.1:517104-553724 GCA_019974015.1 Nephila pilipes | reverse complement strand
CTGTACCTACTGATTGCATATGCCCGACGATCACCGTTAGTGGTGACTCAGGGCTTGAGCACTAGGTGGCAGCACGGCCTATACCTACTGTTTGCATATGTTCCGATGCAAAAAAACACTTGTCTCTGTGTGTCTAAGACAAGCGCGTGCAACTCTCTACTATTGATATTCCGGTTCAGGCGCACGTTTCGGCGCCTTCTGAACAAAATACCAATGTTTATCTTCATTCCGTATCATCACGCTTCGTTGATACTGGAGGGGGAGAATTGCAGCGACTCTCTTCTACTACAACGTTAGAAGTTAAAAGGCCTTACTCAACCAGCCCGAGGAGATATCTTTTCGGCCTGATTGGTAGGCCCGTCAACTTCGGACCCCTTGGTCAAGGGTTCGAATCTACGCTGCCGCTTCGCGACCGCCACATAAATTCTTATAATCCAATTTCCGAGGCCAAGCTTTCGGCACTCGGATTTGCTGAACTGTGGGCTGTCTCTTATAACTCCAAAGTCACTATTTATACCGACAGTTTATCATCGGTATTGGTACTCCAGAAAAATCAATCAATTTTTATTAATACCGTTAAAGAAAAAATCAGCAAAATGTTCTGATTTTAACAACTTATACTGGGTTTAAATCTATGTCGGAGATGATTACATTTTTGCAAAACTCACTGCCACTGATGGTGGGAAAAGTGTCCTTCCCCCTCGGTCTCACATAGTTAAAATTTTAAAATATAAACTTCTTTCTGACAGGGAGTTTCTGGTGGTCAACTAGTAATACCGGTATTCGAGTCCAATCCTAAATTCAAAAACTAATTAAAAAAATTTTTTACTCGAATTCCGATTTAAATACTCACTTCATAACCGATTATATCCCCTTCGTTTGTTATTTAAATCGTTTTAATTTGAAAACTACCAATTTGTGTTCTTGCAGTTCTGTTGGAAATACTGACGTTTACTCTCTTGCCTTTTACCAAAAGTTTTCATTTAAATTATCGTCTTGTTGCATCAAAACCTATTTGGATGAAGTCCGTGCGTTAAGATTCGTGCTTACATTTCAAGCTTAAATTCGGTATTCTTATGGTTCATAAAATTACTCCTCAATACATTTCTTAACTTTTTTTTTAATTTTTTTTTACATTTCTGAATATTTTAATTTTCCTTATTCTGTGTATAATTGTATACTTTATATGTATGCATGAAACATCTTGTCGTGTGCTTTACAGTTCAAGTTTGAAATAAACAGAAACAAACCACTAAATGTTCTTTTTCTGGAAGTTATTATTTTATATACTTCGTTCAACTTCCTCACAAAAAGTAGCACTTAACATCACAAAAGCGCTCAGTAGTGGCGTAAGTGTAAGAATGAGGAACACGAAGAGAAAAAAGAGAGTGAAAAACATTCTGTTAGCATTAATACGAAACTAAGGTCAAGGTGACAGCTACAGATAAAACACGTAAAGTGGGTTGGCAGATATATTTGAGTGGAGTAACAAAATAGAATTTTGTCATATTAGAAAAGAAAGTTAAAAGAAGAAAATAAATTATTTATATGCAGGTCATCATATGCATATATTTTTGTCTAAAACTTCATTTTTAGTTCAAGTGTTTGTGGACATTTTTTGTACTGTGTCATTTCTCAAGGGTCTGTAATTCCCCCGATTTGCTATAATTTGTACAGATATGACTTCCATGAAAGTCTCTGCAATAGCCTCTGTTCATTCGTAGATGAAGAAATAATCCTCACCAAAGGAAAAAATCCTATCAACGTAATCGATAAATTACAAAATGACCTAAAAAAATAGAAAAGTGGAGGAAATTCTGGAGAATTGCTGCAAACTCTAAAAAATCAAAAGCTCTCGTATTTAGAAAAGGTCACGCCCTCCTCCCAATAAAAACCCAATTTTTTTTAATGATCAAATCTCTCGAACACTACCCTTAGTGTTCGAGAGATTTGATCGTACACTAAGGGTAGTGTACGATCGTACACTAAGGGTACACTGTACCCTTTCAAAACCATCTTCTTCGACGAAAGATATCCTCTCCATTGTATTTGAAATGATCTGTGTGAGAGAAAATTTTGTATTGTTTTTTCGGTTGTAGATATTTATAAATAATACCTCCAAATGCATGGAATCATAAGTACTCTTGATGTCCAAGCTAATTCCCACGAAAAACTTCTTTTCCCATATAGCATCAACTATAGCTTTTGCGTATAAGATATGTAGTGGTTCTACAGTCTTTAAACGGAACAAAACTATAATGTTGTGGGTGAAGTTTTTTTTCTAGTATCAGAAAATAAAAGAGATACGCGAGACGAGCTAAAATTCTTCCAAAAGTTTTAGGAAAACAGAAGTTAGAGTTATTGGTCTATAAGAGGATATTTTAATTTTATCTTGACTGGGTTTTGAAATCGGAAGAATGATTGCATGTTTCTCAGACTGAGGTACAATCGATTTCTCAAATAAATGTTGAAAATAATCTACAACAATGGCACGTTGACTGTAATTCAGATTTTCGAAGAAAGAAACTGTAATGTGATCTGCACGTGGATTAGTGTTTTTGGATGCTTGTATAGCTCTATTTAATTCCGTGATATAGAACGGTACATTTTCTAGGTCCGGCTACAACACAAAATTTCAAGAATAGGAAAAATCAGTGCTGGAATACCCCAAGAAAATATTTTAAGTTCCTTTTTATTTTCTGTCTTCAACCATTACTTCCCCACCGTACCAATATGCCTCTATTCGGACAAAGCTCAAATTTTTAGCAAAGCTCCATTCCAAGAAATTAGGTTAAATTCACTTCCAAACTACTTAAATAGGCTTCAAACATCCTTAAAACTCTGGAGGATATCAATGAACAAGTAAAAATCTTCAGCAATAATCTTTAAAAAAGGCAACTTCCGTAAAACCCTTCCCGACCTAAGACTCCACAAGAAAAACATCTCCTGGATAAAGAACGTCAGATATCTTGGAATTACTTTCCACTCCCTTAACGTACGGATATGAAATCTGGGGTATGACGCCCATTAAGAACATCAAAAGCCTTCAACTACTCCACAACAGAGCTCTCCGCATAGTTACGAAAGCACCTGTCTTCTTTCCGAGAAAAGTACTTCATGATGAATTCCAAATTCCCTCTATCCCAAGACTAATCAGAAATCAAACAAATAAATTTCAAGCCTCAGTATCTACCCAATCCAAGCCTTCAATTTTGTCAGCAAAGCAACCCAGGAATCTCAAACAAACATAAACTTCCCATCATAGCAACCCAAAATCTCTCTCTCTCTCTCTCTCTCTCTCTGAACCTATTCCCAGACTAAATTATTCTTCATATTTCATATTTATTCACTCAGATGTCAATGAGACAACCCGCCCATCATGCATGAAAAGTCTGCTCCGCCCACTGCTCGTTTCTGCTTACGATTGATTCTCCCCTCTCCTTGCCTCCCAGACGCTCCTGCATAGAAGCAGAGCTTGGAATCGATGCCTTGGCATCTCTGACAAACTTCCCTACATGATGAATCCTCCACACACAGCCATTCTTCACCACAGCTGCAAGATACGGGCTTGAAAGCCGCAAGCGGTCTAGACGCCCGCAGAAATCAACATCAACGATGCCTCGGCATCTCCATTCCTTCATCTCACGTATACGGAGAAAGAATGGCTCTAACTGGCTGCTGGCACTCCATCGAGCAGCTCATTCTTGATTGTGAGATGCAAAAAAGTTGGCAAACATATTGGCCTGAATTTGAGGCTCTGTGATATATCTATTAATAACTTGAAGAACGTTTAAATTTGATTCTGGATTCTTATGAGTAGAAAATTTCTTTAGGATGTTGTAGAATGTTCTTGGATTAGATGTATTGTTACATACTGTGTCCCAATATAATATCTCTTTGCCTTTTTAATGTGGAATCTGAGCTTACTTGAATATTGCTTGTATTTATTCCACAGTTGAAGGGAAATGTCATGAATGACCTTTTTTCAGAAAAACTTTTTCAACCTGAAGAAATTATTACACTATGGTGGAAATTATCTGTTTGATAATCAAAATTCTCCAGTATTATTTTTAATTATTTTAGACATAGTTTCAGTTAGTTGTGTTTTGTCTTCCTCTTGGTTGTTTCCTGTATATTGTGCTTGTTTCATTACATCTTGCCAATCTATTCGATTTACAAATGGCTTATTTTGCTTGAGTAGTAAGAATTTTGAAACGATGGTGTAGTGATCGCTTTCAAAGGAGCAGTCTAAAATATAGGTATTAGTATGACCTGAATAGGTTGATGAACATAAAGTAAGATCTATTAGTGATGTTGTACGTATAGCACTTTTGTGCTTGGGAATAATAGCATTAAAGATAATAAAATTTGAGCCAGTTAACCAATCAACAAAGTCTACAATGTTTAGTAGAATGATCGGATCCCCACTTAGGATAATGGAGGTTTAAGTCCCCAAAAATGAAGGCCAGATCTGTTACTGATTCCAAGAAAGATTTTACTAATGAAATTTGTAATCTTCTCGGAGAGTTGATATGAATTAAATAGAAAGAAATATCTCTTATTTCTATTTTGACGAAAAATATTTATAGACCTTGAATTTGCGCTATTTGTATAGGAACTAGTCGGAGAGAGATATTCTTTAGAACTGTTATTAGCAGTCCATCTCCAGATCTATCTTTTCTCACTATTGTGAAAATAATTTTGTTCGGAAAATTGAGCCTGTCCTCGTTTTTTAAGATGATTTCTTGAAACAGCCAAAATTCTGCTTGTGAGAAAAGAAGTATATTTAACCATATAAATTTATTTTTGGGTCTCTATAGTTCCAATGCAAAAAGTTCATAAATGAAAGGAAAAAAAGGAAAATTTTACAACTTGTAATTTATATCCTTCCTTCAAGGATATATCACAAAATCATAAGAGAATGCAAAGTTCATTATCTAAAGTACAATTCAGGAACAATGTATAGAACATATATACAAGCTTGACTATTTTATACATTTTTATCCTTTTTCTGTTTTATTAGGTGCTGCCTTATTATAGGACATAAATGAAATTTGATTACTAGCTCCTTATGAACCTATTTCTGTCTGTTTTTTTCTGGTTGGGGATGTTGTAGGAGTCCCAAATTTCAAAATATTGCTTAAATGTGGGGACATTGTTTCTATGGATTTTTGAAAAACCTCCATTAAAAATGCCGTTTGTTTTTCCAATACAGTTTGAAAGGAATTGAACATTTTTTTCCAAGTTTTTGATCCGCAGTTCCTGCCCATCATCAGCATATGAAGGATTTCTTAATACTACGGAATAGTTTTCAGTGTTAGTAGCTCGAAATCATCGTTTTTATTCTGGTAGTGTTAAGTGTTGCCTGCTTTCCAATTCCAACACTTGCTTATTATAATTGTTAACTTCTCTACTTAAAGCCCGCCTCTAGAGGGCGTTCATTTGTAAAGGGAAGAGTGTTTGATGTCACACGATCCCCTCAAACGGGATCTGACCGAATCTCCGAGAGGAGATGTTATAAACGAGCGGTAGTAAGGAGTGTAAATAAATTGTTGTTATTATACAACCTGATGTGTTTTTGTCTTAGGACAACTGTGAACTGTAATCTAATGATTATTAACTAAGTTAACAAGAAGTATAAGTAAAGGAAATGTATGTGTAAGGATGACACAAAAAAAGAAGTTTTAATATAATATATATGGGACATTGAGGTGATTTAGCTGAAGGATTTCCTCTGCAATTGATGCAGATCTTATTAGCTATACATCCACCTATGTGGGATGTACCGCAATTTATGCAAGTTTCAGGTTGTTTGCAAAATCGTAATTGATGTTGGAAACTTGGGCATTTGGAGCGGCCGTGGTAACGTAGTGGATTTGGTAGCGGACTCTTTTCCTGCAGTTTTCGTCCAGTCGTAGGTTCGAGCATTAATGCCACTAAAGACCCACCGTGTAGCCGGGGCTGATGCACGTTAAATCTGTTGGGGCCAAAAGTTCTCCTTTGGCGTGGTGTGGAAGTTGAGAGGATGCCTGCTCAGGTGTCGTCCTCATCACTTGACTGAGGTTCAAAATTAGGAGGTCCGTCGCCAATAGGTCGCCAAGTTATTAAACAGGTTTGAACCGAACAATTTAAAGTTGAATGGCGCAAGAGTAAAATTGGATTGATAAAATCTGTTTGTTTGATTTTATTAACGTCACTCTTGGAGAAACATGGGCTATTGGTGACTGACTTTGTAATTTTGAACTTCGGTCAAGTGACGAGGACGACGCCTGAGATGGCAGGCATCCTTTCTCCTAACTTCCTCACTATGCTATGGGAGAACTTTGGGATCGGACAGATTTAATGTGCATCAGTCCCGGCTACACAGTGGGTCCTTAGCAGCATCAAGGCTTAAACCTATGACTCAACTAAAACCGCCGGCCACGAGTCTGCTGCCATATCCGCTAGGTTTCCGCTGCCATATCCGCTAGGTTTCCGCTGCCACAACGATAGAAGCAGCCGCTTCACTGAAATATAAACAAAAATAAGATTGATTGTTGCCAATTTTAATGTTATATCCTACACTTTCTTGCTAAAAGTTTGCCAATAAATGTTGAGTGCGGTGATGATTGTTTTACTGGAGGCTAGGTTGTAGCTCTAAGCTCTTTTGGGTGAACTCGGTTCCCTTGAGAATTCCACCAATAGCTTTCCCGGTGCTTCTAAGGCGATGTCAATAAATCATTAATTAATCTCTTCGAATATTTCATTCGAAAATTGTTCTCTCATATTTAATAGTTGTTCCATTTTACTCATTTTGCTCAAAAATTAGCGTTAGCATAAAGCTCTACTCGTGCCTGAAGCCAGCCTCTACTTTTTTGTGGTGTGGTTGTGCCTCTCATTTCTTTTATTGTTCCAAATAGACCTTCATTCCTTTTAAATTTTGAATGATTAAATAATATATGGTAAACCTAAATTGTTCATGGTGAAAGGAGCTGAATGATATCTTTAAAGCATGTTGTCATATGGACGGTAGGGGTGCCAACATATATATATAAAAAAAAATATATAAGAAAGGTCATGAAAAGTCTTAAAATCTAATTAATAAATTTATCGAATTAATTTCCCTTCAGAGTTATTTTTATATGTTTTAGTCCAATAAGAATGCCGCGAATCAAAGTTTTCGTTGATCTTTCTACAAGCCACTGACTTAGTGTTTTAACAATCATGCAAGACAAATTTCTTCACAACCATTCATGATAACTTCAGTACTGTAAACATTGGACGTGCATGCGGCTATGTGAATTTGCTTTATTGCTCTCAGGACTATAGATTAAAACTTTTGAGGTAAAAACAATATTTGAATTGTGAAACGTTTTTCGATATTTAAGTATGCACTTTTTTTAGTGGTTCAATTGAAGCTTCTGATGTTGATCGGCATTTTTTTTTTTATTTTTAATTCGATAGTTCTGTTTTTAGTTATGACTCATTAAACATGATCGTTTTGTATGCGTTATTTATTCTGCAGCAACCAAAACATACATAATCTGCTATATTGTATTTTTCATAAAATACATTTATTTCAGTTTTTATAAAAATACTTGCTATATTTTTTGTCATTCAAAAATTCCATGTTATAAAATTTGACAGAATCATTCTTAATAAATTAGCAACAGGACGTTATCATTAAAACTATACATTCGAATAAATAGGTGATTTTAGTGAAAATTTTTTTATTATCTTTGTGATCAGGGAGAGAAATATTTCATCTATAAATATTACGCTTGACAAGTATTCTGTTCATAAATATGTTTTCAGATCGGAAAATACAGATTGAAAGTGTATTTTATTAAGTATTTTAAAGTGATTCCTCAGAAAATGAAATTATAAGCGTCTAATACAAGGAATTTTGTGTCTGTAAATTGATTTGTATTCAAAATTTAGATTACTAAATTGAATTTCTTTGTATGTAACTGTTAAAATTCACTATTTCCCTTGAGCTGATAATATAAAGTGTCACAAATTATGTGTTACTCATGTTACTTGATGTAATTATAATTAGATGTTACAGTAAATGTAGTAAAGAGTGTTGCATATTATTTTCATACAACTTTCTGCCAAATATTAAAGGTGCGATATTACATTTCACATGCATGATTTGCTATTGTTAATATGTATGTTTTGTGTTTTAAATAGCATCTCAGAAAATTATGCCTTGTAACACACCACCCCCACCAGCACTAGAAGATATTCAACAGGAAATGGATGTAGAAAATGGTTTGTATACATATATATATCTCTTACAGAATTTTAATGATTGATACGTTTTCTGATGACTTGACTCTTTTAAGTTTTTTGATGATAAATTTAAGATTTTAATAGGAATGTAATTTGGTACATTATTTAGACTAAACTACTTTCCAACCAAATTGGTTCCATGCTGTAGGCAATAGAAATATTTGTTAGATATATATTGCCAAATTTAGCAACCCTTGCTTTTCTGTTTAGGCATGATTGTGGCAACCCAAAAATGATTACTTCTCAATTACTAGTTTAATGCTCATCATCAGTTTGGGAGTTGCAGCACATGTTTAGATTTCACAATAATTTTTTTGGCCAATCGTTTTTTTTTTTTTTTTTTTTTTTTTTTTACATTTTTTTTTTTTTAAAAATTTTTTTTTTTTCAATTTTTTTTTTTTTTTTTTTTTTTTTGTAATTGCATCTTATGTAGGTTTGAAACTTTTGCCATTTAAGATAATGTCTTGGGCAACTAAATTCGATATGTATTTTTTAAAATATTTTCTATGTGCTTTCTTATATGAATGCATTGCATAGAGATTTGTGTAATGCATTTGATAAAACCTAGAAACTTTGATTATTTTTAGAAACAAATACATCTGAAGTTTTTTTGCGTATAAAATGTGTAAAACTGTTTTAACAATCACACATTAAATAATAAATAGATATAAAAATCACATAGTGCACTTACTTTATATAGTAATTGAAGTAATTGACAAAGATACCTAAAACTAGAAATACCTCTGGACATGAGAAATCACATTATTGAGTGTCATAAAAATGGAAAATCATACTGAGAAATTGAAAAAGTGATTAAATTACCATTTACAATTTTTGGATACAATTACTACCCCATAAGAATTGAAAACTGAAAGCAACATCTGTTAATGTATTATTTCCTCCTCGTTTATTTATTATTTATTTTGTTTCATTTATTTATTTTCATTATAAAATATATTCCTTATTTTGTATCCAATATCAAGTGGATTTTGACCTCATATAGTGAAGTGCATAGCTGTATTTTTCTGGAATTTTTATAAATTTTGAAAACATGATACATTAAATGAGGATACATATGTCATAGCCGCTAATAATTGTATTTTTAAATGTTTAGGCTGTTTTCAGTTTGAAAAAGTATTTCAAGTTTCAATCCTGTTCTTTAAAATTAGAAGACAGATCTAAACAAAAGACTTTAAATTATATGAGCAAACTGGGCATTGCAGAATTGCTACATAATTTTTACAAATGATACTATATTGTGTGACTTTAGCTTAAAAACACACAGGAACTATTAAATAACCAAAAGCTGCATTAGTGGGTATTTATGCATTATATCTGCTTGGGGGAGGGGTAGATTTAAATAGATTTGATTATATAGCTTTAGGGAAATTGCTTTAATTATACAATCATTGCTATTACGTGTACTGTATGTTATATTTACTAGAAATCATAAGAATAAAAAAAGTTTTAACTCTCTGATCAAATGTAATTTTTATGAGAAAACATTAACAATTGTAAAAATTCTTACATTCTAAGTTAGCTTGAAAAGTAAAGTTCCATAACATTTATATTTTCTTTATTAATGAGATTCAATTTTAGACAGTGGACTGGCATTAAACTTCACTCATTAAATTTATTTTAATACACAAGTTACATTTTAGTAAGGTTTTGGATAAAGTGCATAATGATTCAAAAGAATTTGATGCATTAACTAAGATTTATTTCTTTTCCTTATAGTGGTTTATTATTTATAACTTGTATAGTAAATCAAATTAAATTTCGAGGAAAATGTTTAATTATTTAATATTAAAGGGATTCAACTTGTTAAAGAAGAAAAAAATGCCACCCTTATCATAGTAGATGATTTGCAACAAATGACCAGAAAAATGCATTTAAATAAAATTATTTTAATTAAGCTGTTAAGAAAAATTGAATCAAAATAAAATGCAGAACAACATATCTCATGTGGCAAGGTATTGTAATTGTGTTTGGGAAAAAAGCAATTAAATCGAATTACTTTTTCCTAGGTCAATCTAAATAATAACTCAATTGCATTCTAATGAGAAAAAAAAAGGTATGAAAGGACTAACTTCAATTTTCATATGGCCTTACCTAGATAACTGTACAAAAACAAAATACTATTTGGCAGGATTAAACATTATTCCATGTGAATTTACCCTAGTAGCATTTTTTTAGTTCTTCCTTTTAATAATTTTGAATTCTGCTTTCTCTCTTTTGTGATGGTGGACAGACTGTTCTTGGATCTCCTTGTTAATATTTTATTTTGCTTATTAGAATTAGATCAGTACTTGCTATTCCTTTTTAAAAATTTTAGTTTTTTTAAATGTTAAATCAAAATTAAATATAACTTGGAAAATGTTTTACATTTACTTTCCAGTAAATTATTTCTTCCTAGTTTATTTTATTTGTATATTGGAAAATAAAATCTGCTTTGAATATAGAATAAGCATTTGTAATATTTCAGAAATTTTTGGCTTCCGTAGAATACATTGAAAAAGGAAAATTGTATCATTATGAAACTTGCTACTAATACTGTTATGTTCTACTCTTGAGCATATCTTTCCTTTACACTTTGTGTTGAATATTATTACTTTGTAATATGTGATAACTTGAACCCTTGAATTCAGCAGTTTGTTTAAAATAATTTTTTTAGAATTTCATATACAAAGATAGAAATAAAAAATGCTGTATAGAAAAATTATAAAAATTGTGTGGACTTGGCACGTTATTTTAACTGTTCAAGAATAGCTTTTTTTTTAGCTACAGAAATTTATAAACATCAAAATTTTGATTATCAAAGTAACAATTCTTTGCAATTTCAGGTCCTGAAATATATGAAGAAGATGATGAAATAATTGAAATCATAGATAATGATGAATCAGATATTTCTTTTGAAGTACATACTGGTAAATATTAAGCTTTCTAAAACCCAAGTTTCTAAAATATTATTTGTGCTAAGTTTATCTAAATAAAACAATTTATGTATTTTCAGTGTTTCAATATTATAAGCAGGATTTAATTTTCTTAAATTTATAATATTTGTATTTTTAATTATTTTCAGTGCTTCTTGAATTAATTATAAGCTAAAAATTGTCATGAGTAATTGGAAGATTGTGCAATATTTCAGTTGTAAAAGCTAAATTATGTATTCCAATTTGTACATTGAATCCTTGCCTATTAGTATAATATAACAATTTTTTTATTACTTTCTATTAATGTATTAAAATTCATGTGTTATATGTGTTATTCTGTTTGATATTGTTGTATACTTGTTTTACATGATTCTGAAAGCATTTTTCTCGAAAGGTTTAGCAATAACATTTTGATTTATATTGAAAAATGTCCTTTCATATTGACAACATACCAGTTTTTATTTTTGACAAGAATTTTAAATTATATAGTCACCCCCAAAAATGTATTTTGATTTTTAAAAAGTGGTTGAAATACAGTTTAGGTCATTCCCTTGGTGGTAGACATATTTGGTGGTGATAAGATGCCAAATGTGGCAACTCATAGTGAAACTGCTTCGCTGGAGCACCTAGCTTATTAGAGCCATATCTCCATATCTTAAGTTAAACCTGATAATATCCATGCCATGTTTAATCTGGATGCTTATATAAATTAGAAATTAAAAATTATTGCCTGTATAAGTTAAAAATTTAAAGGATATTAAGTATTTAATGAATTAGAAAAAGATGCTAGTGCTATGATCATAGGGGTGGGGGAATACAGGGTGATGGCGCTCGTCCAATCAGGAGACAGCTGCTCATTTTCTACGAAGTTCTGACTTGGGAGTTTCCGTCCCCGCCTTACGGAGGGAGGGAGCTTTCCTATTAGTTGTTGGGGATGGTTGTCAAAATCTAATGGTTTAGTATACTATGTTTTTAGGGAGTGCTGCTGCTGTTGCTGTAGTTTCTAATTTCTTGAATAGATAAGTTAGGGTGGTTTAAAAGGTCATTGTTGAAGGTTTCTGCTATAGTAGTAATATAATTTTGAATTTTGGGGATATTTAAAGAAGTTCTTACATCATCATTTCTCATGAACCATCTGGCTTTAGCTATTTTTCTAATAATATTGTTTTGTAAAATTTCAATTTTATTAAAGTGGGTTTGAGCAGTTGTATACCAGATTGGACAAGTGTAGGTGATGATTGGTCGCAGATACAGTGCATAGACAAGCAACTTGTATTTATTAGGCAACGATGAACTTCGACGAATTAAGGGAATTAATTTATTCACGTCAAGTCGGAATTTGTCTTGAATGTGTTTTACGTGTTGTGTAAAAGTGAGTCGTTTATCAATGACTACGCCAAGGTATTTGACTTTTTGAGACCAGGGGATTTGGTTGTGTTGCATGTAAATATTTGGGTGAATTGTTTTGGCTCCCTTTGTGAAGAAGTTGGCTTCCATTTTTGATACGTTTAACTGAATTTTCCATTTGGAAAACCAATCTTCCAGGGTTGCAATGTGGTTGTTGATGTGATGTGCAATTACTTTACTGTTACTGTGTTTTGCCAGTATCGCAGTATCGTCTGCAAACATGCAGAGAATTGTGTTGTCATGTTTTGGTATATCGTTCATGAAAATTTGGAATAAAGTTGGTCCTAAAAGCGATCCTTGTGGAATTCTCACTTTTCTGTTTAGACATGACTGTTATATATGGCAACCCTGGAATAATTATTATCATTGGTTTTGGGGGGAATGGCTTTTGCTGGGATTTTTTAACATGGTATTTTTTTTCATTTATCGAAGTGGGGGTTTATCATGCTTGTGTCTGAAATCAGTTTCTAACTTTTGTTGATTAAGAAAATTAGTTGGATGGTAGGCATCCCTGCTGAATGTGCATTTTTCGATATATTTTTTTTTTCAACATATATTCTTCCAAGTCCGGGTACCCACAATGGCTGTTGGTATGAGTATACAAGAGGTGAGTGAATATATACTATGCAATTTATTGCTAATTTAGAAGCCTGTTTTGAATAGTGCATGAATGTTAGATTAATTACATCTGCCTTTGTATGCCCAGAGTGTGGTGATATGAAATTGTGTGGAAAAAAAGTACAACTGAGGGATATATTATACAACTGAAAGTTCAACTGATGGAAAAGAGTCAAAGATCTGATGACATATGTAAGAAAGAAAGAAAATGTTCATTTTTTCAAGAGTGAAAGGATTTTCCTGCAACAATTTGAGTATGTGTGGTATTCTCCAAATAACGAGATTTTAATTTGAAAAGTATATGAAAATCCATGACTTTGCTGATGTGGATTTGTATATGTTTTGTCAAGATGTTTGTATGATTGATGTGGTTGATCCGAGTTCGAATCTCAAAGGACCTGGAATAATTGGGGTGGTGGACGATTCTAAATTTGGAAAAATTGAAGTATAGAAAAAGAAACCTATGAAGGGCAATTGGGTGTTTGGAGGTATTGAAAGAGAAATGAATGAAGGTTGAAAGAGGAACTTTCCTTGTTATTTGAATGAGTGTTTCCAGAATCTAAAATTATTTCAGGTTTTTTGTAATTTATTATTTAGCATTCTGCATCATTATTTTGACTCTTGTCCAAAATAGTTTTGCAAGTTTAAATAGCATTTTCATCAAATGAATGGTCACCAAATGGCATTGACCACTCCACCCAATACCAGTTTAAAAAGTTTTCACTAAAAAGAAAGAAATGTTTTAAATTCGTATTTATAAAGCAAAAAATAAGATATTGGCTTAAGTTCCTAGAATTATGATGCAATTAAATTTTTGTCAAAAGCATATTTGAGTGGTAAGATAGTTATTAGTTATAAGAAGTTGTTGCATAAATACAAGTGCAAATAATTTAAACAGTGGTTATATATTTATGGTAACTTTCATCATAATTGTTTATAAATTTTATTCAAAGATGTTGTCTGTGTGCTTTTAAAACTAATAATGTGATAAAAAGGGTAAAATTTGGAGTGGAAGGAAAATTTGCTACTGGTTTTATTGATATATTTTTGAAAGTATATTAATTGATTAATTTAAATATAATGTACTAAACAAACTGAAACATTTAGTAAAAATAAATTAAAGAAGTTTTTGTTAAAAGTCAAAACATTTTGTAAAGAATATAAATAATATGTAGGTTTGTCTGAATCTAAACTGTAGGAGATAGTTTGAACTGAAATATAGAAGAAGGTCATATTGTCACTTAACCATGGCTCAAAAATTATGAGCTGTAGATTAATCATATTTAAGGATTGCTCAGATATGTATATACTTGTAAATATTACCATGAATTCTATATTAGGGAAATTACATTGTTGCATATGCTAACCACCCTACTAACATCCAAGAATCATAGATATTGTTTGGAAAAACTATGGGGCAAAATCAAAAGAATAACTTAACTTAAAAAAAATTAGTATATACTTATAGAGTAGATGATAATAATTATCACTTTGTGGAAGAAATGGGTGTCCCCCCCCCCAATGTGTGATTTAATAAAGGTAAAAAGTAATGAGAAATTATGCTCTGTTTTTTTAAATTGTAATATTTGATTTATTTTTCAGTAATATGGAGGTAATTATTTTATATATAAATAAAGTTTATGTTCTTAAAATCACTGATCTTATAAATTAAGCTTTTTTTAAATGAAACCAGGGGCTTTAAAAAATACAGTTTACTGATTATTTAAATAATAGTTTAAATTGGCCTTTTTTATGTATCAAAAGTTAGTCATTTTTGTAAAACATTTATAATTTTTTTAAAAATATGTTTCTCATAATATCATATATATGTGAAATTTTTCTTCTCCACTTAAGTTTGGGAAAATACTTCTAAGGTATCTATTTTTTATTGAACAAGTAAACAATTGTTTCTGGTTTGAATTGCAATTTAGGTAAAGTAAGAATTTTCTCTGAGAAAGCTTCACCAAAATAATAATATTTGTTTCTTTAGCAAAAAGGTTGATTTAGTTAAATTTGAGTTTTTGATTTACTTTATATGATTTGTCTAATAGCTATTCTGTTTAAAATTTATTAATTCCATTTAGAAAAATTTTGAGTTCTAAGTTGTTGTTTTTAGTTTGTGGGTATATGTGAAATTTAACTTATTCTAACAAAAATTATGTTTTAATTTTTTTTAGAGTAGTACTTCTTTTATTTTAAGTTACAGTATTTGAGGGAATAATGCTTTTTTTTTTTTTTTTTTAATGAATTGTATTTCAGCTCAGAGATCTTAAATGTAGTATAATTTTTTAAACATTGTATTTTAAGAAAACTGGGTGATATTGTTTGCATACTCTCTGCAATTGTATACTTAAAAGATTTAAAATGTTAACTTCACTTATGTAAATTTGAAATGGAATGATGAGGAAAATAAAATATGGATACTTTTCAGATGCTGTTTTTTGCTGCAACTTCAATCACAATGGCGAACTTGCTGTTTCTGGAGGACAAGATGAAAAAGCACATGTTTGGAGTACAACCACTGGTGAACTTAAGTTCTCATGCATAGGTATTATTATTTTAAGTCTTTTTTTTTTGTGTGTTGTTTAGGGTTTTAAAGCTGTTTTTCAGTTAATTCAAAATGGATTATTTATATGTAATTTTTAACTTAGTATTTACTGAAATTCAGCATTCAACCAAGTTTTGTTTATGTTAAATATCTGTAATTTATTATATATAATAAAGTGACATTTCTTTTCATTCTTTTTTTAAAATATAGTAAAAATTGATGAGTATTGTGGGGTTAAACTTAATACATTAACCAAGCTTGTTATTCATTTACCCATGTAATATTTGCTTTATGTATATCTTTACATTATTGATCTTCAATAATTTGGCTGCTGAGGGTCAAGTTTTGAACTGCAATTTTCTCTTTCATACGAATTGCAGGGATGTGCTTCATTATTTTTTAATATTATAATGTGATAAATGAAGAAATAATTATATTCTTGCAAAATCTGTATTTTTATCAAGTAACAGACAATACTTCTTCATAGACCTATAATTAAGGACATCTAATGAACATAATACCTCATAGTAATCAAAATCTGTGCTAATGGAACATTACCTTAAACGGGAGAATGGGTGTTTGTTTATTGTTGTATAATATTATCTTGTTGAAACTGTTATATTTTAAATTTCGTATCTATTTGTTTAAAATCTTTTTTCTTTTATTAGGTAAGTGTAAAAGTTCAACTTGATTATTGTGAAAATGAAGAAGTGTAAAGAACATAAAATATATATAGATGTATATACCCTAAAATTGTACTTGTCATTACTGTCTATAATATCTCTTGTCGCTTTTTTTGGTAGGAAATGAATCCACATCAGGAAAAATCCTGAGGTTTGGAATGTAAAATGTCTTGGATGGCACTTGTCACATCAAAATCATTAAAGATTTTTTTGGCTGAAAAAGTCAGTCAACATACAAAATAGAGGATAGTCAATAGGGTTTGAAGCTATATGCACACAAAGAGAATAGAGAGAATGGGTAAAACCTTTTAACTAAACCCCATTATTTTGTTGTGAATGAGAATAGCAGTATTGGGCCTGGTGTTATTGTGATGGAGGATAACATTGGGCCAATTTACTACGTTGGGCCTCTTCACAACTAATGCAGATTGCAGTCATTCTAACTGAAAGCAGTAGCATGCATTATTAATGGTTTAGTGAGAGGACTCCCCAGTAAATTATTTCCTGCATATATCACTACATACTCAACAAAACCTCAAAATGAAGTTCTGATTTCAACGTTGATGCAGGCAGTTCAGAAGGCCAATACAACTTATTGCCACTTTATGTTATATGTTACCTAACCAATTCTCATCTCCTGTTGTAATCAATGATAGGGGAGAAGGGAAATACAGCTAGCAATTTGCCAGTCCTGTTTCAAGCCGGTGTGAAGCCCAATGCTCCAATATTGAGTAAACCCCTATACTTCTAGTCATCTTTCAATGGTTGTCAGGTGAATATTGAGGGTTTCAGCTAATTATAGAATGATTTAATTTCAATTGGTTTTTAAGATTTATTGAGGGCCTTTTCTGATAATGAGTTAAGAAACACAGCTTCCTTGATCTTCACAGCTTCTGTCTTCTTGCTTGAATTTCAAAACCTTTGGCGATAGTTGCTGTTGTCAACTGCATTCTCCCTGCTGTTATCAATTGCATCCACTTTGACATATACTACAATTGCAATACTATCTTTATTGAACTCATACTACTAACAATATATCATGTGCTTTTATGACTTGCCGTGTTGTACTGTTTCATGATTTGGATGTTTTTACTAATGCTGTGCTATCAAAATTGCTGTGCTATCAAAATTACTGTGCATTTATATACTGAATATCTACATGTTTTATATTAACTATCTATTCTGATCATCACATTGGAATCATTCATCCATTGTGATGTGAGTTACACTCGTAGTTTACATCTCCAAAAAGGGTAGAACTTTTGCACTTACTTAATAGTATAAAAAGATTTATCAGCCCTCACACATACACATGCACCCAGCGGAAATGATGTTGTAAGGAATTATATTACTTGAAGAATTTTCTTTTCTATCTGTTAGTTCAAAGTATATTTTTAAACTTCTATTAATGCACTGAAGAAACTGTTGCAAGAATATACATTTAATTTTTTTTAGGTCATACTGATTCTGTGGTTAGTGCCAGCTTTAATCACAATTCTTCTTTTGTTGCTACGGCTGGCATGGATGGAATAGTCCAAGTTTGGAATGTTGAAACAGGAACCAAAGAATGGGATTTTGAAACTACAGAAGTTACAGTAGGATAATTTTTCAATAATATTTACTTACATGATATAAAAAGATTCATTCAAATTTCCATTATCCATGATTATGCTGTATTGCTGAGTAATGTAGGTAAAAGGTACATTGTATCTAAAAATTTAATCATACTCTCAAACTAGTCTTCTTCGATTTTTTTTTTTTTTTTTAATTTGTCCTGTGAAATTTTTTGCCTTGCTTAGCTACTAAAGCTTAAAATGAATAGGTATGCAAATAATAAATGAATTTATACTAATTATTATTGAATTTTAACACCCAATAATCAATATCATTACTCATTATGAATTTGTGGCTTTTAATTGTTAGTAACTGAATGCAAAAATATTCTTTTTTTTTTTTTCCCCTATAGCATTCAGTTTTTGTATTTTTACCAACAATATGCTTACATATTTTTTTGGTTTAATAATTCTTAAATATTACAGAATATTATAATATGTATAATTAGCAAGTAAACTAAATATTTAAAATGAACCATTAAAAAAATCTTCTATTAACCTCAACTCAATCGGTAAGATGACACTATTATTGCAATTAATCAAGGACTTAACAAAATATTATTAGTAAATGACTGAAGTATTTAAATGATGATTTCAAGAAAAAATTTGCCACATTTAAAAAGAAAAAAAAAAAAAACTTTTGAATTAGAAAAATTTATATTTTAACAATTAGTGTTAATTTTCAAATTATGTAGTAGATCAAAAGTTTTATTGCCAGATAGATTATAAATTTCTGTTTATAAATATGAATCTTGTGTGGATTGTAATGTCATGCATAATTTAAAAAATGAATGAATGTTTTTCAGAATTAATATGCTACGATTGGAAAGTGTAATCAAATTGCTTTTTTTCCCCTTCCCAATAGTATAAGAGCATTCCTTGGATTTTGATTCTATTGTGAATGAAAGTTTATTAAAAAAAAAAAAAACTTTTATCGGTTACAAAAATCACAAAGTATTTTCTGAAACATTGTTTTTAAATTTGTGTAAAATTGGTTTGTATGTTATTTATTGTGTCTAAAAGAAATGTGTTGAATGAAATCTTCCTAGCCGTCTTAATTAAAATCATATTATTCAAATCTACCCAAAATTACATTTCTTGAGCAGCTTTTCAATTTTTTTTTTTTTTTTTTTTTAAGTGGATGCAGTGGCATCCCAACTCAAATCTCTTATTTGCTGGAACAAGTGATGGTAATTGTTGGAAATGGAGTATTCCTGATGGTGCTGTTTGTGATGTTTTTGCTACTCATGGAGTTGGAACTTCATGTGGACATATTTTTGCTAATGGTTGGTATTTATTTATATTATTATTTGATTAATTTTTTAAAAAATTGTTTTTACCTTGTATAATATTATTAAGAAAATATCTGTGTAAATATTAATGTTTAGTTCCTATTTAAACACATTTATGAAATGCAAAATTAATGAAAATTTTCAATCACAAAGTGGAAGTAATTAATGGTATTTGTTGTGATACTCTGTTGTATAAATATGCTACTAATGATAAAGCTACCAATAGCAAAAAAATGTTTTAATCCTGTATGATGAAATTTTAATAATGTTGTCAAGATTATGTATTGATGTTGTATGCCTTTTCTAAGAAATACTTCTTTTTTGTCAAATTTTAATCAAACTGAATGTACAATTTTGGAATACTGTATTTTTTAATTTTTGTTCTTTTAATTTATAAATATCTAAATTTAACATCTCAGTCTTTAGGCTAATGGTTCTTTGCATAACAAGTGGCTTAATGCAAAGAACTGATTGTATTAAGACAATTTTAGTTATATAGGAAGATCGAAACTATGTTTAGTATATTGTAATCTTTATTTATGTAATTACTTAATAATGTGCAATGAAATCATGATACTGCTCTGTACTCTATTTCCCAGTAATATGTAGACTGATAACTGTCTGCATTCCATAAAATAGAAATTATTTTGATCAAATTTGCAGTTTCTGGTTAAGTCTGTTGTTGTTTATTGACATTGATCTAAACAAGAATTTTGGGTAACATAATTGGTAATTTTGAACCAATGACATAACAAGGGTGAACCTGAATTGGCTCCCACTCCTAACTTCTACAACACACCAATATGAAGACTTTGAGTATTGATAGATTTAATGTGTATCAGTCCCTTTCATGATGGGTCTTTAGAAGAATCAGGACTTGAACCCATTACTCAAATTTAACAATGCAACTATGATCGCTTGACTGCAAAGCATCATGTGAAATGAATTAAATATAATAAAATATTATAATTTCACTGATCAAAAATATTATTTAATGTTGGATTAATTTGGTAACTGGCTTTGCAATTATTAGGTAAAATTGAGTATTAGAAAATAAAATTGCTTTTTCCAACATTGCATTTGAAGGGATCATGATACATATGTTTTGAAGAAGAAAAAAAAGGTGTTTTAATTCCTAAATAAGAATTTAAAAGATATACTTCTGACTGATTTTCCTGTACATTTCTGGAATGTCTTTTTCTTTTATTATTATTATTTTGTTATCTGTAATGTTAATTAGCTTTTTTCCTTCCCTTTTATGGTCTCTGCATTTCAAGTTTTCATTAACATGAATTATGAGAAAGTCTTTTAAGTATCTTGGTTTGCCTTTTCCTTTAAAAAATTATTTGTGAAATGTATTAATCATTTTAAATTTTTTTAAAAAAAAATACTTCAACTTTACTAGAATTTTGTTACATGTTTTTTTTTTTTTTTTTTTTTTTTTTTTCTGTTACTACAAAAAATTACGTTTGATTAGGAGGATCTTCACTTCAAGTAAATATGAATGTAATAGTTTAAACTGAAAAGAGAAATTCACCAAAATTAAACTGGTTTGTATGGAAATATAGTGTAAAATTTTCATAATTGTCAAATTTTAAACAAAAGTTATGCATTTAAATGACATACTTTGTGATTTTGGGCTATTCACGTTTTTCTCTTTACTAGCCTTTTGGTAATTTGAATTGCATAAAATTACAATTTCTTCCCAACCAAAATGAAATGTGGTTAGGAAAATTAAATGAAAATAAGAAATGTCAAGAATATAATTAGGGACAGTGGGATATGTGAGCAAAATAGAATTGAAGTGAAAGAGAAGGAAGATAGTGACAAATTGATCAATTTGTAGACTGAAATGAATCATCATAATTATTCGTTTGGATTGAAGTGGCTCGTAGGTTGAGAGTAATGCAAGTTGGATCTGTGATAAACAAAAAAATGGAATAATCAGAATAAGTGATTGGACTTGAGCACTGACTTAATTATTTGAATATAAACTAGTATTAACTGAGTTAAAAAGAGAGAAATTTTAAGATATTCTATGTTGAGAGCTAATGACTATTGCCTTTCTTTTATGTATCTTCGATTGGAGTCTTGATTCTATTTACTATTTAATTAGATTTTAAGATGGTTGTAGGGTTAAATAATGAAAGAAATATGTCACAACTGTATAGTGTGTTTTCTAGTATTGTTGAATGTAGCTGAAAAATATGTGCATTTCATCATAGGTATCTTGTGCCAATCTTGAAATAGGCATTCCTTTCATATTCAATTCAGATTCCCTTACTCATTCATTAGGTTTTAAATTTGACATAATACATGTGGTAGATTATTGATATAGGGCTGTAGCTGTAATGGGGGGGAGCGTAAGTTATTCTTGAATATCTGTTTATAGTTTGAATAATTATTCTGACTTATTCCTCTATGTCCAAGATTGTCAAAATACTTAAAGAAATATCATCCTAAAAAAATCTATCTTTATATTTTAATTCATTAAAAAAATCTGAATTTTTAAAAATTTGGTAGCATTTAATATTAAGAGTTGAGAAATATGTTTATTATTGTTCAGCCAGAAGGTGTTCCTTGTCAGTGAAAAGTGTATAAAAACTAGATAAAGCTTTGTTTTGTGAGAGTATCAAAAAGGCTGAAGCCCCTTCTTTGATTTTGGAATTAAAGATTTACTGAATTATGGTGTATTTTTTTTATAAAACATATTTGCTACAAAAGTATTATGTAACATTTTTACATATTTTTAAAATTTATTAACGTCTGTTTCAAGTGGGTTTTATAGTCTTTGCAATTCTTATTTTTACTTTCATTAATATGATTTTATTTCAGTAATAAATATTTATTTATTTAATACCTTTTTTGTTTATGGTTTAATCTTAATACAGTATTTATTCACAGATTAACTGCTGTATTTTTTTACTTAAAGTTTTGAAATGGGTTTAATTTTTCTCCTTCCTTCATAGGGACAAAATGTGCAGTTGGTTACATGGATGGTACTTTGAAGATCTGGGACATTAGCACTTCTTCTGTAACTGGGTCTTTGAAAGGTAAAAGCATTTTTATGTATGAAAAGCTTTATAAAGACTTTTCATGTTGAAATAATTGAATTGTTTGTATTCTGTATTAAATTCCAGTTGGACTATTTAACATGTATTTTAATAAAATTCTTGGAACAGTAATGTGATAAATACTTCTTTATCCTTCTAACATTTTGAGAAGTTGTTTGCTGGAACTCTCAGCCATGCTTCAACTGATTGAAAATATTAATATTTTTTTTTTGTATCATTTAACTTTATGGTTAAAAACAATTTGTTGTTAGCTATTCCGTAAATCTTGCATGCAATATGGTTTCTTATAAATACTTTTCTAAATGCTAATGTATATATATATAAACTGCTTGATAATAGCTATAAAGCTAGCATTTTGTATTAAACTTAGTTTCTACAGAAATTGAAGGCATGGATAGAACAAACCACAAGACAATTGGTATGTAACTCTTATAGCAAAAGAAGAAACAGATTTTGCTTCTAGTCAGACCTGCAAGCATTAATAGCAAATTGATATCTACCAGAACTGTTTCATTAGGAATTGAATTGTATTACATGTAAGGAAGAATCTTACATGCATAATTGCCTAGAAAGATTATTTTGGTACAATAAATATATTTGTTTGAGTTAGCAAGAATGATTTTGAACAATGTTCTATGATTAATCATAATTGACCATAAAAAATGATCCAAGGCTTCAACAAATAAAAAGTGAACTAATAGATATGGTTGAGGAGTAATGAAGTCTGCAAGGATAGCTTTTTTCTTCATGGTTTTAATATAGATACAGTTACCGTCACAGTTCCATTCCTCCAGGATTCTTTTGGATCTTCATTTCCACATTCGACACCTGAAGGAAAGGTATTGAGTGCAAGGCAGATCTAATATATTCCATTGGTTTAAATTCCATGTTGTCTACAGTGATATACTTGACAAATGTGTTTATTAAAGAAATTAAATTATGTAAGGACTCAAAGTCTTCTGACAGATGAATACAACAAATTCATCCATACTCTTTGACATGTGAGTGAACATGTGTAACTGATAGATAACTCATCAAGATTTCAAGTATGCAAATGAGTCAAGGTGTTTAAAAATGGTCAATCTGGCTCATAATTATTACTGAAGAGTGAGTCTTAACTAAAGTGGACATTCCAGAAATTTGTGACTTTATTCTTCATGACTGACAAATATTAGTAAATGAAATTTGCGATAAGATTAGCATAAATAATGAAAGTGGGTAATTCATCATTTGGAAGAAGTCACAAAATCACTGCAAGGGGGGGTGTTTGAATTTTGAATGCAAATCAGAAGGTAGCAAGAACAGAAATTAAGCAGAATGAGATGTGTTTATAATGCAAATTGGCACTTATGAAAAAATGTTGGGTGCTTCATTACATCTCAAAGATGTTCCATCATTATTTACAATGTTTTCTTTCTTCTGAACAACGCTTAAAGATTCTCCCTAGAGTCTGAGCTTTACACTTTCTGGCTAACATTTGCTTGTATCTTTCAAAAAAGCATTATGAGAAAAGAGTTTTTTATGATACAGAATTAAACTTGCTATACAATAGGGAAAAAATGTGTCATTCTTAATAGAGGATATATAAAAATATAATATTGGTATAATTTAGGTAAGTAGCTTGTAGGGAAAAAGCTTTTAAAAAAGTCTCATATATATTTGATCTGCCCTGATATATTTATATATATATATATTTATAAGCTTGTTATGAAAATTATTTTTGAATTATCTTTATAAATCGATTTTCAGATATAATTTAATTAATTGCCTTATATGAGATATCTTGCTTCAGATTAATTGTTTGAAAATATATTCTTCACCTTAACAATGTACCATTTAATTATTTTTTAAATTAAATTTTAAAATAAGTGCAATAGTGATATGGATTTAAATCATAATTCTTTCTAAGTGTTTTTGTATATGTATTCTTTTTATGGAATACGTATATTAAGGAAAAAATTTATCAAAATTTCTGTTTTATGTTGTTTAGCCCATGGAGAAAATGTTATCTGTGTGACATCCAGTCCTGATGGAAATGTGCTTGCTACTGGTTCTGAAGATGGATCCGCTAAATTAATTAAATCCACAAATTTAAAAGTATGTGCATTAATTAAATTAGTATTTCTTTTACATTGCATTGTCAGATTAATATCTATTTTTCCCATATAACCCTTTGACAGTTAGGAGAATCAACTGTTTTCACTCTCATATTAAACACATTATTACAACCAAATGGTAATTGAAATTGGCAGCCATTTCCCCCCTTGTTTCTTCTGAAAATATCCCTCTTTTTCTGCTAGGTAGCTAGCTGAGTTTTCAATGATTGTCTCTAAAGAACTTATTTACAAAATATTAATGTAATATTTATATAATTTAATACTTGTATTTTTAAGCTACTCAGTAAATGATAAATGTTATTAAAATATTTGTTATAAAAATATTAAGTTAAAATGTCTAAGTAAATACATTCAGTTTGAAACTGTACAAAGCATTTAATTATTATATTTACCTAAAACAATCTTTTGCACTTAAAAAATGGAATTTCTCATAAGCATTTGGCAACTTATTCCTCATCAGAATTTTCAAGCTTTTCCTTTTAAGCTATTTCAGTAACTCCTGCCAATCACACACAAACATAACTTGTTCAGTAACATTTTTCCTCATTATGCAAAATATTTCATATTACCTACTACTGCAGTAGGTAATACTTTCATATTACCTACCGCACATATTATGTATTTTATCAAATTAAAAAATTTGGATAATTTAAGCAAATGAATTTGGCACATTGGGAAAGATTTCATTATGCCAGTAGGACTCGGTTGCAGCCAATTTTATAAGATAACTTCTGACGAGCTGAACTCATCTGCACATACTATGATTTGCTATTCAAATACCAGTTGGGCTCATTTATGACCATCAAAGGGTTACTTTTTGTGTGTGTATATATATATATATATATTATTTCCTGAAAAATGTTTAAATAGTATATATTTTCTATTTTTAAATAGAGCTGTTAAGTAAAGTATTTATGTGGGAAGTCACAGTAATTATCGAATATAAAAGGGTGTTTAGCTTTTATAAACCATTATAAAGGCTCAACACCCTTTTATTACAGACATCTAATGCCCTGTAAACATTTCATTTTTTTGTTATTTTTGGCTCATCTTTCCTATTCAAAATTTATATTTTATTTTATCTACAAATCTTTAATTCTTGAGAATAACCAGACAAATGTGCATTGCTCCACATTTGAAATAATAAGGATTAAATACTTTTGAAAAAATTATTAAATAACCATAATTGTCAAATATAGTTATCAGAAAAAGAAGGAAAAAATTTAATTACCTTTTTATTTGTTTTAATTTTTTTAATTTATTCACAATTTTTTTTATTTATTTTTCATTTATTATAAGTTTTGTTTATAATGTTCCATACTATCAGATATATATTATTGGGTTACTCATTACAATTTTTCGTTAAAGTTACTTATTTTATCAAGAAACTAACGTCCTATATATTTTCTCTTTTAAAGTCTTCTTTTTTTTTTCAGTTGTATTAAAGACCTTTTATGATTCCTTTGTTTTTATTTCCTTCATTATAATAATAAATTTTTTTAAGACTTTGCTATCGATTTTTTTTTTTTCACCTTGTGTATGGCACAATATGATTGATTATATCTCATGAGAATTGATTCTGTACTATAAAAAAACCAATCAGTTTCAAATATTAATTATGATTTTCGAAGAAGCATATAAAACACTTATTTAAATATGAATTAGTATTTCTTTTGTTTGTTTGCATGAGATATTTAGATCTTATATTAATGTAAAATATTTTAAATGTATGGTAGAGATATTGAATGTTGTGGCTTTATGAAGAATGGTTGGTTTCTCTCTAAGTGACTGTGATTGTTTATTTATGTCATGCTAGAAACAACTTGAGGGCTATTGGCGATGAACCTCGGTTTCTTTCTAAACAGAATATGCCTGTGTGTGTATCAGATCTAAATCACTACATATAATTTTGATGTTTTAATTCCATAATAATTATGTATATATATGTATTTGAGTGTTTCAAAATATTGATCATTCTTTGTTCTGAATTTTCATACACATTATTAATTTCAAATATGTCAGTTATGTAAAAGTTACTCATTAGTATCTTAATCTAAGTTATAAATTTGCCTTGTATGCAGGTATTACATACATGGAACTTCCCAGATCTCGAGGAAAAAGAAACTGTTGAGACTATTGGGTTTTTAAAAAGGTGAGGTGTAAAATGCTTTTAAAGATATCTATTTAAAAAAAAATTATGCAAAAAAATGTCTTATACTTGAAGCTAAAAGAATAAAAATTGTTTATATATTAATTTACAATAATGGCTATAATATCAAAACAAAGTGTAAGTATTTATTCTTATATTTAAATGGTAATTTTTTTATCATATTATAAAGGAAGGGGGGTAAAAATGTTTTGAATTTCCAATACCAACTTTCATCTCAAATTGAAAATCTGTATTATATACAGCAATTTTCTACATGTTATTAAAAAGATTTAAGCATTAACATTTTTAATAACATATTAACAGTTAATAACTTGGTATATATTTTTTTAAAAAATGGCTGTCAAGATGTAACTGAAATTTTAAATATTGTTTTCATTCCTGCTCATTATATAAAGTAATATTTACAGCAGTTCAATTATATAGTTTCTGAGAGTATATGTTATATTAGGGCAGCATTTTCCTAATAATTTGTACTGTCTGTATCTAACCAAATGATAAAATTTTACAATTTAAACTTCTGTATATTTTTTCAGTCATCCTCTTATTGCTGTAGGAACGAGTGGTGGAGTATTAAGTATTTTTGATGTTTCAACTTATAACCAAAGGGTTACATTAAATGTTAATGTAAGTAGAACTGCACCTACAGTAAAATCAAATATACATGTGTGCTGTGTAAAGATGTTCATGATTAAAGCATTAATAGAATTCAACATTTTTTAAAAGTGTGATGCTTATGTAGGAGATTATTTTAGGAGATATAAAAAAAAATTCTTGAAAAGCAAGTAGTTTTCAAAATACTGCAAAGCTTCTGTAATCATTGAAGTGCCATAGTTATTTAGTTGATTTTTTTTTTTTCTATTCAAAAAATTAAAATTGATGAATTTTTAAAATTAAATTATTTTGTTTGCTTGTTTCTGCAAGTTTGAATAATAAAGCATATTGTAATTTGGTTGAGATGTAATAGCATAAAATCATTTTTGGTTCACAATGCATTTACCTATGATAGTTTGACATTTTTAAAGCCTGATATGACTCAATCAGGGTCCAGCATATTTCTCAATGGAATATTGAAAATCTTGGGGAATTTATTAAAAAATTGAGAGGATGTTGCACGTGTGATTTCGATGTATGAAAATATTGGTTATGTTTTAATATACCTATGAATGATTTCATATTAGATAAATGAGGGAGCATTTGCTATCTTGTGTAAATGTATCTTTCTGAAGAAAAAGTTGCATCAGATATATCATAACTGGTCTCCTGAAAGAGTGGAGATTGGTCTCATATTATCCACATTAAAACAGCTAGATTCATTTCCTTATGCCCATCTGTATGCCTAAATTATAGTGGAAATTATAAATGAATTTTTTTCAATCTTGTAAACTTTTTTTTAACAAAAGCAGTTTAGTGAAATGAAGAGTGTCTTTTTAACTACTAGAAGTTAATTTTTTCACTAAGACTTTAATTAGATAAGTGAGCTAAGTTGTTGGGTTAAAATAAAATAAAAATGATTGTATTTGTATTTTAAATTTCTGAAAAAATATGTGATGCAACATTAATGCACCCAATTCTGTTTTTTCATCAATTTCTTTTACACAATTTTGATTTAGCTGAATTGGGGGTGGTGGGGGGGGAGATTTAATTCTTTTTTACACGACTTATTTAGGTTTAACTCAATTGACCAAATTCTAAGAAAAAAAATTGCTTTAATTTTATTTCTAACTATGTCATTGGATACAAGGAATGTAAGGCAATTTCCATTTGTGAGAATTCCCCAAATTGTATGATCTCAATGTGGATTTTTGATTGTTTTGTATGCATTTTGAATTTGATGTTCAAAGTGAAAACACTTGTGGCACAAGTTTTGATTTAACTGAAACATTTCAGGCATATCAAAATAAGTCTCGGGAAAAACTATTTAAACAAATGGTTCCTCTCGACATAAAGAATAATGAGAATGAGCAAGCCAGCATTTAATTTTTTTTTTAATCTTATCTACATTTTGGTCATATGCCCTATGAAAGTTGTGATATACATATTTATTAATTTTACGTAAAAGTGAATAAATGATAAGTTACAGTTTTAAGCCTTTGTTTTATTAATTATAACTGAAATATTTTTCAGTAGCTCTTATATAATATCACATAATTCACCTGTAATAAAGTACAAAAAGGAAAGTGATGTTTTTGGATATTAAAATTCAAATTTTAAGTCAGCTTGTAACTGGACAAGGTTCATATATAATAAAGCCTTTTGGTCCATATGAAGCTGCTATTATAAAGTCAGTATGTTCTGAAACAAAGTTAAGTGCTAAATCATCCTTATACACAAGAGAAATGCTCAAATCATAACAGGAAAACTCATGGTTTATTGCATTATTTTTGCTGATTTCTTAAGACTGAAATGATTCTTATATTTTTCCATAGATGCAATATATTTTTCACGTGAATTTTTTTTTACATGCATTCCTAGAGAACATATCTATTGTATAAAAACAGATTTAGGTGTAGTATATTTGTATTGATATATAATCATTAAAATTGCTCTTTTATGAAAAGTTAAATAATTTTTTTTAATTCCTGAAAACTAAAGATTTTTTTTTTAAAATTTTCGATAGCAATGTGAATGAAAAATAAATGTCTTATGATGTGCATGTGGGAGTGTGAAAAAATTTGATTCATAAATATCAGTACAATTAAAAGGTTTTTTTTTCTCATATATATGTATAATATATATAAATTGTAGGCTCCAGTAGTTAAATTGATATGTTCAGAGATGTCTCCTTTGGTGTTTGTTGCTAGTGGATCCGAGATTCAAGTATTTGATGCTCGATCTGGTAATAATGAAAGGAAGTTGTATGGCCATTCCCTATCAGTTTTAGATCTAACACTATCTTTGTAAGTATAGCAAGATTTATAATTTTTATAATTCTAAAACTTTTTATGTTGTTGATGCAGGAAAAAATTATTTTTATCTCAATTGATTGCATATTAATGCATTAATTTTTTTTTTTCTTAATTGCATGTTGCTTATTAGTAAAATTGATTTTTTTTTAATGAAACTAATTTCATTGGTTTAATGTTGCATTTAAAATATTGGTACAATATTCTCTAAGAATAATTCCTTTTCTCTTGTTTTAAATATGGGGGGGGGGCTAATTTATGGACAAAATTTAAATTTAAATATCATGAGATAAAGCTCTGTTTCCATTTTTAAAACATTAAAAATTATTGAATGAATCAAATAAAGAGAAAGAGTTGCTAGCATATTAGTTTCACTCTGTGTACTGTAAAAAATTGAATATGATGAAATCCTTTAGGAATTAGCATTCGATATTCTATAGTTGACAAATAGCAATGAAAATTATATTTTGAAGTTTTATTGACTTTTAATAAATTAGAGAGGGAATGAGAAATTTGTTCTCTTTATTAGTTTTCTCATGAAAAAAATTTGAAAACGTTTTTTTTTTTTTGTTTTTGTTTTTTTTTTTTGTGGGAAAACAGAGTTTATTTACACATTTATTGTTTAAAATGTTCAATCTGATAACTTTGTTTCTCGATTATAAGTCTGTATCATGTTTTTTGTGATAGAACTTTCCTCAAATTTCTAATAATGTTGCCATACATCTTTTGCAACTTTCCTGTGTCCATCGATTGTGGAAAATTTACTCTTGGAAAGAGCTCCTTTTGGCAAACCAAAAGCACAATAGTCCATAAGTGAAACATCAATGGATTTTGCAGGAATGTTGAAAAGGTGTTTATGCAATACCTGTGTCAATTTTCATTTTTTCAATGAATACAGTGGTAGTTTTTGAAGTAGGACTGTTGGCTTTGTCTTGATGCAGTTTCACTGTTAGAGTGCCATGAGGACAAAGTAATTAAATGCTTCTCCACATATGATGTAAAACATTCTCCTGATAATGGGATGAGTTGATTTTAGCATTGTGGTCTGCTTTTCTTATTTTTAATTTCACATTGTAAGAGAAACCTGCGACAATCATAAAGACAACTGAAACTTTCTTTTCATTTTTGAAATCAAGTTTGGGCATCTTTTCCCTTGCATTTTTGTTACAGCAAATAAACCTTTTTTTTTTCAGACTTTTAATTAAACTCGTGTTTCAGCAAAGATAATAATGTTTTGCCACTTACCTCCTTACTGATTGGTTTTCATGCAAGGACCTCCAAAATTCCTTGCATTCAGTCACATACCTTGGCAAAGGAGAATGAACAATTTATTTTTTAATTTTTTTCAAGCTATAAATCTTATTTATTTATTCATGATACAGATGTTCGTAATTGATTATTGGATTTTTATTTGTTAGCATTTAGATATATTTAAACAATTCGAACTTTTTCAGCAATTCTCTTAAAATCTTCTGTTCATGTAGAAGTAATGATTGACAACTTTATCATTACTGTCAAAAAATGTGCACATTTTTTTATTTCTTCTTAGAAAGTGCATAAATGTGTCCTTCAATCCATAGCTTGTTTGCATCCACAATTGGAAAAGAACAAATGTCTATCTATCAAACAATAATACAATTTCAAATAATAAGTTGTTTCCAGGAATTATTTTCCTTAAAATATTTGCATATTTTTTAACCCTTTATCAAAATTAGTGTAAACACCCTCTGTACATATTCATGTAATGTGTATTATGCACATTTTTCAAAAATGTAAGTGTCCATGCATGAGATTCACGTGTCTTAAAATTTATTTAATATTTTTTTAGGAACGAAGATAAAATTTTGAGTGCTTCAGATGATTTTTCATGTAAAATTTTCAATATGTGATAATTAAAGACATGTCGGAACTTCTTATTGTATAATAAAATTGTTTATATTACACTGAGTTTTTATTTATATGCATATCCAAGATACACTTGAACAGATTTGCATTATATTAATTGAAAAATATTTTTTTGTTTACTAAAGCAAAAATACATTCTATAATTAAGTATGAGCTGGGCAGGAGATAACCTTTTCTTGAAATAGGAATATTTTTATATATAAGCAAAACTACAATAGATCTATTATTTTCCTCTTATGTTTTCTTAAATTGTGCTTGTACTGTCCCCTGCAGCTTTCTCTACCATTCTGGCCGCGGTAGTCTGATGCCATTAATGACCCGGAGTATAGCTGGGGCGGATGCATGTTAAATCTGTTGGGGCCCAAAGTCCTCATGTTGGTGTGGTGTGGAAGTTAAGAGAGGGGGTGCCAGCTCAGGTGTCGTCCTCGTCCCTTGAATGAGGTTCAAAATTACGAGGTCCATCGCCTATAGCCCCGTGTTGCCTCTAGTGCGACGTTAATAAAAAATTAACTTCTCTTCCATTCCATTGCTTTAAAAATAATATGGATTAATAAAGGAAGGTTTAATGTTCCAATGCTCTGCAAATTTCTTATATTCATAGCAGTTAAATGGACTCTAATCACAAATTATAGTTTCAGGCGCACTGAATCTAATAATTATCATTTAAAGTACTTGTTTCATTTCCCCACACTTCTATCCATTTTTAAAAATAATCGATATCGGCAAGATAATTAATTTTCTTGGAAAACATGAGTCTTTAAGGAACTCATTAGTTTGAGTTTCGCAAAATTTGGCACATTCTGCAACACCTTTTCAATTTCCTGTGAAATTCCTTACTAATACTTAATCTTTCGGACTCTATTTTTGCATTTATGTTTTGCATGTATAAATAGGATTTTCACAATTTTGCAACATGAGACAGACAGCCTCGTTGGGAAGAGTTGATTCATAAATGTATCTTCTGAATAGAAGTGCTGTACTGTTAAAACCTTGTAGCTTCCACGGTAAAAATATTTTTGTCATATAAAATAGCCAGTTTATTCATCATGCATACTGGAAAGTATCAACCTCCCACAGTTAAACTTGTGAATGCTTCACACCAAAATATCGAATAATGCTGTTGAATAAATTAAAAAGAAAGAAAACTTATTTTCTAATAATTTTCACACCAAAATATCAAATAATGCTAATGAATAAATTGAAAAGGAGAAAGAAAACTATTTTTCTAATAAAGTCTTTAAATCTTGTTTGAAATTCATTTATTTATAAGGCAAAACACTTTTTCTGGGTATTTTTTTAAACGTTGCGGTTGCATCTTAAGTTATTTTGTTCATTTTACATATTGAAGAGTGCGCTAAATTTTCATTCTGTAACCGCTTTTCCTATCGAACTAGCTTGCATTTTTTTAATGAAGTAATGCAACAAAATCGTCCCCCCCCCCCGGCCATCGAAGGAACTCCATTTGTAGTTACAGACATTCATTTTGTCAGAGGTAGATAGTATTTTTTCAGTAGGTCAAAAACCCAATCAAATATGTCTTCTCCTGTGCAAGTGTCATGTATCGATATTAGTTCTAATAATTCCACAAAAATGTTGAAATTTGTCTCGCGTGCACGTAAAAACACAATTAAATGAACTAACCCCCAATATCCATACTCTCTCCACAGGTATGGAAAAATCTTCGTAAATAGATGATTTTGCGTTTATTTGATATTGTAAATTGTCAGCCAAATCGGTAATTCTTTCCGCAGCTGTATTTCGAGAAAAGCCCTCACCTTTCCTGAACAAACAATTTATGCAGCTTTGAGTAGACATCCCTTTATAAATTGACCTTCAGTAAAAGGTTTCGAGTGTTTAGCCATCAACTCTAATAAGAGGTAACTTGTGTTTACCACCGCTTTACTTTATATTGTTATTTTAAAAAACATTAATTATGGGGGGAGGGGGTTCAGCTCTTTCAATTTTACTTGTCTCATTAATCTCTCTTATTAGTCGTATATTGGTTTATGTTGCTCATAAATCAATATATGGCAACTAATGTTGCCCAAATATGATACACTAATAACATTATGACATATCAAACAGCTCATATATTATGTTACTCATTTCACAGCAACAAAAGAAACCTCCCACTTTTCCTGAAAATTTCGAAGTTGATCTGCAATTTTTGGTTTATTTGTATAATCAAGTGGTAGTACAATAAACGAAAGATATGCTGAATAAATTAATAATTGGTATACTTTTCCACTAATTGAACATATTGTCAATATTTAATTTTTCTTAAAATTCTTTCTTTGTATCTCTGTCATTTATAACTATTTTTAATTTTAAGCATTCATAAATGATTCCCAAAGATAGAATTATTACTTAATTCCAAAACTTGTAATCTCGTTAACTTCTCTTAGGAAATACAAACTGATAAATTTTAACCCCACAAATTAATTCTTTGTGAAACAATACATCATTTCGCTTGAAAAAAATTATTTCTCTCAAGATTAATGTTCTCGATTAATAGACAATACATTCTCTTAAAGGTGCTATTGGATAATACGAAATGTATTGCTCTCGAAAATTCGTTAAGTTACTCTGTTTACCTTTTTTAGAGATAAAATATACATTTGAATATTTATAACCCTGCATTCATTATTCGTGATCTGATGATGCATTAATTCCTGATTTAAGTTTAATGTTCAGCCGTTTCTTTCTCTAAATATAAAAAAAAGATCTGCTGAATTGTATTTATAAAACTCATTATTATTTTCCAAGCTGTCAAAAGACGGATTGTTTATATTTCCGGTCATGAAGTATGCTTTGTTGGTTTACACTAGTGGGATGAAAGACACGATAGCTTCGTTCCATTATATTAACTAAGCGGGGAGCCTCGGTAGCCTAATGGGCAAGGTCGTGGACCCGCGGCTGGCGGTTTTCGTTCAGTCGCGGGTTCGATCCTTGGCCGCCGTGTATCCCATGGGGTTTACTGTCTTTGGTAAACACGGGTGACGCACTCCCGGGATACCCTAGCGATCCTTCTCTATTTTCGACCCTCTTTCTTGTCAATCATTTTTACCTTTTTTTCAACTTCACGTCTAGACCACAGTTTAATCTTGTTTGGCGTAGCATAGCCATATCTGGCTCTTGCGCCAATAAACTTTACACTCACTCACTTGGCCGCCGTGTAGCCGGGGCTAATGCACGTTAAATCTGTTCGGGGCCCAAAGTCCTCCCGTTGGCGTGGTGTGGATGTTAGAAGAGGGGGGTGCCAGATCAGGTGTCGTCCTCATCTCTTGACCGAGGTTCAAAATTACGAGGTCCGTCGCCAATAGCCCTCGTGTTGCTTATAGTGCGACGAAAAACTAAATAAACTAAGCGAGCCGCAAAAATGATGTTTGCGGGAGGCGTGTTTGACCCCCTCCCCCCCCTGCACTAGACGATCGTAATTTGAGTAATTGGATTGTTTTAAAATTTAAAAAGTGAAGAATATTTGTTGTAATATTCTTATATGCGCTTCTTTACTAAGCTATATATATATATATATCAATTTTTCTTCCAAAATATATGCATTTCCATAGAATTGGAAAAATATTTTATACGAGTAAGTTTTCGTAATTTTACTTTCAATTTAGCTCGTATATCTCATAGCTATCGATTCAGAATGTAACTGTGCCATTGTAAATCTGCTTTCGAAAAGTTTTAGCTCAAGACTGGATAATGAAATAGAGAGTAAGTAAAAGTGAACGACCGAAACCTAAATTAAATATAACTACCTCAACAACAAAAACATTTATTCGACGTTTTGATATAATGTGGATGCAAAAGTTGTTTTGTTGACCTTGACTACTATTTTCAATGGAAGTTAATGTGTTGAATAAAAGTGATTAATTTACGTACTGTTCGCAAAAGGTACGAGAATGATAAATGCACTTCGATTCTTTCGTCAAAGCGAAGCAATTTAAAATCAAAACAGAATAGAATTTAACAGTAGTGGGCAATATAAAATAAGCGTTGAAAATTACAACACGAAAGTAACGGCTAACAGATATATAATATCTAAATTAATAGATGTTATATGTTTCTTGTCAAAACAAGAATTGGCATTTAGAGGGCACAGATAATCTATTGAATCTAATAGCAGGGACTATAATATCGAACTTGTGTATGAATCAAATACACGTCATATAATTATTTAAAGACACATTTATTTAAGTCTATGGCTGTTTCTGGGTTACCGAAAAGAATTCAAAACGATCTCTTTAAATCGTTAGGAAACGTTTTATTGTAAGAAATTAAGTAATTTGAAACGCGTGTAATCTTTGGTGATATTATTCGAGACGAAAAAACTGATATCAGTCATAGAACTCGAGTGTTGATTGTATTTCGCTGCTTAGAAGAAAATGGTGATGTTGAAGAACAATTTGTGGTCTTTACTGATGCGAGTGACAATAGATACGCAAATTTGTTATTTACTTAAGTTAAGAATTGCCTTGATGACTTTCAGTGCATTAAAAAATTAGTGGCACGAACATGTGATGGTGTTACTGTAATGGCCACATAATATATAATGGTGTCCAAGCCAAAATAAAAGAGATATCGAAACATGTTATTTTCGTCCAGTCCCAATCTGTTGGATATATAAAGGGATGTATTTTTTTTTTTTTTTTTTTTTTTTTTTCAAACTATGACAGCATTTTCATTTTTTTCTAAATTTTCAAAAAGATCTCATTTCTTAGACCAAGAAGTCAAAATACATTTCCCCCCAATCTCACCTATTGGATAGAATTGTGATTGCAGAATTGTGAACTGCATCATAGAATAATAGAATTATATCTAAAGTTAATAATGGAACAAGTTTAAGTCTGGCTGGGCTTAAGAAGTCCTATCAGGTCGTTCTCGTCTCCGTTTATGTCATCTTTGAGCCTGGGGCGCTATTTACTAGCTCGTGTCCAAGCCTGACGCTGGACCTCGTTTTACTTCCCAAATGTTTATCAATTCCGGAGGGATGAAGGGCTGAGTTGACCCAATCCGAAGTCTAGGATAATCGAACTTCAGGCATGCTAATTACTAAAACACCATAACCCCCCCCCCC
>BMAW01042648.1:445213-516704 GCA_019974015.1 Nephila pilipes | reverse complement strand
TGTGTGTGTGTGTGTGTGTGTGAATGCCAATTGGATAAAGGGATTTTTCAGGAACTTTGGCCGCAGACACAGAGTCTAATAGCGATTGTCCCTACAGGTCTGCGATATTTTTATACATATATGATGAAGCAAACGTAGAAACATAGCATTAATTTTCTGGGCATCGGGTGTTTGAAATTTGCAATAATTAGCGCAAAGTGAAAACTGGTATGTCGGTGGGATTTTCAAAACTGTTCCCTTACTTTTTTACCAGTTGTATACGATACACGGATTCAAGAACCTGCTGGGTTGTATAAATATTCTTTAGAAATTGGTTCTACCCTTTCTTTTGAAACTTGTATCTAATAATATATGTATTGTACCTGTTAAATTATCTTATTTTATTACACCTCTAAGGCAGAATTCTAAATAAAACAAAGAAGAAACTAAAAAGACAAATAACTTGTAAAAATTATTATATGTATTGCCTGGCGATAAGTATATTAACGAGTGGCTGCGGTAGCCTAGTGGTCATGGCTTCGAATTCGTGACCGGCGGTTTTCGTTCAGTCGCGGGTTCGATCCTTGGCCGCTAAGGACCCGCCGTGTAGCCGGGGCTTATGCACATTAAATCTGTTGGGGCCCAAAGTCCTCCCGTTGGCATAGTGTGGGTTAAGAGAGAGGGAGTTGCAAGCTCAGATGTCGTCCTCGTCACTTGACCGTGGTTCAAAATTACGAGGTCCGTCACCAATAGCCCTCGAGTTGCTTCTAGTGCTACGTTAATAAAAAACTAAACTAAGTATACTAGCGATCAAATGTAAGCTATAAATTGGTTCAGCAAAAAATTGCTGATGATCAATGCTTTTCCAAAATTCATTTTTTTTTTCATTTGCGACAAGCTGGATATAACCTTCAGGCGGGCCTAGGTGGGCTGTAGTTTGCAAATCCCTACCCTAAGCGTTTATCTGTATGGAATTTACTTAACAGTTTATTACAGATTATGAACTATTGATCGAATTTTTTATAATAAACACAATTATGACCAAGGAAAGATCGCCTCTTTCTTAATAAAGACATTTTCACTTTTATTCTCGTTTTAGTTTTCGTGCAGCTTGAGTATTGCGCAAAATACAGTTTAATTCGTCTCACCTATATAAATGAAACATACTTAATTAAATCAGTAATTTTGACTACATTCAGCTGCTTGGCGTACTATTTTCAAAGATTTCTAACTTTGCCAGGAATAAAACGTATCTTCTTTGCTACTCAGCTTTATTGAATTAATCATGTCTTATAGTTTCTTTACCATTGACACTATAAACCATTTCTTTTCCATTTTGTATTTTGACTTGAGAACAATTTAGTTAAAATTTCTACTTTATTAAAAACATTTGTTGTTATTAAATCACAGATTTTTGTTTTGTTCGTTTGTTAATGTAACATGAGAGCAAATGTATTACTATTAAATTTTTTGCGTGTTTTTAACAGACTAACTCCAACATTTGACTCTCAGAAAATTGTCCATGCTTAAATAAACAATGTTCTTTCTTTTTGTTCCACACTTATTGAGAACTAAAATAAAAATGACAAAGTTTCACAGAAAAAGGGAAAATAAGTGTCTTTCAAAATCGACCGAAAGATATTAAAATTTCTTTTATATTTATAACATCTAATGTTATGAAATTAATGAATAAACGTTCTAATGACATTTTATTGAAAAGCTTTTTTACTCTTCATATACCAATATTTTCAATATAAAGGAATTGCTTTTCCAAACTGTCATTTTTATGTATATACAAATATTTACTTTCATTTTTATTACCCCCTATAAATATTCTATTAAACAGATTATTATTATAGTTTCATTTTTCATGTTGATTTAGTTGAGAAAGAGAAAAAACAATTACGTGAAAAACGGAAATTAATATTTTTTTCAATGCTGTATATTTCAAGGAAAAATTCATTAAAATATGCCTTTTGTAACATTGATTTGATAGGCATGTTTAGATTCAACAAAAACGTATTGATATCGAGACTAGAATGGTTGTAATCGATACACTGAACATTCAGCATATAACTCTGATTCTGTAAGTTAATATTTAACTGAATATCGCTCTGTGTCAAGAGTCTATTAAATATGAATCTTGGAGGAGGAGGGGAGACAATATAATTGAAGGCGAATAAAATTTTCTACTTACATTGAAATAGCAACTTTTAACCTATTGTATCTAGGTAAACACATTATCCGAGCGCCATATATCTCTTGCTTATTTCTGCCTCATTTTATGTTACAAAGGAGAGCATACAGTTATGAATAATGAGCTTTTACTAAGTTTTAAATCGATGCAGATCGATAGCTGCAAATTACGTTTTCTTAGAAGCAAATTTCCTGTCACTAATCGAAAAGTTTTGTTCTATTTTTTTAATACTTCCATTAACGGCTTGTGTATTACAAATAGTGCTTTTAAGTGCAGTTTGTTTCAAACACATAAAAATAAAATAAAATGAGTATAAAGTGTTTTTACTAACCATGTACCGGTTTTTGAACCCATTAACATGGAGTGGGAACGTAGCATGTTGATGACGTTCGAATGGATGGTTAGTTGGTATAAATGTTTATGAAAAGCGATCGGTTCACTGAAGTTTAAATGTTCGCGCTTTTGATGAAGATATTTTAAATTTGTTTCATAATATTTTGCTTAAATGAAAGAAGAAGTCCTATTTCATTTTTTAAGAATACCTTGGAAAATCTTTTTTAATGAACGATTTATTATTTGATTATATGTGGAAGAAGGATCTGTTCTCAGCTATAGTGACAAACGTGTAGATTTACTCCTATAAAACTGCGAATCAATCATTTTTTTTTTTATTGATTCACAAGAAATAATAGTACATTGTAAATATCTGATTGCTTCCTAACATGTCTAAAGAAAATGTAAAGCATATTTCGATATATGTGATCAACACAAACGAAATGATAATATTATTTACTAGTCACTTTATCAAATGTGTTTAAATTATCATGAAAATATTCAAATATGTTTATGGAGTAAAAAGTCTTGATTGAGTTTGTTCCCTTTTTTCCAGGCAATCGGAAACAGCAAATATAATTTTACAAGGGAAATTTAATTTTAAAAAAGTTTTCTGAATTATCTAGAGAACTTCATAAAAATTCTCATTGTTATTCTGGTGTTAATTAATGTTAATAGGCGTGGACAAATTATTTAATTCTCTAATTGTATAAAATTAAATGTACAGAAAATTCTGCAATGTCTTGTTAAAGAATGCTTCTGAGAGCATCTCAAATTTATCAGAATGACATTGTGAATTGTATGGTTGATTGTCTCCTGAAATGTACGAAAACCATCAAAAGAGAAATATTTTTAGAAGTATCCCTATGATCGATTTACTTATGAGAACATTGAATAACTATTTTATCCAGGAATTAAATTAGTACATGTACTGAAAATCCTGCCTGATTCTTTATAGTAGAAAATCCAGCAGATTCTAAAATGTTCCATAAAGCCAAGATATCTCCTGAAAGTAAAAAAGCCTCTGCTTCTTCAAAGAATTCTCAAGAATCATTGCGAAGAAGCGAAGACTTCGGCGATGCTTTTCGTTTATTGTTGAAGACGTTGTCTGTGTTTGGAATGACATGCCGAAAATTTCCTAGCAATTCGAAATTTCTCACCAAGAGCTACTGGGATTCATTTTCATTGATGGTTTTTATTTTCTCGTATTCTGTGAGCACTTTAACGATTCATTCAGTTATCGAGTACAGACAAATTCAACTTACTTTTTATGCTTTTTTTACATTAGGTTTGATTATACGTATATCATTATTGATAAAAAGAGAGCAAATTTTTATAACTATGTGTCGTGTCTCGTATCTTTATGATCTACTGGAACTAAACGTAGGGGCATGTTTTCAAATTCTACGAAAAGTAATTGTTATGTTCTACTTGTGGTTCATATTTATTGCTTCAGTTCTTATTTTGTACTTCGTTAGAATTATTTTTAATAATTTTAATTTTCATGTATTTGGCTTTCATTTAAACGAATATAATTTAGGTCATTTTGCCCTAATTATACCTACATGTATTATGTTTTGCGCCGTCATGACAACAGTAACAGTTTCAATTTGCTTGATTATATGCTGTACCTTTTATTTCGCTGCTAAAGATATATTAAAAAAGCTTGGCGAAAGATTTGTCGGAACACCAATTGAGTTCATCAGCAAAGAAGTAATAATTTCGTTCATATCTGCTTACAAAAAATTAGTCTTTTGCTTTAATGATATTAATTCTAGTGTTTCGTTTTGTTGTTTAATGTTATACGCCGCCGCAGTTACCTGTTTCTTCAACACTATTTCTATAATCGCATTTTTTGAAATTAAGATTCTTGTAATGGATGTTGTTCTTTTGGCCCAGTTAGTGATAACTTTCCTAATGTCTATAGTAATTTTCTTTTCGCTGACTTGCACCGGGGGTAGAGCTAATCTTGCTCACTGTTTTTTGAAAGTGAAGGTTTTCGAATGCATCGATACCATTCTCAATAAAACTTCTTTCGATGTGGAGATACTGATGACTTTCAAAGTGTTATCGCAAAGTATATCTGACGTACCGACAAATTTTACTGCTGGCGATATGTTCTCAATAAATAAATCTTTAATATTAACTACGGCTGGCGCAATGGTGACTTATGGTGTACTTATGTTCCAACTTTAGATTTTCATTGTTAAATGTTCTGTCTATCTGCCATTTTGAATTTGTGTATGTAATGTTATTTTCATGGTATTGTTAAATATCCTCTCTAAATTTCAAAATGAATGCAATAAACGCTTTTGAAAAAATAAATAAACAAAAGAGGTTTTATGTAACATTTTTTTTTTTTCTTACTAATTAATATACTTATTTTTTTTTCACAAATTGGAAATCTAAAGACGATTTACTAAAATGTACCTCCAAAAATGGAAGAAAAATAAATAAGTAAAGAAAAGTCTTTCTTATTTTCTATTCATTCGGACGCGTTTCGTTTCATTCCAATGAATACAATAATCTGGTAGAGAAATAAATAATTAAAAAAACTCAAATAATTATTATACCTTCGAATTTTTTTTCAAAATTTATTTTTTAAAATTTTTAGTAGATTTAGAATTGAATTCATATTAATTATGACTATTTTATAATTAAATTGGAAGCATTTCTGAAAAGCTTAGGAATACGTTAGTTTTTTAGCTCTAAAATTAAGTTAACATTTTCTTGAAGAAGATACAAAAATGCTCAATTAATATTGCTACTAATTTAAACTTAAATAATGAAATAACATTATATCTAATATGTTAAAGAGAAAAAGATGTGAAGAGAAGGTAGCTCTTGAAAAGTATTTGAAAGGAAAATAAATGGCAAAATTCTTACTAACAGTTTTTGACAATACACTTTTTGATAGCTTTGTATTATAATATAATCTTTATATATTTGCTGTTTCTGAAACTTAGGAAATTTACTAACATATCGAAACTCTAATTTTCTAGAATTTTAAATAATTATTTTTAACTGTTTTTTTTTTTAAAAAAAAAAAAAAATTTATTGTTTTAATTTCAAATTCTTTTCAAAATAGTTTCAGCTCTTATAAGTAATTAAATTAGTCATGTCTGTTTATATTTTAAAGGTGGTTTTCAATGATTAAATTCAAGAATTATTTAATTTTTACGTATTTTTGATGTAAAAGTTGTGGTATGTCTTTCTATTTCTCCAACTGATTAAATTAAATTCTATCACCAATTTATATTACAATAAATGCTTTTTAAATCAATTGCATTTTTTCGTGTATTCAAAACATGTTTTAATGACAGAATTTATGTGTTTGACCTTAATATACTTGTGTAATATGATTGGATTTCCTAATACATTTTAAGACTGGATTACATTATTTTTAATACTTTCATTCAGTTTTAAAATAATTTTGGTGTATAGAAGAATTATCAGTGTATAATTTAATATCATAATTGCTATAAAATAATGCACTATTTTTAGGATTAAATTCAAATGTTTCGAAGCTTTTCGAAAGTCTATCAAAATAACATTTTGGTTTTTAAGTAATCATTTGAAACTTATATATATATATATATATATATATATATATATATATATATGGGTGAGTTTTAAAAAAAATTGTGTGCAAGTGGATTTGAATATATGGACAAGAAAATTGTCCATATTGTTCTTTTTTTCTTTTCATTTTTATTAGATACAGATAGAATATATCTCTTTGCCTACATATATATGTTTTGCTTAATTTCTTTCTTTCTTTTCTTTTCTTTTTTTTTTTTTTTTTTTGATTTTTTTTTTTAGTGCTTGAAATTTTCATTTTATAAATGAAGCTTGCTAAATATTATTTAACCAACAAATCTGTCAAAAGCCAGATTCAGAATTTTAAAATTTTATACTTCATTTTCTGTATGGTTTATCTTTTCTTTGTTTTTCATCCTTTGGTTTATATTATTCATGAGTTGGACTTTATCTTCATGTTATTATTTATAAGTTAAGTATTCTTTCAACAATATTGAACTCTTCCTTAAATTTTTGTAGTTATATATATTTTTTCTTTTGTTCTATGTTTTTATCAAATAAAAAGTATTCATTAGTTTCCATTATACTTTGTTTCATCTTTTTCTCGTAGCCGCGGTAGCCTAGTGGTCATAGTAGCGAACTCGCTACCGGAGTTTTTTGTCGAATCGTAGATTCGACCCTTGAGATCATAAAAGACCCGTCGTGTAGCCGGGGCTGATGCACGTAAAATCTGTCGGGGCCCATGGTGTGGAAGTTAGTAGAGAGAGCCCAGCTCAAGGGTCGTCCTCGTCACATGACCGAGGTTCAAAATTACGAGGTCCGTCCCCAATAGCCCACGTGCTGCTTCTTGTATGACGTTAATAAACCCAAACCAAGTTCATCTTTTTCTCCACCAAAAAAATGACATAGTAATTTTGTAAAAAACTTTTTATTTTGGATTTATTTTCTCGAAATAATTTTATTTTATTTTTTTAATAATTTTTTCCATACTTCAAAGTTAGTTCTTAAATATTGTTAAAGGAGCATTTTTGTGTCTTTTGTGGGCAGTTCTCGTACGAAATGCTTCAAAATTACGATTCTTGTACCATCTGAGAGGTATAAATTAATTTGCAGATTTCTGGCGAAATTTTGAAAAAGCGTCGAAAAGTATCAATTTCGGATTTTTTTAAAAAAATTTTGAAATCATTTCACTCAGAAATCTATCGACGCAAAGGAAACTGTATTCATATGATGTCCAGAGTAACATTTGGCTCTCTTTTTTTAAAAAAAAAAGTTTGGAGCAATTCTAATAAACTCTTAATTCTAATAATAACTAACGGATTACTTAAAATTACTAAAAATGTTATTTAAAATTTGTTCTTATTAAAATATTTTTATGCTTCAAATTGAATTGTTACATTTTTCTATTCATTCATGCGAAAAACAGAAATACCAGCCAGTATTTATACACACATACATGTAAATTTTATGAATAAGTCTTCATTATTCCAGAAATTCCTTACAAATATTAAATGTAAGTAATTTTGAAAGAATTATGGGTTCTTTTAGGAAATTTTAGCTGATAAGCTTCTCCCTCGGTCCCCACATAAAAATTTTCAATATAAATTTTTATAATTCAGTTCTTTCAGTTATATTGCCTTAATAGTTAGTTTTGTAAAATATATTGCTATAAGGCTTGAGAAAAAATAAATTCAAGATAGTAAGGTGAAACTTATTTAGTGGTGATACTTTTATCTTGTTTTTTCTTTATCTTTTTCAGATTTCTTTTTTTATCTAAATATAAAAATATTTCTTCTCAAATGCAGACCCCAAATGCAAATGAAAGAACCTTTCTAAGTTAGAACACAGTCCTGAGAAAGTTGATTTTGACGTTTTTTTTTTTATTATTTATTTATTTATTTATTTATACCTATTTCCGAAGAAAGAATAAGCAATTGTGTGTGTGTACACTCTATAACAAAAACAAAAAAAAACGACGCTCCAAGAAGGAGTTATCCGATGGAAACAAAAATTGGCGGATAGGAAAATTATGTACAGAATAGTAAATTATTAAAATTTCAGAAAAATTTAATGATTTATTTCAAAGTTACGTAGTTACAAAGTAACAAGCTCAATAAGGTGTTGACCCACCTCTAGCTTGGATGCAAGCTGCCACACCACGTGGCATAGAGTTATAAGGCTCCCTGATGGTCTCCTGCGGTATTTCTTGCCAAATTTGCTCCAGTTGTCGGACTAGGTCATCAACATTCCCTGATAGATGCAGTCGCCTTCCCATCATGTCCCAGACATGCTCGATTGGAGAGAGATCAAGGAAGTGTCTGATAAGCTGTAAGACAGTTCATAGCAACAGATGCCATAAGTGGTCTGGCATTAACTTGCTGAAAATTAAGGTCAGGGTACTGTAAAAGGAACAGTAGCAAAACAGGTCTCAGAATGTCGCCGACGTACCGGTGTGCTATAAGTGTTTTTCTAATGACGACCAAAGGGGACCGGCTATCAAGGGAAATGGCACCCCATACCATGACTCCTAGTTTAGGGTATGTGTGGCGTGCAATAGGGAAAGCAGGTCTGCACGTCTTCGATGATCGTCAGGACACTGTTGGAAGCGAGATTCATCACTAAACATTATACGCCCCCATTCCAACTTGATCGAGCCAAGAACCACTGTAATCTGGCTAGATAATGTGCAGACGTGAGTGGCAGGTGGCGTAGCGGTTGATACAAGCGCGTATATTTCGCTCTATCTGCTATCTGTGAATGGTCATGGTGAACAATCGTGTGCGAGTCGCACGTCTGATGGTTGATAACTATGAATCAGGCGCTGTGACCGATGATCTGACAATGACTCTCTCCTCCCGATCTGCTGTGGCCCTAGATCGACCGCTACCACCATGACGCTGAAATCTGCCGTTGTCCACCCATTCTTGCCAGCATCTTCTAATCACTACATCGCTTCGACTCATATGACGAGCGATTCTCCGATTCGCTCAACTTGCCTCTTTCAATCCAATGACACGACCTCTTTCAAACTCTGACAGTTGCTCGTAATGAGGTCGAATCCTGAGGTGAGACATTTTCTCAGTCGTTGAAAGGTAGCGACTGCAATGCAGCAGAAAATTTGAACATGAGATTGAGAATCTCTCCTTATATACACTTGCTGAGTGCGCAGTTCCGATACGCTGTAGTTCCCTCTATTCTTTCATTGGACACCAAATTTTAATCATTTGCATGTCCGGTCCAAATGTCTCCATACGAAATCTCATTACAATCGGGAAACTCCTTCTCTGAGCGTCGTTTTTTTTTTTTTTTTTATAGAGTGTAATTGCGTGAAAGCTTTGTTTATCAGAAGAATGTATTCCCATGGTCAATGATCCGATTAATGATGAGAATGCGATTAATTTTTTAAAAGGTTTCAAAAGAATATTTCCAGTGATTCTGAAGCGGTCATTTTGTCAGAGACGGACAAAACAGGGCTTTGCGTTTCTCCGCGCTTCGAGAATTACCACACTCGGTCTTCACATAAAATTGTGTTACTTCTTGAAAATAGTCTTAATTGTATATTTTTTTTAATTATTTTTAAACTTTATTGTGACGATTTTGTCAATGGAACTTCGGAATAATTTCAATAGCGTTTCTGAAAACTATTTCTCAAAGTAAGCACTTCTATATACACTTTTTTCTGTAAATTAAAGGAAATAGATTTTTAAAAATGCTAATTTTAAAATATATAGCAGCTTAATTAACAATCTGCAATTTTACGAAAAATTATAACATTTGGACGAAAACTTTTTTTGTGTGATTTTTTTTTCTTCTAAAGTTAAGCTTAGCGACGCAAAAACCCCGGCCCTCGTGTCAGTTCCCTTCGATTCTCCTCCGTCCCCAGGGAACGTCTTACACTAAGACTTTAACAACAATCAGATAAAGACGAGTGCCAGTCCAGTGGACTCTTTACTCATAGTCATATTGAAGCCTTGATTTTTTTTTTAATATTAAAACAAGCATATTTAAATGTGCTTAATCCACAAATGAATTAAAAGAAACATGAAAGAAAAAGGGGAGGAAAGAGGATAGGAAAGTGAATGGATTATTTACGATGAGGATGAGATTTTTAATAGAATTTTTTTTCACTAATCTCATCGTAAGATAAGATTAAAAAAATATTTATATCATTTTTTAGCCCCTCAGAGCCTTCGATAGACTATGTCTAATCTTCTGCAAGAGAAGAGTACTATTTTATATGATTATTTTTTAGAAATTTTTTATTATTGTTATTGTAAAATTACAATAGTAATAAATAAAATATTATTGAAACTTTTTTTTAATGATGTTAGAGCTGAAGAAGGAAGGGAAAAGTAAAAATGATTCTTGTTCGGCTGGGTGCATAGCGGTGGACAGAAAACTAGTTCAAGAGAGGAGAGGTAGGGAGGGCGAAAGGATATTAAACAGCTGATGAAAAGCTGAATGGATGATGATGTAGGTCTTGGAGTGAGATGGTTGACTGAGAAAGAGGCTAATGAAGGAGTGATAAAGGAATTAATTAAAAGGGTCTGAGTTAGAATGCAATGCGTTATGGGGGAATTAGATGGAAATTATTATTGCAAGATTGATAGGGTATGGCATGGGTTCCATTATTGTGAGCAAAAATTAGCTGGGCCCTTATTAGAGGGTTCTATGATTTGTTAATCTATTATAGAATCTTCTAGAGAGATAGTTGATGTGTTTAATAACAAGAGGGATATTTAGTTCCTTGTATGTGACAGAATTTACCATGGTGAGTTAGTAATCATGCGGAGGATTTTATTTTGAAGGATCTGTATTTTTTTAATGTGGGTAGAGGCGGCATAGCCCCTAGTAGGAGAAGCATAAAGTAAGATAGGGTGGATCACTTGTGTATAGAGAACTTTGTTAGCAAGAGTTAGTACTGATTTTCTGCACATTAAAGGTATACAGTTATGGATTTTGGCCCAGCATTTGTCAATTATTGATTGGATATGAAGTTTGAAGGTGAGTTTTGAGTCCAGGATAACTCCTAAGTATTTGACCTCAGAGTCCCAAGTTATTTGATCATTAAAGAATTTGAGTTTTTTATTAAAAAGGGGGAGCCTTTTCTAAATATGAGAGCATTAGTTTTATTAGTGTTTACAGCAATCGTCCTAAGTGTCATCCATTCCTCTATTTGTTTTAGATGATTTTGTAATTTATCTATTACGTTAATTGGATTATTTCTTTGGGTGATGATTGCAGCGTCATCTGCGAATAAACAGAGGCCATTGTAAGGACTCTGAGGGAAGTCATATGTAAACAAATTGTAGCAAATTGGAGAAATTACAGACCCTTAAAGGTGACCGGCTTGTATATGGCATATTGTAGAGAGAGTAGTGTTAAGTTTAACTTTGAATGTTCTATCTTATTTATATATAGATAGTTATTTAAGATAACTATTATGTAGGGGGCATTTAATTTGATTAGTTTGAAGATCAATCCATCGAGCCATAGGCGGTCGAAAACTTTTTGTATGTCGAGGAAGATACCTCCAGAGACTTGTTTGGAATTAAATCCTTCAATAATGGCATTCACAACCCGTAACAGTTGATGGACAGTGCTGTGGTTAGTATGGAAGCCGAATTGTGAATCTGGAAAAATATTATTAGTGGAAACATGAGTCAGTATTCTGGTTAACAGGATTCTTTCAAAGATTTTTGAAGAAGAATTTGGTAGACTGATAGATCGGTAGTTGGATGGAATGGAATGGTTTTGGTCGGGTTTGAGGAAAAGAATAATAGTTGCATGTTTCCATTTTTTGTGGAAAATGCGCATACATGAGACATTTATTAAAAAATTTTGTGAGATGAGTAAGTGCGTTGGGAGGAAAGGATTTAAAGGCCTGATTGTGAATGCCATCCTCTCCGATGGTTTTCTTTTTGTTTAACTTTTTAATTATGGTAGCTATTTCAGAGGGGGAGGTGAGGAGAGGGGAATTGAAATTGGTATGGGCTTAAGATAATTTTGAACTATTGATTCTGTTTTTTCAATATAATCGTCATCGTATGGAGTTGGATTTTCGTGGAACGAGGATTCAAGATTATGGGCAAGCGGATCAGCTTTTTCTTTATCAGAGAATACCAGACCAATATTGCCTATTAGTGGGGGGATATTGTTGTATTTATTAGAAAGTTTCTTGTTCGTATTAAAAAGGGAGTTACCTTCAGTATTAAACTGGCGGAGTAGGTTTTCCCTTTTTTTTTTTTTTTTTAAGGTATTGATTTCATTTTTAATTTGCTTTTTGATGTTATTAATTATGGGTTTTAAAGGAGGATATATGGTGTTTTACCATTGTTTTCTGTACCTATTTTTCTCTTTAATTAGGTTTCTGATATAAGGGGGGGGGAGTCTAAGATGGGGGTTTGGATGGATCTGGTATTACTCGCCTGGATAACTGCATTTTTGATATTAGTAGTAAAGGATGTGATTGATTGGTCTAGATCAGAGATATTATTAATAATGGGGTTATCTTTTGTGGTATTATATAGAATATCTTGATAGCGGAACCAATTAGTAGTTGTTAGAGTGCGAAGGGATATAGGGAGAATTTTATTGAAAGAGATGTCCATTAGTATAGGGTTCATTAACATTTTCGATAATGTAGAATTGTATGTGTTTGAGGATAGAAAAATCTATTATAGGGTAAGTATTGCTATTGTAAGTAAAGTGAGTGGGACACTAAGGCATGCCGTCTCAATAGGGTTAAGGAGCTCTAAGCCTTTAAATAATTAATTGCATTGTTAAACGAGGTCTACTAATCTAATAATGACATTTAATTATATGTTTTACCGTCTTTATGAAGTTTTATAATCAATTTAAATTTTCTTTCAATATATAACAGATTTCTTTAGACTTACGACTCATATAAGAAATTCTGCATTATCAATTAAATTGAATCATATCATCCTATATATAGACCTCAAGATGAGTGATATCACTTAACAACAAAAAACTCATGAATGATAAAACACAAAATTTATATTTGTTTCAGTGTACAAATACTTTTTACACGCCTCGAAATTTAGTTTTCTTTATATTAGAAAAAAAGTCAGCATTTATTCAATTTCTTACCACATGTTCGTATGTGTAAAACAGTGCTTTATTAAATGTTACTTTTCGAATTAATTTTATTCAAATTAACATTCTAAAAAAATAGCTTCTTTTACAATACAGCTCTTGTAGGAATACTTTCTACTCTTACTATAGAAGTATAGAACTAACATAACAGAATGCCTTTTGGACATTCCTCTCACCCTACAAGAAATAATGAACACTTGTTGGCCTGAAGCTTTTGGGGAAGAGGGGGATATTACAAAAAGGGCTTTTAGGATATTTGTACATATCAAGCAAAAAAATCAGTAAAAGAAGTTGGATTTTTCCTCATCCACTATGGTTTTTATGACAATAGCATATAACAACCATAGCGATTCAGGCGAAATCATTTGAATATTACTCGTCTTTGCTATTTATTAATATTATTGAACTTTGAATAAATACGTATCCTATTTACATTGCTTTTTTCGATTCTGTTTTATATTGTGTTTACTTTCTTTTTTCATACAAAATGCCCAAATGAATAAAAGTTACTTCTTGAATGATTTTGTTCCTTAATTTAAATATAAAACAGAACAAGCTGATGTTCTATATATAGAGGAAATAAAACTAGATATAATATGGAAATATATGGAGGAAAATATATGGTATTTTTATATAATGAGGGGGAAAATTTCTCAATAAACAAAAGAATATCTGTTCAATGTTTTAAGGTAATGCCGTGCTCATACTAAGGTTTTATGCAAGAATACTGTTGAATTAAATTCAACTGCAATGAATATATTTAGAATTAACAATAATTATGAGTCTAATACAGTTGGTAAAATAATTATTTTTACACTTTTTTAAATTTTAACAAAAAAAACCAGATATTTTGACAAAAATAGTTTCAATGCAATATATTTACGTACGTTTTGGAAGTTTAAACACCAAAAAGTTTTGAAGATGTTAAATAACAAGTTTCTAACCGGAAAACTTTCAGAGTTTCTTGCAAAAATATTTATACACTTCCTCAGCAAGATACGAACTGCGTTTATAGTGTTGATGGTTGAAAGTATGGTAAACAGCAGCTGTAAATAATTATTAACTTCGTAAAATGTTTGAAATGTGTCGTTTTATCTACATTGTTCTTGAAGTAATTAAGAATGGTACCTAAAACTAGAAAGGTATCTCTGGACATCAGCATGATAAATCGTATCATGGAGTTCCATAAAAATGGAAAATCAGACCAAGAAATTGGAAAAGCGATTAAATAACCGGCTTAATCTGTTGGATACATTGTGAGAAAGTATGAATAAATTGAATGCATCCAAAACAAACCCAGACCAGGACGTTGTAGCAAATTAACAATGAGGGAAAAGAGAAGTGTTGTACAAACAGCTTTAAAATCCCTATGGGTTCAGCTCAAAAAGATTCTGAAGACCCTTACAACATCAGAAAACACCTCAAACATTTAGAAGTGTTCTCCGCAATGCAGGTTTAAAAAGAACAACTTCCAAGGAAAAAGAATTCATTAATGAAACAAACAGGAGAAAACACCTAGTACAGAAATTAACCAATGGATTTTTCAAAAAAAAAAAAATTTCTGATGATAGTAAGTATGATCAAGTTTTCGGTTATGGGTTGCTATGCAATTCTCAATCCTTTTGATATGCCCTAACTCCCCTCAAAGTGTGTACCTTTATTTATGGAACTATTTGTACATGTGTAACACTTACGAATGTATTCATAATGTGAAATACATTTATAATATATAATTATAGTAATCAAAATATATCCACACATAAAATTAAACTATTTTGTACAATATTCAATAGTTGGAAAAAAAATTCTGAAATTTTATGTACCGATTGCAAAATTACATTTATTAAATTTAAATATTATAATGAAACTTTTCACAACTACCCACACACAATCAATAAAAGATATTATTTTTCTAAGACAATGTATTATTATCATAAAATAGATATGTGTATTTATATTTTGTCAGAAAACCAAGTAGAACACGATTTTCTTAGGTAGGCAAGTAATAAAATTTCTGAAAAAAAAAAAATGTTATTATCATTGAGACAATGATTTACAGATTTTTGAGAGAAAAACAATGTAGATAATAATTTCCTTGTTCAGCATTTATTTATAAAATGACTGAACGTGTGTGTGTGTGTGTAAGGATAATTTATCAAAAATGAGTCAATCATACATAATTTTTGATTTCGTTAAAATTGTTTTTCGAGTATGATGTTGTATCCTTTATATAAATATTTTAATACATATAAAGTCTATAATATATACATATAATAAATTTTTTGTTTGAAAAAATAAAATCTAATGATCGTATGTGAATACAACAACAACAATCAAATGGTTAGCTAGCGCCAGTCATTACGACACTTTATTAAATTTGAATTTTTTTATATAAATAAAATTTATAAAAAAAAAAGTTAACCAAGCATATTAAAATGTGTGTTAAACATATATTCTTTTATTTGATAATTTCACAGATTTTTATTACGAGTTTGAAGAGTCTAAAGAAAGACGAAAATGACATGTCTTATAGACCCCAAAACTTCTCACCTTTGTTTTAAATTTTTCTAGTTTGTTCTACTTAGTACTACAAGTGTTTAGGGGGTTTCAAATGAGATCCGGTAAGTAACGTTGTTTCAGGTGCTTGACAAATTTGACAATTTTTGGGTTCGATGATGATTTCATCTAGGCGAACTTATATTTTGGTTCTAGATCATATTTGTTAAACTCTACTAATGTATAAATAACGTGATCCTGATTGTTAAACATTAGTTTGCAGTTATAAGTCCTTTTTTTTTTTAAAAAAAAAAAAAAAAAAGGCAAACGATATCTTAAAAATATGTTGCTTTGTTCTTTATAAAAACTGTTTAGTAAATTATATTTTGTTCTTTGTGATAGCTTTAGAATAGACGTAGATGTAGAATCTTTACAGACATTTGGGGCGTTTAGCGCCTCTCTAGCCCGAATCTTGGTAGACTGTGAAATAATTTGGTATGATTGGATATACTGAGATTTCTGAGCGGATGGATTGTGATGGGATGTTGCTTGTCTCTTATATATAATGAAATATGGGAATATGTTGGGTTCCTCTCTTTAATAATTCCGTAACTTATGTCTGAAAAACATGATTAATGTTTTTTAATAGTTTGGAGTGAAAGTATAAAATGTTCTTGTTATAGTTCGTATGAATTAAAGCCTTAATTTCAAATTAGATAAAATGTTTGGTTTTCAAAGAACCATTGGCGTTTCGTTTAGCAGAAATAATTGCGGAAGGATTGTATTTAAAAATGGTGCAAGATATTGGAATTGATAATCATCGTATTATATCTGTAAATGGGAATAAGTAGGTCGATAGGAGCAAGTTTAAAGCTCTATAGGTTTTGAAAATGGCTAATAGTTATATGTATGAATATGAAAATCGTTCCGATAATTCCTTTTTTTTTTAAGATCGGTGTTCTTATGGGAGAAACTTTACTGTGAAATATTGAAGATTTTTCGAAGTGCTCTAAGATCGCCAAACTCACCTAGTAACATTTAAATGTAGCAGTCGCTCAATAGAACTCCAAATTTCTCACTACGTCACTTATGATGACGTATAAATGAATCTTATAAGTAGAATTATACGGCTTTTTCATTCAGAATAGAAAAAAATTTCTTAATACAATTATATATTTTATATTAATTGTATTTCAAAAATAAATGTTTTGCATCATAAACTGTGCTATATAAAAAAGTTAAAATATATATTTTATGTTGATTTATTTATAAAAATACATTCTCTACTTAAAAAGTGTTACGCATTTAATATTAATTGCTAAAAAAATAAATTTTTATATTAGTTTCGAGCGCCATTACATAAAACGTTCTAATATTTTTTTTTATTTTAATTATATTTAAAGAAATACATTATCTAATTTAATGGTATTTTTTATTTTATTATTATTTACCATTATTATATAACTTTTTTTATTTTTGTTATATAACATTTTGGGAGAAAAAATTTAATTGTTCATGTGTGAAAATATAGTTGAAAAATTAACACCGGTAAAAAACGAGTTTCTTAAACACGGGTTTTCTTTCAAACTTCACACTTTGCGTAACATTTGGCGACTTGGCGAGAAACTTGGAGGAAAAATTTAATTATTTAAATAATTGGTCTTAATCAATTAATTTGTATTAATTATTTTTAATTATCGTATTGTCATCCAAAACAATCGTGTATAGAAAATTTCAGCTCAATTGTGTGCTTTAAAATGTGAGAAAAAGATTTTAAAGTTTTGATTCAGACATACAATGTGAGTATTGATTGATTGATTTTTGAGGGGTATGGAGGAGCAAAGGCTATAATCCCATTTAAAAGATGTATTTCATTCAGTAGATGTCAAAGTACTTGAGTTTCCACAGGAATATTCTGAACACTTGTTTATTAGCGACTATTGTTTCCAGAAGTTCTTTGAAGGTAATATTGAGTTGTGGATTTATATTGAGTGTGTTCCAGAAATGATTTCTTTGGGAGGAATATTTGTTACAATTTAAAAGGATATGTTCAAGATCATTGATATGGTTACATGTGCTACAAATTGCATTATCTTGTAAATGGAATTCATGTAAAAGTCCAGGGGTTATGATCATTTTACAGATGATTCGAGTGAAAAGAATTTCTTCTCTTCTGCTCCTTGTCCACTTCGATGTTTTGTTTATTGCCAGAATGTTTCCCAAGTCTTCAAAATATTTACTTGAATAAAAATTTTCGTTGGTTTTTGTCATTCTTTTTTCTGTAAATGTTGCTATTGATATCCTCCGAACCACTCCAGTCAATAAAAATGTTGGACTCCATAACCAATTTTGCGAGATTATCCACCTGTTCATTCCAAATAATTTTCGAGTGTCCCGGACTCCATAATAGTACCATTTGAAATTGAAATTGTGAAAGGATGAAAACTTTGCTGGCTAATCTGTGAATAACTTTTGGAGATTTTATATTATAATTTATAGAGCAGTTATAGAACAGAGTGACTATCTGATAAAATTAACAATTTTTTTATTTAATTCCGCGAGATCATCTATAGCTTGTCATATGACTAGAGCTTCTGCTATAAATATAGTGTTGATGGGGTTTAAATTGTAAGCAAATGATGAATTTTTCGTTATACCGACAATAGAAGTCATGTTATGGTTTTTTGAAGCATCCATAGCTATTATGAAATAATCTCGGTAGTTATTGCTCACTATTTCATCAAATAATCCTCTGATGGTAAGAGTAGGAAGGTTTTTGTACTGAAATTAAAATTCATTGGTATAAATTTTACATGGAAGCTCTGTGAAATACAGCAATCTGGAGATAGATATTATTTTTTGCCCAATAAATGAAAATGCCAATGCATGAAAAGTATTAGAGATATTGCTTTTGTCCTCTTCCAGAATATTTAGATTTATTGTATCAGAATTTTAATTATTGGATGTGGGTGGTGTCGCGACTACACCCGATATGAATATATTGAGCTTGTCTAAGTCATTGCTGACCTTACCATATTGTTAAGGGCTTCAAATATTTTGGGAAATTTGTTGAACAGATTTTGAACTTCGGCTATGGCAGTCAGGAAGTTGAAGTTTCCAGTTGGTGGTGTGGTAGTAGGGGCTGTAACCGGTTCAAACTGGTGTTTGGCTTTGGCTGACATTGGGGCTATTTGTAGCGCCATCTCTTGAGAAGTTTCATTGCTACAGATGTTCGCAAAAGTAACACCTGTAGTTACGGGTTGGAAGGGAGGGAGGTTTCTATTTTCAGTTTTCTGAGTTGATTGGCCTTTTGCTGGTTTCTTTTTAGGGAACAGCGGGCATCCCTGCCAAGAGGCCGTGTGGTTAGAATTGCAATTAATGCATAGAGGGGTTTCTAACCTTTCTTTTATAGTGCATTCACCAGTGCGGTGATTTTCACCGCACTTGAGGCATTTGGCATTCATTCTGCAATTATGTGAAGAATGTGGAAATAATTGCAGTTGTAACACTGCGTAGTTCCTTGCTTCTTTTTGAAAGGTTCAATTTTGACAATTATGTGCATGATGGATTGCACTTTGTAGATTTCCAGGGCGTCTTCTCCCCTACGGATTTCTACCATAAAAATGGGGAGTGGGAATTATGTCTTGAGTTGCTTGAGTTGGACTACCTTCTCCACCTTGATACCTTTAGAGATGAGGTCTTCTTTGATGTCCTCTACATCAGCGTGAACTGGAAGTCCTTTGATACAAATTTTCAAAGGACGATCACTTAAAGGCTGAATCACATAGTATTCAGCTTTTAGATTGATCAGGAGGATGGTTATTCCACGATGATCATCCTCTGAGTTGGGTGAGACTTTGCTCCTGATAGCTTGCAAGCTGAGTTCGGGAATTCCCTGTTTATAGCCTGGATGATGATATTGTAGTTCTGGATAAGCCTAAGCATTACCGGTTGAATCTTGAGGTGTTGGGAGGGGGATGTCAGCGTCCGCCATATTGGGATCGATAGCCCCCAACGCATTAAAGCTATTCCCCGAGGTTAAATTTAAGTTTATATTTTCGTTACTATTGCTGCCAATTTGCAGTTTTTGTTGGTTTTTGAAAACCGTTGGCGTCTATGACACGTTGGGCTTTAGGAGCCCTAGTAGGGTTAACTGCAAACGGTGCTGCGTTGTTATTTTCAATTATGTTGCATGACTCAGCCATGCGTTTTCGTAAATTTTTAATGGCAGTTTTGCTGTGTTTATGGCAACTTTTAATTGGTCAAGGAGAAATCAAATTCATCTCACCTATAAGTTTGTCCATGTTATCTTGGAATATCTTATTCTGCTGGTAAAGATCCTCGACTAATGGTTGGGATCTAACTTCAGGGTCCTCTTCTTCAATTTTTATCAGTCCATTTAGATGTTCAATTCTTTGATGAATTACTCTTTCTTGCTTTGAAAGGATGGTATGTGGATAGCAAATTTTCTTTGCTGTTGGTATATGAACATTGCTCTCCGGAGTCACGGTGCCGGTGTCCATCGCATCGTTGGGCACCTGGGCACCCACGTTAGGCTTAGAAAGCTCCATAAATTCGGTGCGTCTGTCCTCCTTGAAGTCCACACGTCGAATTAGAAATATTACACGAGCTTTCTTTTCTTTCCCCCTTTTCTTTCTTTCTTTATTATTATTTTCTTTATTTTTCTTATTCCTAAGAGAAAATTATTTTTTTCTTCCTATTTTGCTTTAATTTTATTCCATTTTCTGATAATTGTATTTTGACAGCTGTCATGAAAGAAGGAAATCCTCCTATTGGTGCGGTGTGGAAATTAGGAAGGGGGTGCCTGCTAGGTGTCGTCCTCGTCACTTGACCAAGATTCAATATTACAAGGTCCATCACCAATGTTGAAAGAGGTAGTTTAGGAAAGGACTATGATTTATCTCTCCCACTTCCCCTCATTCAGTGCTCTAAGCAAATACTTTTCTTTCCTCTTCTATTCTCCCCTTCCCCTTTTGTTTTCACTCAAAATTAGTGACACCGACATCTTTGCCATCTGCTTTTATAATCTTTCTTTTTTACTTTCCCATTCAGGAGAATCTAGTTTGTAATCATTCGTTTTTACCAAACGATCCTAAGGATACTCTTCCCTCAAAGTGATAGGATAAGAATATTTGAAAGTTATCCGTTATAAGAGTTATACAAAGGAGCTAGTTCCGTATTGTCTTATACTGAAGGTAAAATTTTGATTAACAAACTCTATTGCAGAGTTATGGTAGAAATTGTAAGGTGTGTGCAGGATTGAAATGGCCAATGTAATGAGATTATTTAAGTTACAGAGATCATAGTTTATATTTCTGTCTCTGTTTTCTCTATGTCTGCTTTATGCGAGATGTTTAGTGTGAAGCTCTCAGACGTGGACCTCAGGAGCGACACATTTTATTTTTCGCAATTTGCAGTTCAGAGTAAAAATAATCATCAATCGTAACATAATTCGAAGTGAAGAAGTATCTTCATGAGGTTTCGCAATGTTTTGGTTTAATGTTTATGTTATCTAAAATAATTTTTGTTTCTAGTGCGTAAATGGGGACAATAGCTTTTGCTGCTGCATAACCCATAAAAGCAATATATCAATAGTTTGTAAATCAGAGATACTTTGTGAATTTTTTTTCGTAATTTGAACCGAAATTACGAAAAAAAATTGCTGTTCCGCAGTGTATTTTGATTCAGTTGTCCTTTCTGATAAAAATTTAAACATTTTTTTGGAATGTTAATTTATTTTATGGTAATATTTGTTTTATTTAGAAACATTTTTGTAATTTTTGGCAAATTTGCAACGATTATTTGTTTGAAGTAAAATATTTGTAATTTTAAAGTTAAATAATTATCAATTAAATATTCTTGAGAACTTATGTATATATATATACACACACACTAACCATTATCTGTTTCCTCAAAGACCTAAAACCATATTACTCATTTGAATTTAATATTAAAAATGATAAAATTTGCTTTACACAATGCATGAGATTAAAGAACAACAATGAAGATTCGATAATATTTTTGGAACAAAATTTTTGTCAAAAGTTCCAAATTTTGGGAATCATAAAATTTCATAAACACCCTATAAGAATTTTGATTTTGATACATTATTATTATTATTATTTTGTAATTATTCCGTTAAATAATTTTGTTTCTTTTTGGTGCTTATATTTGAGTTCCTGGCAAAAAAATATTTTCGATGTGAAATAGAGCTCCAGAATTGAAATAAATATATTAAAATTTAGAAAATTGTAATTCTAATGTTTGAGGTGGATAAATTTCTGTGTGTATTATCGCGAAGTAAGTTCAACATAGTCATGGATGAGTCCTTCAAATAGTCCTTCATTTCGATCACATATAAAAACATTATTTGAAATGTCTTAAAAATTTGGTTAAAAATTCATAAGGTGAGCAATGTAAAAATTACTTCATCAACATTTACAGCGATTGGCAGATGTGTTTCTGCAGAAACAATTTGAAGAAACAAATTACAATGGTCATGTAGCTAGAAAATAATCTTTCAGTTCCTAAGCAAATCAAGAGAAAAAAAAAAGGATGGTTCCTAAAAATTATAATTGAAACCTTATTTTATCTAGAATAATTAACTATCCAGTGATAAAATTTAATTCAATGTTTTTGTAAGTAATGGTTGATGGTATGTTTGGTGGAACCCTAGCTCTAAACTATTTTCCCGAAGCATCTTTCTCATTGTCAAGCTTGGTTGGTGGCGTGGTTTTTATATAGGGCTATATATCTGCAAAAAGAGTGGAAAACTAGTTTTGACAGGGTCAGGGATAAAATGAAATGCTTGCAAAATTATTAATCCAATGTAATTAAAAAATAGATAAGTGTAAGGTTTCAGTTATATATGGATGTTGTACTGAAATGATAAACTGGAAAAATATGTTATCTTATAATCAATCATTATTCATCATGCCAATTACTTGAATATGGTGTAGGGATTGCTAATTAATGATCAACTAGAAACATGTTCATTTATTTTAATAGTTGGTTTGAACATAAATATCACTAATTTGAATGGAATGAGAAATGGTCTATAAAAAAAAAATCTGTATAAAAAGTAAATATTCCTTTTCCTCTTATAAATTTTAGAATATCAAGTATTTTTATAATAATAATTAGATAAAAGGAATATTACTTACACTGGCATTAAATTTTTTTAGATGTAAAATTTAACATTACATAATATTTAAGGAATATATAGATCAGTATTTAAAAGAAAAGTCAAAGTTTAGTTGAATTATGGAAATTTTATGTTAAAAAATATTTCTAAATTCAGGTTCTTTTTTAGAAATTCAATCTTTTAATTTTATCTAACTATTCTTGGTTTAAACATTTAGTATAAACAGACAAGAATATCCTTGGTATATTAGGTTTGTAAAATTAGGATGTTTGTAAAATAGTTTATATATAACTATATTTTCTGTTTATATTTATTTCACAAATATTTGTCTAAAAATATATTCCCTTCAAGGGCTTACTTTCTTTGGTAAGTATGGGCATCATAATCCCAAAATTAGTAGTGATTTTTATCTTTCTCAACAGGTTTACTGTCTTTATGGTAAATAGGCAATGGGCCTTCCTTCTTTATTTTTGACTCTTTTTCTTGTCAACAAATTTTTCCATTTTCTTTAACATAATAAATCTCAATTTCTACTCACCTTACAGTGTATTATTTACATTATAATAAACATAATGAATTAATTATTGCATGTAGAATTTTGATATATTTTAAAAGTAAACTGATATTTTTCAAATTAGAACATTAATAAGAAATACTTTTATTTTGCTGAATGTAATTTTTTCATTTTTACTTACTTTTGTTATGTATACCTTTAAAATCAAAGGTTCTCAAAAAAAAGTTTTACTGAATTATATTTATAAAATTCAGTATGTCTTTTCATTCTAAGACTGTTGCATTGGGTATTCCATCCTGCCTGATCTTTATATTTGTAAATCATCTGTATCTGCCTTTTGAATCCATATATTCAGATGATCCATCAAGAACTCTTATCTTATGAGCATTTTTTGGTATTTATCCATTTTGCCGGTCCAAGCGATAAGGTCGCCAAAAATTATACAACCGATGCCAAACAGAATATGTGTTTATTGCGTATTGTGGCCAATAAAATCTGCTTGGTGAGATTTGTGCTGGCGAAATGGTAAAGTACCCATTTTTCTTAGTATTCTCCCAAAAACCACACCTAAAGTATCAAACTACTAAAGACTGAAATTTCTTTTTGTGAGAGCTTTCTAGAAATCTTTCTCATCATTATATAGGGATTGATACTGAAATTTCTGATCCTGTGCCAATCCTTTGTATACCTTGAACTTGATAAAATGTCAAAATAAGATTAGTCAGGCTCCAGGTTATTTCTTGCCCTTCATATTTCCTTACCACATTTCATCTTACATTTGTATGTGTTGTGTATGTATATACACATAAACATATATATATATATTTGAAATTTAATTTATTTATTCGGTAAATGTTATTAATTTCTACACATCAAAATTAACTTTACTTTTATTTATGTAGGTAACAAATTACTGGCTGAGAAAATGAATAAAGGAAAAAAATCTCAAGGTTTGCAAGATTTTAAGTGTTCAATAAAATTTTAGTAACAATTAATCTTCAAAACACATTTTTAATTATTTGTACAATTTATAAGTGTTTATTCCCCCCTATAATCTCAAAATTCTTTATCCTTAGTATGTATAAATTATTTGCATAAATATTCTAGTTTGATTGATTAAATATATATATATATATATGCTAGTAGTTAATATAAAGGTACTTTTAGTTTTTATTTTGCTGTGACATCTATGTTACAGTATGTATAAATTCTTTGCATGGATATTCCAGCAAAGTGTATACATACAGATTTAATAAGTATATACATGCCAATAGTTAAACATACACCTAGTTTTTATTTTCATTTGACATGTATGTAAGTGAAAATTTTTTAATTTTTTTTTTTTTATTTATTACTGAAGTAAATCTTTCTGGCTTATGTATCAGCTTTTTAGCTAATGCAAATTTTATATGGAAAAATTATTTAATTTTTTTTTTTTTTTTTGTGTTTTATATAATTTTATAGTTTCTTGGAATAGTATTAAAAATTCACTTCATTAAACTACTTTAAAAGGAGCTTAAAGTGGAAAGCATTTTTTTTTATGTGACATGAGATTAAATTTGATCAGCATTATAACATTACTGATATTAAAATGACAAATTATAATACACCATCTAATGCTACTCAATTAATTATTTAACTACCAATGTTTGTGTTTGTAAATGAGTAGAATTTGTAAAATGAATAGAAAGTAGATAATGTGTAATTTTTTTATAAAGATTTTATTTAAGTATACTTTTATAAAATTTTCAAATTTTATTCTAAAAATAATTTATTTATAGAATTTTTCTGTAATTTGTTTATTTTTCAATAGTTAGAGTATATTTAATATTATGTATAATTGTTTAACACTTGTGATTATAATTAAAGCTTGATTTTTCTTTTTGATTATGTGAATTTATTTTTGAGTCAATTATGTTTCTTATGTGTTTTAATGTATAATACTGTATGATATTCAAAATATTTTTGTTCAGTTATAATTTTTTCCTTTTTTAAATAGATTTTTAATTGAATTTTTTTTATTTATTGTTAAAAGATATGTTCTTTTTTCACCATTTTTTTTTAAAAAGCTTTGTTGTGTTTAATTATCTGATTAATAAACTTGGTGAGAGAAGCGTATTTTTATTACTTATTTAGTGATTGTTGATGTTGATATGAAATAAACACTGTTTAGTGTAGTGTTATCATCATTGAATTTTGGTTTGAATTGTAGCATTTAGGTGTTGATTTTTAGTGCTTATAATTAAATATGCATATTTTTGAAATAATTGATAGTTTGTGTGATGAAGTATTGAAAATTAGTTTTTTCTCCTTGTTATATCAGATGGAAAAATAACTTGTGTGTGATCTTTTGGAAGAGATATATATTTAAAAGTTTTTCTTTTTATTTTAGGCATAATTAGAATCCCTGATAATGAAAATCACTTTATTCAACAACAGCAAAATCAAATTGCTAGGGATAACAAACGTGTATTTAAAGTAGATAGCCATGATTTTCCATCTCTTTCTGAAGTATCTGAGGCAAACAAAAAACAAGAAAGAAATTCTATGAAATGTGACTTTTCTGATTTTACATATTCTGCAAAGTTAAAAGTTCAACCTCAAGAAAAAGTATCACAAAGTAAACAATTTGAAAATTCTTTTCAAAATAAACCAAAATCCGCTAGCTTCTCTACTGGAAAACTATCTTCATTTTCAAAAAATGAGTCAATGTGCATTAAATCCAAAACCAGTAATAATGATGAGTGTACAATAAAATCATCTCAAACAATTCAATCAGTTTCTTTAGACTGTAAAAGACAGCAGTCTTTGTCTGCAAAGAATAAATTGACGCCAAATAATAAAAATCTATCACATACTTTACGTAATTCTAGTATTTCTGAAGAGAAAACTGAGCAATCTGAATTAGTAAGCCATAAATCTGATTCATTGTGGAAACAGAAAGATCAATCTAATTATAGAAATAACCATAACATTTGTTCAAATGAAAATAACTTTTTGACTCAAAAATGTGCTAATGCACAAAGAAGATCTGGAACAGCTCATGGAGAACCACCATCTTCATTGAAAAAAGAAAAAAAATCATTTGATAAAAATCTTAGAGACAATTTTGATACAATATCATCTGTTAAAGATCCAGTTGTATCTAATGGCTCATCCGATACAAGAGGCTGGAGGACTACTTCAAACTATGTTTCATCGGGAAAAAATCAAATATCTTTCCATAAATCAAATGAGTGGACTATTATAGAGAAAAAATCAAAGCGTTCTGAGGCTAATAAACCTGTTAATTCAACTTCTGTAAATAACACAAATATTAGACAATCTCATCAAAATATTACACAGTCTTCTGTCAGTGGTAATGTTCACAGGATAAAAACACAGAAGACAACTTTGAACCCTAAACTGTCTAGCAACTCTGAAAATAAAACTAAAAGTAAAGCTTTAAATGCACAACAGACTTCAGGAACAGTCGTAGAGGTGAAGAAAAAGAGAAAAAGAAAGAGTAGATTAAAACGTCAGGCTGCTTTACAGTCTGGTAAAATTTTAGTTCTTACACCTGAAGTGCATTCAAAAATTGTAAATCAGTCCAATAATGAAAATATACAAAAACATAAAAATATTTTAGCAAATATTAATGATTGTGAAGAATATCCTGAACTTGGATCCTCAAAACCCAAAAGCAATAAAGAATATTCTGAGAAAATCCTTGGTATGAGTTCAAAAACAGAATTTCCTGTTAATTCTGTTATAAATGGACTTGAAATGAATAAAGTAAGTGTTGTTCCTGTTCCACTTAAAATAAGTTATTTTCCTTGAGCTAGCATTTTTTTTCAATATCTGGAATGATAAATACAATCTAATTAATTTGAGAATTCTAAAAATAACTCTAAAAGTAAGTCTGAATGGCTTTTTATCTCTTGTTAGATAAAACTAAAAAAAAAAAAAAAAAAAGAACAGGTTTTATTTGTGATTATTTTTTATTAAATTAACAAAAATTACATATCTTATGAATCTTGTACATTTCTAGTGTGGAGTAGGATCAGATATTCCTGAGGATGCTTCTGCTACCAGCAATGTATTTGAAGGTAGTGTATTGTAAAGTTATCCATTAAAAGATTCATTTTTAAATATAAAATTATTTTAGACATAAAATATTAGTATTGTTTTGCAATTAATTATGTTTTTAATTAGAAAATATCTGATTTTATTTAAGTGTAAGTTTTATCTAACATCAATACAGGGCCGCGGTAGCCTAGTGGTCAAGGTTGTGGACTCGCGATCGCCGGTTTTCGTTCAGTCGTGGGTTCAATCCTTGGCCACCAAAGACCCACCGTGTAGCTGGGGCTGATGCACGTTATATCTGTTCGGGGCCCAAAGTCCTCCCGTTGGCCTGGTGTGGATGTTAGGAGAGGGGGGTGCCAGCTCAGGTATCATCCTCGTCACTTGACCGTGGTTCAAAATTACGAGGTCCATCGCCAATAGCCTTCGTGTTGCTTCTAGTGCGACGTTAATAAAAACTAAACTAAACTGACACCAATACATTAAACAGTTGAAATTCTTGTAATATTAATCCATATAAATATTATGTGCTTGTATACATTTCAATACTACTTTATCTATCTCAACTAATTTAAATAGATATGTAACCATTAGAATAATTTATTATTATAATTTAAAGCAATGTTTAGAAGCAGTCAAAAGATGAGTGATTTTATTTTGTATTAACATAAAAACAAAAATTATTAAATGGTTGCAATGAATCGCTTTTGTCTCTCTTGGGCAACCAATAATGTCTGTAATGATCAATTTAATTGAATTTGTGAAATTCATAATTTTTGAGTATTAAATTACAAAATAGCAAAATATATTTTTTAAGAAGAAGAGAAAATATGTTTGAAATCTTATATTAGTCAAATAATATTTGTGGTCACTATTACAAAAATTTACAATTGTATAAATTAAATTTAATGCTAGATGTTTACATTATAATAAAAATATTTATATTTGGCCTCTCTTCAGCTTACAACTGAGTTCCATTTCAATTAACAGGTTGTAGATTGGATTTATATTTTTCTACACTTCTTTCATCCAAAGGATTATAAAAGTTTAAACATAAAACACATCAATTCAATCTAAGTGCTTATAATTATGATATTAATGTGAAAATAAACAATATGTACTCTATTGTGCATCCTGTAAACACAAATGGAACCTAAAACTTTTGAATTTTTCGAGGCTGTAAGTTTGGATGTGTGTAAGTTACGTAGGATATATATTGAAAAGAAAGTGGTTTTTGTATGCATAATTGCCAACTTTTACACTTTGTGTTAAATATTTGTCAACCTATCATAATGCTTATATGCCTACATTGCTTATTTTTACTCATTTTTCCAGTTTCTGTTATCTGCCATTAATTTATCTGTACTTTTATCTTTCAACTCACAACAAAAGGAAAACAAGTTAACAAAAGCTATAGGATTCATTGCCAATAAGATTACAGAAATGCAAGACATGAATGCCTCTTGCCAATCCTTTTGCATATAGTATTTCGTTAATGATTGGTTCTTAGCAGCTTTTTAACATGTGTGATAATTTTTTTTAATAAATTTAACCTATGCAAACTACCAGTTTCTTCATTCTTTATTGCATTTTTTTCAATCAAAACATCCTTATTATGATATCACCCACTTATGTGTTTTTTTCAGCAAAACTTTTGTTGAAAAGCTGTTAGTTTAAACTTTTATCACAAAAAATATTGGAGACATTTTGTGAATGGGTGTTTAGCTATCTATAAATTAAACTTCCCGATAATAACTTATCTATAAATTAAACTTATTCTTTATCTATAATTAAACTTATAATTTTTAATAAGTATACAAAAGTGAAGTTTGTTTCCCTGTATTTTCTTTCTCTTTTATTTTAAATAATTATTTCTTGTGTCTCCCTTCCCATGTAATTTGAGCTTAATACTTATATTTGAGACTTTCTAGAATTTCATGCATTGTTCTGAATTAATGTTGAGTTTTCCTAATTTTAGTTTTTATCACTTCATTTGCATCTTCCTTTTTGCCTCACATGATGTACCTTCATTTAATGCACATGAACTTCATTTTAATCTTGTGCTGTAGTTGCTAAGTAGCTCTGTTGCAAGCTTCATAGTAGCAAATCTGGAGATTTAAATTGAACTGTTGATTTGCTTCTGGTTATTTAGTTTTCACAATGTTAAGTAACAGAGGCAACAACTTGTTAAATCAAATTGAACATCAAATTCCCTCCCTCCCCCATGGTACAGTGTGAGAGTTTAGGAATAAGAGGTACTTGGATATTGTTCTTATCATTTCACTTTGTTTCAAAATTAAAGGATCTTCACCAATACTCTCTTATTGTTCTAGAGCAATGTTACATCAAAAATTACATTTTTATTTAAATCATATGTTTTTTTTATTTATTATTATTTTGAAATATTCAATGAAAATTAATTTACATTCCTTTTATTTCAGCTTCTAAATCAGAGGCAAAGAATAACACTTTAATAGATAACTTGGAAGAGAAGAAAGTTGTGCATTCGAATAACCCAATTACTCTTTCATTGTTTGATATGCTTTTGGCTGCAAAGGTATGCTTTTTTCCCTTCTTAATTTCATAGTTTGTAATAATTATCATTACTTAAAAGTAAGTTTTTTTTGTTTGCTTAGGAAGAATAATAAAAGTTAAATAGTATCTATTTCATTGATATTATCTGCGTATATATTGTTATATTGTTGATCATCTTTCGAATGTAAAGATAGGTCCATGGTATTAAAAAACAGATTCTTTTCAAGCAAAGCCAAATTTGTTCTGAGAATCTAGGAAACACACTATATTCCCTTTTAACAAGAGCAGTTAATACACATATATAAACTATACCGTAGCACATATTCAAACTCCATACAATTACTGAACTCTCGGCTATTTGCACAATTAGTAGTTCAGTAAGTGTATTCTCTGTGATACACATTGTGATTGATATAGCTCTTGAAAAATTGCATATCCCAGGCAGTATTCTTTTCAATAGGAATTATCCTTAGTGCTTCCATAGTATGAAGCTATTCATTCAATGTGTATAACCTTTGATTTGGATGTTGACAATTTCTGAATCTGAACAACATTATTTAAAATCTTAGTAAAGGAGGTATATGGTCCTTCTCATTGATGCTGCAACTTTCACTCTGTAATCCCACTCCTGATACTAATTGTTATGTGGTTGATTGTTCTTTTGAATGCAAGAAAGGTCCTTACAATTAAAAAGCAGGTTCTTTGCAAACAAATCCAGATTTATTTCAAGAATCTCTAGCAAATGCACTAAATTTCCTTTAACATGGAGCAATTAATGCACACACATTAAACTATACAATAGTGCAAATTCAAAATTTGCACCATTGATATATATACTCTTCAAAGAATGTCTTAGAAGTCTCCAAGCGCTCCTCTCCTGTCACCTTGTGGGGTTTAGTTTTGTTGCCAAGGTCACCCATACTTTATACAACATTACTTACAGGGATGATCTCACCTTGTCTATAAAATGGACTTATCTGCCATCATGGTTCTTCCTTTGAAAGACATAATGTCCAAACTTTCATGTAACAATATATACACTGAAGCAAAGTGCGAACAGTTATAAGATACCACCTGATATTATGAGGGACTTCCTTTTGCTTGGCAAAGTGTAACAATTTGTCAGTGCAGGATTTTGTGCATGAACTGATATTTTGATCATGTCCCATATATAATCAGTACACTCAATTCTAGTGATCAAGGTAACAAATTAATCACTAGAATTGACCTGAATTTTCCTCAAACCAATGAAGAATAGTTTTGACATGGTTCATTGTCATCTTGGAAAATTCCATTGTTATTTAAGTACATAAAATCCATGACACTGATATATATACTTGAGAGATCATTTACACAATCATTAAATGTGTAAATGGTGTCTCAAGTAGCTGAAAATAGCATCAATAAATGATTGGTTCAGTTTGACCAGAGAACCGAGTTCATGCCATGTAAAAACAGCCCACACTGTTATGGAGCCACCAATTTGCACGGTACCTTGTTGACAACTTGTGTCCATAACTTAAGGGATCTGCACCTTTCTCAAACCCTACCATCAGCTTTTACATACTTGAATTGTAACTCATCTGAATAAGCAATGTTTTCCAGACATCTAACACCCAATCAATATTTTACAATAGGCTCTGTATTTGATGGTGTGTTGTTAGTAAATAGGCATTGTCTCTCTCAAATGGATCTTCTGTTACCAAATCCCATCAATACCAAATCGTGTCCACTGTCCTGATAGACATGACTCTTGTTCATCCTACATTGATTGTTGCTGATATTTGATGCAGTTGTTTGTCTGGTAACACTGATTACTCTATTAACACTGATTACCATTCATGTCAGTCTTTAAGTAGACACAGTTGACCACTGTATTGTCCACAGGGAGAAGTAATGCCTGAAATTATTTGTTTTCAGCAAATTTTTAATATTGGGGATCAAAGAATGTTGAATTCTCAAACAATTCCCAAAATGAAGCCCTATGCGTCTAGTTCTAACTAGCATTCTGCTTTTAATTTTTCTTTCAACTTCTGTTAATGTATTCTTCAATTCAGTATGATTCTAATCCTGTTTTTATCAGTCATTGCTTCTGAACAATTCAATGATCATAAAAGGTATAAGATAACAAGCAAAATTTGCTATAACCCAGAATTCCTGATTCTTGCCAGTAATTTGAGGTCTGGTGGCTCCCTACTATAATCAATTCAGAATCTGCTCTGTACTCGAGAAGAGGGGGAAGTATAAGATTACAAATTTGGTGAGAAAGAAACTTTCACTACAAAGGGATAGGCACAAAGTTTTGAGAGATTATACCTTACTGCCCTGAACTGAACAAGTATTATTGTTCAGGAAACTAAATACCATCCAATTTAACATATTTTTCGTTTAAAACAAATTAAAAAATAAAGTAGTTGATAAAACATTTATAGAGTAACTGTATAGGTCTCTTTGTTAGTCCAGTGGAAGTTAAGAAAGTGCATGACTTAATTTGGGAGTCTCTACCATAGGAAAGTTCTTTAATAAATCCATGTTTCTACAGATGTTTTGAAACTTTGTCTTCATGAATCAAAGCACCATCTCCAATTTTAAACTATTGTGGTTCATTAGTTGGAATGACGAAGTTAGCAGGATAAAGTTCTAACAAATATTCCGTTCTCCAACATTTCCAGAGATGATTTATTATTTGCTCTCTGTATCTCAATTTTTTTTTTTTTTTTGTTAAAATTCTTTTATGGGATTTAGTTGAATCAGGAATATTGGGCAAATATTTTTTTTTCCAACTAAAAAAATGTGAAGGTGTCAGCAAAAAAGGTTCATCTTCTTTGTATTAGTATGTCAATGGCTATCTGTTAGAGCACTTTTAGTTTCAGTAAACACTGGCTGGATCTTTTCTTAAGTGTGGCAAGTTTTATACAGAATATTCTTAAAATGGCTTTTCACTGAATGTACCATATGTTCCCAAAACCATCCCACCAGCTGGCTCTAGGTATATTAAATTTCCAAATGATGTTATTAGTAAAATTTTGTAACCATTTTGGAGATTTGGCTCTAAATGTCCTCTAACAAATTGTCAGCCTTAATAAAAGTATTTGCATTTTCATTGTATATAATCTTGCACAAACTCTCCATGAGATAAATCTTTTAAAGGCCAGTATGAATATTTTGGTGCTTAAATTACTTGCTAACTTCAGGTGGACAACCCTGGTAACTGCACAAATAAACAAAATATTGTAAATCTTTTCTGAGCCTGTGTTTGTGGTGATATGAATTGGATTTGCAAAGTCAACAGCATAAATCTCGAATGGTGGAGATTCAGTTATTCTGCCCTTTGGAAAGGTTGCAATGTCCTATTTTCCAGGAGATACTTTGAATTCGTTACAAATGATATAATTTTGTAATATGGACTTTATGCACTTCATTGAGATTTTGCTCAACTATCCCAATTTTAAAGGATGTTTTCTCTAAGTTGGCACAGAAATCAACTTTATGAATTTTAAAATTTAGTACATTAAGATTTTAGCAGCATTGGGGAATAAACAGTAATTTAAGGAATTTGACTTTCTTTGAGAATGTATTGAAAACTATTTTATCCTTATTCATTAATTTATCTTCTCTTAAAATGGGTCTGTGGAGCATAAAATAGCAATTTTCATTCAATTTATCGTGACATTCTCGCACTATCTCATTTATTTCCTGTTCTAATACAACAGCTTTGTATTTTACACATAAATTCTTATCTTTTATTATTTAATTTTTCAAAATGCAATCTAGCAATCCCAAAATTGTATCTCTCTGTTAATTTAACATTTTCCCATAACAATCTTATCTTATACCTGTTATATACAAACTTCAAATCATTCTAAAATTGATTCATAATAACTATCTCTTTATGAAATAGTTTCCTTTGATTGGATTCTTATGCACTCCAATACCCATTACAACTTTAAATCCCTTTCTTCATTGATTGGTTAACACTGATAGTTTAAAAAGGGATGCCTTATTTAGTTCTTTTCCAGCTCTATTAGAAGAGCTGTGGCACAGAAAAAGCGACTTTGAAATCTTTTCAATTTTCCTGTAGTTTACTCCATAGAAATAATCTGTTCCTGAAAGGATTTCAATCTCACCACTTAGTGGATAGCTCATAATGTACCAGTTTGTTATAATTTGATCAATGAAGGAAAAGATAGGTGGAAGAATTTTTTTTTTCACTTAGAAATTACTTTAGTTACTAATGTTTTGATACTTATGCTATAAATTTAATTTTTAGAGGCAACAGCTTCATCTCTACAATGTTGAATATATCTTCTGGAGCCTTGAGAGCTCTGAAAGGGAATATTTTTAATTTTTCTTTTTGAATTATTGATGGATTTAATTTGGAAATTAAACTCTGTCGGTTAAAGCTGGGAATAGGGTGTCCCCTAGGAGATTGTTACTTTTAGGAGCGATTATTGGCAATTTAGGTTATGGTAACCTTGAGCATACTCAACGCTGAAGTCACACACGTTTGGTGACCTATCTAGGAAGTCACCAGGTTTTGTCGCCAATCTTCTAAGGGACACCCTATTCCCGACTTTAACCAATTCTGTCTTACATACGTTTTCTCGCTGCTGCTGTCAAACAAAGATATTTTACGATTTAGATCAGATTTGACTTCAATACAACATGTTTGTCAAATTACATTTTTCTTGTCATTTTTCATACAAAAGGTGCAGAAGTAATAACTGTTTCTAAATTCCCCTTTACAGTTTCATTATGTTTCAAAGCATCATTTAAACAACTGATGGTATTAAGAAATTTACCTCACAAATTTTACTATTAAATTTACATTTTGAAGAAATAATTTTTCAAATCATATGAATCAGTGAACTTGGTTTCACATTCTTAGCATCACCATTGTTGTTTCTCTGGATTTGAAAGTGTATCATAGTTTGAGAATCATGATCATTGTTGCAGAAATACACATGAATTTTCAATGTTTGTGATTAATGCTAATGCAAAAGAAATATTATTATGTTTAAAATTATCTCATTCTGTTTATATTTCCACCTTTTATTGTAAACAATACTTTCACATCTGTTTAATTGTTCAGAAAATTCACAAGATTCTACTTCTTTTTTAATGAAGGAAATTAATTCATTAGTATCAGGTTCTTACTGTTTGATTTTTTTGTTTTTGTTTAAAATCTAATGCAATCAATATTGGCAGGGATTAATTTCAATAATATTGGTTATGTTTGTAACTAAATGATGTGATGCCACAGGAATTTACATTTCTAATCTCTATTTCCCAATTATCTCGCAAATCTCTTAAATCTTTTATATTAATGGAATTTTTTATTCTTTTAAGTTTCAAAGTTTTGACATGTGTGCATTTGTAATTAGGTCAAAATCTGGCAACTGCATTATATGTGTTGCCACCAAGTAGAGATTTTATGTACAAAAATATAGTAATAGGGATTAAATTTTTGTTCTGACCAATTGAATTTAAAAATTACCCTAAAAATTCTAACCATGAGTTACTATCACCATAAAATTTTCTGGTAGAAAGTGTAGAAATTTTCATGTTATCTTCAACAGTTACATTCTGCTTTAAAGTTTCATCTTTGAAATGGTATTTTGATACACAGCATTTTCATTTTTGCAGAAATATTCATTAACAGAATTTATTTTTTTATATCTACATTCAATTATTTTTTCACTGAAGTTCTCAGATTTTTCGACTTCCTTTTCAAATTCTGCATCCAATGTTGATACCTTAGCTTCCATACTTAAAGCTTGTAATGAATTATATTTTTCATTTATCTAATCTTTACATATGTTTAAAAGACCAAATTGATGTTTCTCAGGTATAGTCTGATCTTTTTAAGTAACATATTTTACTACAGAATTTTATTGTCTGAGAACACAAACACTTTATTTTCTTTTTTGATATTTCTAGTTCTTTTGTCACCATTTTTTTAAAAAATGTATATTGTTACACAAGAATAAAATTAAAGTGAACTTACCTCAGTAATTGTTGATCTCAGAATTCCTAATTCCTGTCATGTGTGCCAAAATAATATATTTTTCAATTCAGTGCAATTCTAATTGTGCTTTGTTATAATCATATTAGAATTATTCAGTGATTACAAAAGGCTTAACACAACAACAAAATTTATTTTAATTTAATTTAACCAGGAATTTCTGGTTTTTGCCAGTATTATGAGAGCTGGCTGTTCCTTACTACTGCTGTCAATCCAGAATCTGCTCTTTACTCAGGAAGAGATGAAAGCAGAGGATTACAAATTTGGTGAGAAGGAAACTTTCGCCAAGATACAAAGTTCTGAAGGGTTATAACACCTGTCATATGGCCATAAACACTTCTAAAACATTTTCAAATGTAAATCCCTGCAATGCACTACCTATTTAAATATATGTACGAGCAAAACCCAGCAGAGGTTGTTCTGTTTTTGTATATTTATTTATATATCTGTATATGTATAAAAATAGATTATCTGTATGTAATCTAGAATCTGTAATTCCTTATAGAAAAAAATATGGTAAAATGGAAGGGGTGGCTCATACTGATGAGATTTTTTATTTTTATTGGTATAAATTGATGAACTATGTACAATTTTTTATTAATAATTAATATGAATGAACAATATTTTTTACTGTTCCATTCGCTATATAATTGAACCAACTTAAAGGAATTAAACTAATGCTAACATTTTGCATATCGGGTGTGGACAAACAATAATAATTGAACCAACTTAAAGGAATTAAACTAATGCTAACATTTTGCATATCGGGTGTGGACAAACAGTTTCTTTGGTTTTCTGATTTAGTGTTTAGATGTACAGAGTATTTAGAGCACCTGCACTGGAGCAAACAACATATAGTTGACTATGTAAAAAACAGGGATTTTCTAAATTTAATCCAGCAATTAGCAAGGACTGCCCTTGAGCTTTGTTGATTGTCATTGAGAAAGCAAGACATACAGGAAACTGTAATTGTTTAAATGTAAATTGCAAATCAGTGGGAATCATTGAAATATGCATAATAACTCATCATCTTCTAATCTATATTTGCAGTTACATTTACAGTCACATTTGGCATAAGATTTTTCACTGAAGGTCTAGTCCAATTTCACAACTTTGGAGTGTTCAGATTCCAAATCACCAGTATTGGTGAGCCAACTTTCAACTTCAATATTCCAACAGGCTCTAATGATTTCATCTGCTGATGACAATGTCCTTCTGAGTACTCTCTGTTCTTAGAATTACAGCTGCTACTTCAGGGACTGTTGAAATATCAAAATGACTTTCATGTTCATTCAATGGTGTTTTGTCTACTCTGATAATGATTTTCAAGTCATTCCCTCTTACAATCTCTAATGCAGATTTGAACCTCAGACCAAACAATTATGCTCATGGAATAATGCTCGTAATTCAGCAATATTTTTCCAATCTGTTGCTACTCTAATCATGCATGGTCGATCAATTTCTTCCTTCACATTGTCCATGAAACAAATTTGCAAAAACCGTGAATCTTCTTCGAGTACCAGGAAAAGTGAACCAGTCTAATGATATACTTTGTCCTTGGATTTTGAATGTGGGCATGAAATCACTATAACTCACAATGCTTGTCACTCTGACTGATGTCATTTGAAAGTGCGAATTGTTATTTCCGAATATGCTCTAGAAAGTGTTTTGACTCTCAAGTAACTTCAGCCACTTAAGTTAAAAGTAGTTCTGGTGGCTTAGTCAATGGTGGTAAATTGACTTTACCATTTGAGCAACACATGCTTGGCATTTCTTTTTGAAACTCAAAGCATAATAATGGAAGCACAAATCATTCATTGGACAAATGACAACATTGCAATGCATTCAGTAATCTTAGTCTTTATCGAAATGGAAGGCTGCATTCTTGAGATCAATTTTTGTTCTTGATTGACTGTGTCGTAAGCATTCAGCTTCATGTCATGTGTCTCCCTCTTCGGGTCTTCCAGCAGCTTTTGAAGTAGAAGCTCTTACTCACAGGTTTTCAACTCCTGATCTCTCTTCATAGGTTTCAGCAGTTCTTGAAGTAGAGGTTCTAATCTGGTTAGTTTCTCAGTATGCATCTCACTCTTCAGATTTTTCAGTTGCTCTTGAAATATAGACTGATTTGTGCAGTTCCCTGTCATATGTCTCACTCTTTAGATGTTTCAGCAACTCAGCTGACAGTTGCTGTGCTTGTCTGGCTGATCTTCAAGTGCTTGATTTGGTTTTTTTGTGGCATTTCAACTAATTTCTAGTAATTAATGTTTGGGGATAGGTGAGAAAAAGAATGGAATGTGATTCCCCTGAAAACAAAATAAAAATGGAAGTTATCCTCCTTGCTCAAATACCATGTAGCACCATCTAGGGAGATTTTACAATTTAATGGATAGTGCTAAAATAGTCTCTGCGCTTAAGTACATAAAAAACCAATTTGCATAAATAAGCAATTGGCTGAATGATATAGAAGTTGTTGTAATGAAGGGATACCGAATAGCGAGTTACAACAAAGTGGATAGTATAATAACCTACTCCAAGAGGAGAAGACTGCTGTAGCCTAGTGGTCATGTTCATGGACTCATGGTTGGGGTTTTTTGTCGAGTCACGAGTTTGAGCCTTCACCCCATTAAAGACCCACCATATCACTGGGGCTGATGCATATTATATCTGTTGGAGCCCAAAGTCCTCATCATGGTGTGGTGTGGAAGTTAGGAGAAGGGCATACCAGCTCATGTGTCGTCTTCATCACTTGACCGAGTTTCAAAATTACGAGTCGTCAATAGTCCTTATGTTGCTTCTAGTGCAACATTAATAAAATCAAATACTCTATGAGAAATACATATATGTGCCAACTTTCATGTTGATAGGTCAAACACTGTTGAAGTACCAACATCCAAATACGTATTACATGTGCTGCAGCGCCACCCTGTGGTGAGTTGTCACATGACCAAGGTTCAAAATTACAAGGTCCATCGCCAATAGCCCTCATGATGCTTCTAGTGCGATGTTAATGAAAACAAACCAAACCAGTGGTGAGTTACAACAAAATGAATGGTATAAAAATCTACTACATGAAAAAGTACATTTATGTGCCAACTTTCTGATGGTGTCAAAATCTATTAATCTATATATATCCCATCCATTTATATATATATATCCCTTGATTTCTAGGCATGTATATATGTATACTTATTTTTCAGCCTAAAAAGAAGGAACCTGAAAAAAAAGATGAATTACCTGAAGCAATTACCTCTCCTCTTAAAGTTAAGAAAGAAACCACAAGAAAAGTATGCTTAATTTTTTTTTTTTTTGTTACTTTTTTTGCATTTTATGTTTGAATTTTAATTCTTATTTTTTTTTTCTTGAAGGTTATTAACAATGCTGTTGTAAATCCATTGGATTCCTCAAAACCATCTGTTAAAAGAGGTAAAGAGCGTGAGGAACCGAAAGTGAAAAGACCTTCACGATTGCGAAAGGTATTACATAAACTTGTAAAATAAAAAAAAAATAGTATTAAATGGTATTGCAAGATAAGGTTACCAATCTCAAGACAATCTCCTGTCAAATATCTAAAAGTATATTTTCTCAAACAAAAATAAAATGCTTTTATTATGAATCAAATGACAAAGTCCAAGTAAAAAAAATAAATGCTTTAAAAATATGGCATATAAGTATTAGTGCTGAAGAGTTAATAATTCTAACCAACAATAGCATATGCAGTATTTTTTAATTTTTTTTTGTCACATCATAAATACATAGTTTGAAAAATTTCTGCTGAAATCTTTCAATATCATACAATTCAAAGCTATATCTATTTTTTACTGCTGTAATGGATCCCAAACACAATGCTTTTAAAATTGGCTAGATAAGAAATTTTCTCAGGTAAAATAAGACTGACTCATAAAATTATTATAACTCAAAATATCAAATAAAAACTCTTCTAATGCATCTGAATTGTTCTGGGGTGGGACAATGAATCTTTAAATCATCGAGTAAGATAAAACCAGTATTGCCAATATACTTAACAATATGGATGCTTATAGTGAAAAAAAAGCAGTATCACTTTCAAGAATCATACATTTCACAGATATTCCATACATTTAATTAAGTTTCTAAGATAAAATTTAACAATATCCATTATTACTGAAGTTATTAATCACTATTTCTGAGATTTTTTTAAATAAATAGCTGTGATTGTTTTGAAAAAATACAATTTCTGTTGCGGGTATTTCATTAATTAACTATTTTGGTTATTGAATAAACCAGAGTTCTATTCTCACAGCAGAAGTACTAGCTATGTTTGCCTAACTGTAAATGATTTGACAGAGGTAAGAAAAATCTGTTTATTTTGTTACATATTTACCCTGTTCTATCTGCTCCCAGAATTTAATTTATCAGTTGTATGATAATAATTTACAAGACTACTCAGTAAGATCTTGTCATAATCAATGGTTGCTTTTACTCTGTTCTATCTGTGTTCAAAATTTATTCTATTCCTTGTTTGATAATAATTTTCAAACTAGCTAGTAAGATCTTGTAATTTATTAGTTGGTTTTATTTGGATATTCAAAAAACCAGATATCAGTAATGTAATATAATACATTCCATTACAGTATACTCATACATCATCCAAAGCTCACCATAATATTTGCAGGAGAAATTACAATAAAACATGCATTGTTCCAAAAATATATAGACAAATAAGTTTTATTAATTTTATTTCACATTTTGAAACTGATATTTCTAATTAATTTGAATACCCAATCAGACATGTTTAGAACTAAGGAGTACACCTAATCAGATTTTAAAGATAACCATCACTGGTCTATTTGTTGCTGTAATTCTGACAAGGTTGAAAATTGTCCATGATCATACACATCTTGAACTAATTCTCTCCAGAGATTTTCCACTGAATTAAGATTTAGGCTGTATAAACCAAATTTTTGTTGGCATAGAGGTGTGGATCAAATCATTGTCTTGTAAGAATATGCAGTTATCACCTCCCATATCTATTCCAAATGGAAACAAATAAGCCCAAAGCATGCACTTATAATCTTCTGAGGTCGCAGTAGCCTAGTAGTCATGGTTTTGGATTCATGGCCGGCAGTTTTTGTTCAGTCGCGGGTTCAATTCTTGGCCTCTAAAGACCTGCCATGTAGCTGGTGCATGTTAAATCTGTTGGGGCCCAAAGTCATCCCATTGGCTTAGTGTGGAAGTTAGGAGGAGGTGCCATCTCAGGTGTTGTCCTTGTCTCTTGACCGAGGTTCAAACTTTTAATGTCCGTCGCCAATAGCCCTTGTGTTACTTCTAGTACGATGTTAATGAAAACTAAATTATAATCTTCTGAACATTGATGACCTCGTAAGAAATATATATCGGTTGTAAAGAGGAAACAGAACACTCTTTACATCAGAGGTCTGATCTCTAAAGACCCAACTATCTATGCCATCCATATTGAATTTCTCGTCATCACTGGAAAGAACAGTTAACCATTCAACTTTCCAGTACATGTGTTTCTCACCTTCTGCAGGATGTACTTTGAGCATTGGTATTCACCATGTACTATGTTAAATATGAAATTTTCTTGCTTTCAAATGATGAATAACTATAAATTTGAATACTGGAATAACTAGGTTATTGGCTATTCGATGGACAGCCATTTTTCAGCTGGAAGTAGCTCTTAAAAGGTATGTATCTTGTAGTTGAGATGTCTTCTTCTCCCTGTGCACGTCTTTATGTGTAGATATGCTGTATTGCAATAAGATATTATATATCCCTGATCAATTGCTTTGCATACATTTTAAAATTTCCAAAATCATTCCTTCACAATTTAAATGCTGTATTTTAGCTTTTTCAGTTTGTGAAAACTCAGCCTAGCAAGGCATATTGCAATAAATCAAATTATAGAAAACCGATTCCTCTTTCATTATGTACAGCAATTGCATTGGAGGAAAAGTATTTGTAATATACAAATCTTTTGATTTGCAACTTGTAATTCCAATTTTAATAACTGTTCATGTACTTTTGGGACAGCATATTTTTTCTTCTATAATAAGTGAGAACAAAATTTAAGTGATTTCTTTTCTATTTAGGTGATTTCCAAAATTTCAGTGATTTTTTTTTAAAGTGATTTAAGGGAAAATTTAAATGATTTCCTTTTTATATTTATAATAATAACTGTATCATAATATTAATTCTATTATTATTTTTGTATCCTTTTTTTGCATCTTTACTTTGTTATGTAAAAAAACAGCAATTCATATATTTAATAGATGCTTTTTAGAATGCTCAAACTTAATTTTCATATTAAACATAACTTTTTATATTAATATTGATTCATTATTGAATACTTTTTCCATAATAAAAATAGCAGAACAGACCCAAGAATAATGGAAAATAAGCATAAATATATGAAGCAATAGATAAATTTTGTTCCTAACAAATTCTTCCACAAATAGACAGAAATTTTTCCTTTGATAAATAAATTTTCCAGAAAATCCTTTTATATAAAGTGTATGAAAGTAGATAAAGACAATCTAGGCAACATGAAGGTTCGCATTTCTAGCATATCAAAATCAATACTTAAATAAATATCCTCGTTATCATAAAAACAAAATTCTTTTATATTTCTATTAATTTAAATGTAAATTTAGATTTTTATCATTAATATGTGTTAAATAATTTTTTAAAATCAAATATTCAATATTTTTAGAAATATTCTATACAATAACTTCTTTTGGTTTTTAAATGCAACAAAATATTCATGATTTATTCTGAAAAGCATAAATACTTTGCTTTTTTAAGTCAATACTTTATGAGGGTATTTTTTAATCTTAATTTATTATAACTGTAATTTATTAGCTAGAAAAAATAAGAACAAATATGTATAAAATCAAGGGGAAAAAAATTGGACGTAATACCTGTTAGAAAGAAATTTTTTTGAAAAATGGAATCGCATGGAGACACTGGAAAAATGTCTTTTATGAGTTTCAAATCATGGTTGAAAGTGATTTTTGTTGTGCTCTCACATTAACAAGTATGCAGTTAATGAGGCAAATTGTTAATGCTTAAAACACATTCTAGGAAGTCTAAATTCAAGAATGAGAGAGAGAAAAAAATTAAACAAAACTCATGTCCTTTTTATAATCTGATATATTCCTGTTTTTGAAATATAAATAAAATGTATATTAAAATCCTTATAATTTTAGAGAGATATACCACTGTAAATATTCATATTGCTAGTATTGATGAAGAAATAAAATTATTAGAGTAGATGTTTAATGTTACATTTACATTAATTAGTTTAAAAAAGAAGTTATTTTACAAATTTGATGATATTGTCTTTTAATTATTCAGTTATTTATCTATAATTTTTTTCAGAATTCTGCATTTGAATTCATCTGCCATTTTCACTCATTCATAAAAATAGATTATTTATGAGAATGTTGTTATAATCTAATATTCTGTTTGTACATAATATTTTATTTTCACCCTATTAATGTTGAATATGATTTTGCTATTATAGTTCTAGCATATATTTGCATATATATAAATGTATTATTAAATTTCATGATTTGTTTTGTCATTTCAGCTTATATTGCTAGGAAGACAGCAGAAGAGAGAGAACATGATTATAAAAAACATTGAAAGTGAAAGTAATGGTAATTAAATATTTTCCTATTTAAATATAGAAGCTACATAAATTATGTTCCACATTAGAGCATATAATATTATAATATTACTGGTGGTTTAATACAAACATAGCATTATTGACTCAAGACTTCATAGTTTTTACCATAAGTTGATTCACCAAAAAGTTTGTCTTTTTTCTTAATTGGCTTGAAAAAGCCAATTAAGAAAAAAGACAAACCTTGATTTTTTTTTAAAATCAAACTTGTGAATTAATAAAAGATTGTTTGCATTTTAAATTACAAATAGATTTGTCTTACAAAACTCATTCTGGTATCAGGAAATTTAATTATTTTTTTTAGATTTTGCAAAGAGATATTGATATATTATAAGATATTCATAAATCTATTTTTTTTTTTTTTCCTTTTCACTGTGTTATATCTAATAAAAATAGATGTTTGGGTAGATCTAATTCAGTTTGTTCTGCATTTAATAAGGTAACATTTATTATTGCTGCTTACAGGTTTTTTTTTTTTTTTTCTCTCTATCATGTTCAATATAAATGAAGTCTTATTTTTCATAGGAAAATATTTGAAATTAACTTAAAACTATCAACCTTCCATTATTTTAATTACTAGTATTTAAAAAAAAATAGTTTGCTGTGAAGAAAATAAAAAAAATTAAATAAAAGATTTCATAAATGGGAGAAAAAAGTGTCCAAAAATTCTTCTATTGTGTTTATTTATGATCCATAAATATGATAGTTTTCATTATAATTATTTCCATTAGTATTGAAAAAATTGTCGAATGTTAAAAAAATGTTTTTATGTAGGTATTTTAATTGTTAAATAAATTATCTGACCAGATTCAGAGAAATAAGTTTTTGAATTTGCATGAATTAGTTGAATATGAATTAATCTCATTTAACTCATTTCATTTATGGAAATTGATTTCAGATGCAAGTAGTTGAGATTACAGTGATTTTGAATTTGACTTTCGTATTCTGTTACAGAATAACTTAAACTGAGTACTCAAAGTACTACTATGTTATCTTTTTTTTAATGTGTATATTATTATATTCCATAATGGTTAGTATTGTTTTGTTTTATAATGTGTATAAATACAATGTATTTTGTATTCAGTAGAAATTACTTCATTTTTTTAGGTATTTAAATTTTTTGAGTATCATATATGTTCAATATTTTATTATTATTTTTTAGATTCTTTTTCTGATGAAGGCAATGCATTGCCTAAAAAATATGTTGAACTTGACGAGATTAAACCTGATGACCTAATCCCAGAAATTAATTCTTTGTATTTCACTGATGAAAATAAAGAAGTTGTTTCCTTAGATTTAAGTGACTGGAAAGAAGATTTATTTACCAACCATGACAAAGAAAATGAGAATGTGATTCAAAATTTTGCTACTTGTGATGAAATAAAGCAGAAAAATTGGCAAAGAGATACTGATCATACCAAGCATGAAAATTACGTATTAGAAACTTGTGCTGAGCCAACAACTATATCAGAAGAATCTGAAAGCTCTGATATTGAGGATAAATTGCTGAGATCTAATATCTGTTTGCTAAACTCTTTTGAAGTAAAGGAATGTGACACATTTGATGTTGTGCCTAGAATTTGTAACAAATCAGAATATAAATCTTCTGAAGAATTTGTGTTGCGTCATAATAATTCTGACATACCATTTCTTTCTGAAAATGAAAATTCCAATCAAATGTCAGAATGCAGTTTTAATAATAAATTAGTCTATTTTGAAGACCATAATGATATTATTCATAATGAAACTGATACAAATTGCTTAGAATATAAAAGTGATGAATGTGCTGTTGATGTTCAAAGTAAAAATGGTTTGAATTCAAATTTTATCGACACTTTTTCAAATATCAGTTGGTTATATGAGAAACAAGACAATTCTTTAAAAAATCTAGTGGAAACTCCAAATGCAGCAAAGGAAGACATATGTGAAAAAAAGTTGCAAAATGTAAAGTTTATCACTGATAATATTATTGAGATCAAAAATAAAATAGAAGCAATACCAGTCACTAAAAATACAAGTTATACATGTAACTTTATCAATGATGCTCCCATTTCAGGAGACCAAATAACTGATGATAATAAATCATTAGAAAATAATATTTTTACCATTGATTTTAACCTAACCAATTCAAACAATATGGAAGATCAAAGTGATGCAATGAAAGTGGATAAAATATTATCTCATTCATCTGAAGAAATAAATTCTTATGCCTCAAAAAATTTGTATTCAGATCAAAAAAGATTTCAAGCAACAAAGCTTTTACTCCATTCTCGAAAATTTAGACAGTAAGTAATAGTTAGTCATTTTCTTTATCATAAAATTACATATTTTAAAAATTTATATGTTAAGTTTTGAAGCCATGTAAAAACATTTTTTTTTTTTACTTTTATCTTAATTTTTCAATGTATAGGCTTTATTGCTTTTTTCATGCTCTAAATTTATATTTAATTTTCACTATTATATTTATTTGGAGAAAATTATTTCAGGTCTCTCAAGTAAGGTTTATATGTGTGTTCACAAAGCCTAGTTAAAAAAGGAAAGGGAAGAAGTATACAAAAGTATTTGTTTGTATACTTTTTGTTTTTTTAATTCAGTTTTTAATTTACTTCGTTTAATTTCTTAAATACATTCCCAATTAAGGGACAATACCAGTTAGATTATTTTGGGATTTATTAAAATGTAAATATAAAATGTTTTTTTTTTTTTTTTTTTTTTTAAATTAAATAAATTAATTAAAAAATAAATTTTTTTTTTTTTTTTTTTTAAATTATCTAAATTAATTGAATAATTAGAGAAATTTTATTTTGTGCATAGAGAATGACCATTTCCTATTCTTATAATATATATGGCCATTATTTTGCTATTTATCAAAGATATATTTATCAGCACATATGCATAATAAAAATTTGTTAGTTTTCGTTCCACAATTTTTTTTTAATGAAAATCATGAATTTGTAGATAGTTGCATGCATTAATTTCTATTGTATACAACTTGTGAAATGTGCAATATAAATTGCCTATTCTTGGGGAAGAAAAAATACTAAAAATGCTTATAATCTACCATTAATTACTGTTATATATTTATTTTTTATTGAATATCGGTATACCTATTAAGTATATATGCCTATTTTATAAGTATGCCTATTATATTGTAATATCAGTATGCCTATTTTATTGAGTATCAGTATGATTATAGATACTTTCTTTATAGGTATTGCAATCATTTTATCAGTAAGGAAATTGATGAAGCAGCATTTGCATTAATTGATGATCTTGCACGTTTTCAGGATAGAATGCACCAAAAAGACCCTGTAAAGGTATTGTATATTTTGTACCATTTAAGAAAAATGTTAGATTGTTAATGTTGAAAAATTGAAAGGCTTAGTAATTAGTGAGAAGAAACTTTACAAAAAATATTTATGGCATTTGGTTACAGGTATGTTTAGGGAAAATGGTAATTTAAATTTCTTTAAAATGTTTGTGTTAGCTGTAGTGTTGAAAGCAATAATGTTTTTGTGAATATTTTTTTTAGCAGAATTTTGAAAATATGCTTTTTTTATACTCACTTTTAAGATTTAATTTTTTTAATTTTTTGCTATAATTGCAATAATCATCTTTCCAGCCTGAGTACAAAAACCAATTCAATATGATTGTTGGAACGCAATAATTCTGCCACAATTCTCATGCTACTCACAGTTCTGAGAATAATCAATCAAAGTACATGTACAATTGTTATCAGATATGTTATATGTGAAATATTTTGACTTATGTAATAAAACTTCAACTGTTAACAATTTTTCAGGATTGAAAAATTATTTTGATGAATATATGAACTTTCAGTCATAAACCATTTTTAAAAGGTTGACAACTAGAGAATTAATATAAAAAATTCTGTTAAATGTATAATTAATGGGAAAATGAATAGAAGTTCGTAAAAATTACCATTTTCTTAATTTTTTACAGAGTATCAACTAAACAAAATCATATAAATCTTGAAAATGCTTCCATTTCTCATAAAAACCAGCTGGTATGCTTAAAATTGCTCTCATTATTAAAAGTGACATCAAATCTGTTAATATTAGAAATTAACTTGAGATAATTTATTAAATAATCATATTCCCAATTGAGAACATTGGTCTGTGTTGCCACCATACTGTTGCAACATAATTTCATGTACTCAGAGTTTTTGTTGAAAGGTGAAAGAAAGAGGAACTCCTTTTTAGGTAAGATTACAGGAAATTTCATAACTGTTTGAAAGGGGATCATCTTTGCAAGGGAAGAGAAATTCTTTAAACTTTCGAAAGGGAAATCAAGCAACATTCCTAATAATTTTATCTAAGAACATTCCAATTCTATTTGTCCTCGTCACTTGCCTGAAGTTCAAAATTATGAGGTTCAATGCCAATAGTCCTGTTGTTGCTTCTAGTATGACGTTAATAAAACCAATCAATCCTCCTGATAAAAATAATCACTTCTCAGAGGGGGATATTGATGACAATATCCTGAGTCTTAATGTGCCTACTGATGTTTGTGGGCACCTGAGTATTTTAACTTTTATAATAACAATAAGCCAAAATAATTTGGGAGACCAAGTTTCAGGATCAGCTTCTAATGAACAAAGAATTTAACAAAAGAAGCTTTGTAGTTCTTTGAAAGTTAAAAAAGGGAAGTCATCTACATTCAAATGAAACAAGGGGATTGTATTTAGTAAGCCCATCTAAAATGAACTGACTGAGCAAATTACTGATAAATTTCCAGAACTAATGGAAGCAGAATCTATTGACACTTTTTTTTTTAAATTCATTTCCCAAGGATATATATAAGTTATCTGGCCAAAAGGACATCAACTTATTCTGCTCAAAAGGGATTAAAAAAAACTGACTGGAAAGATGCATCTCGGTCTTTTGGGTTACTTTTACTATGTGGATATCATCAGATACCCACCCCAAAAATAATTACTGGAGCACTTGTGAAAATCTAGCTATTACCTCTACGTCATGACAAGAAAAAATCAAAATAAATTTTTGTGTCATGGACAATGTTTTATTGCAACTATGGTGATAAGTTGGGTAAAATTCAACCAATGTATGAGGCACTGAGCAAAAAACTAATTTAGTTTAAATTAATTCAAAATCAGCTTAGCATGGATGAATTAATGGTACCATATTATGGTCACCATTCCTCTAACTTGGTACTAGGGTTATAAATAATCTTATGACAGTTGTTGGAAACCCAATTCAAGTGTAGAAATATTTTGTATGACCTTTTTACTACTTTTTATTTGATGAAGGATCTTGAAAGTAGAAATATGAAAGCTATTGTAACTATCCAAGAACATAATATTCAAAAATATTCATTGATGCTCTCTAAGCAGATGAAAATAACTAGAAAGAGGTTCATTGGTTGGTTTCTTTAAGTTATGGCACTCATCTCTCAATGCAGATGATGAAATTTTTTTTACACAAGGATAAAAAAAAAAAAAAAAAAAAAAAAAAGTGGACTAAAACAACCAAATTTGAAACTTAAATGTAATACTGAAATGGGAAAAAATGATCTGATTGATAAAATGTTAAGTATACTCCATTCACCTTAACTTGGCAGCATTGGGAAAGGTAGAAATGTACCAATCCACTTGAAAAATAATTCTATCATGTTTTGGAATATAAAATGAAAAAATTGCATAGAAATTTGTAAAAAAATGTAATACATGACAGAAATTGTGACTTTAAGGATATATTTCAAGTTAATAACGTGCTAAAACAATTTATTTTTTAAGCTAAAGGAATGAATATAGTCGAAACAGTGACGTGATGGATTTCCGGTTTGGCTGGAAACCAGTTTTTAAAATAACATTCCTGGCAAGCTTACTACTCTTCTATGCCATTTGCTTTGTGTCTTTGCTATTGTTCATACTAACATTTTTTTTTTATCTCTCATGTTATTTTCTTCATTTTTGTTTGACATTTTAAACAGGGCTGAAGAAGGAATGTCACCTACCACGCTTTATACACCATCTAAGAGCGGAAAATCAATCTGATGAAACACAATCATGTTTATTCTCGACATCGAGAATTAAATCTTGGAGAATCTGTCAGTCAGATTATTGAAAAGATTTTTCAACTGTCTGGTGTTTCTAAAAAAAAAACAAACAGTTTTTTATATGATAAAAGAGAAAAAAAGACATAAAGCTCTTTAAGTTCTGAAAAAAAAAACCTGAGCCTGACCTGGTATTATAGATAAGCACCAGAGGCTGATAAAGTATGATGACTTGTCATTGTCATGCATTCAATGATAATTTCATAATTTTTTTCTGTAGAAATGAGATTCCTACGCTAGACAAAGTTCTGAAACAATTGAACGAAGATACCAATATTTTTTTGAAAAACATTAGCCAAACTACCTTGTACAGGGATATTGAAAGACATAGGATTTTCATTTGAAAAAGAATAGACCAGTTGTGCTTCTTGAAAGATGAATTATATTAATTATGCCACCGAAAAAGAGAAAGAGAATGGGGAAATCGATGGACTTGTTAACTAAATGTGTGAAAATCAAAACTTAATTCTGTCTGTGAACTGTGATTCTACTGATAGTGATTCAAAATTACTGAGTACTAATGAACTGTAAATGCATGTGATGCAAATAATATTGTTGCAATACAAATATATTTTTCTCATTGTCAATAATATTTTTAAAAAAAGGGGATTTGGTATATTAAACCCCCTAATTTGTACAACTGTTCAAAATGGGATAAAAAGTGTAAAAGATTTTTAATAATGGTTCATAAAGGTAACTTGGAAATAAGCTTAGCAATGAATTGGATAAAGATATGTAATCATGAGGAAAATTTTTGTTTTATTAATGGATAAAACAAAAATTTCTTGAGCTCATAGAATTAGAAATACTTAAAATGAAACAAATAAATTTTTTGCACACGTTTTTTCTTTCCTTGCCAAATTTGGTGAATTTCATTGGTTATAGTCACCCCAGTGTAACCCAAATTCCTATGACATAGCTATAATTCGCCCATTGTAGCTTTTTCAGTGCTGCCAAATTAAGGTGAAACTGAGTATAGTTACTGTTCAATGCTTCACAATAAGAAATGGTGAAGGATATTTTTTTTTTTTTTTTACTGTTTTTGCTGGTTGGCTTTTACATTCAATAACTTCTGAAATAAGTACAAGGTTGAATCAACTAGAGTTATATTTGCTATTTATATATGATTCACCAATAGTTATATTTGCTTTTGTAAGAATTAACCAAGAAAAGATGGATCTCAATTAGGACCCAAAATTCACAACTACATCTCGGAGAAAGTGGTATGACCATTTTCTTGTACAAATAATGCAACAGTGCACATCAAATGTGAAATTGGTTTGAAATGAGTGCAAGAAAAATTGCATCCAAATGCTTTTTACTGTACTATGGAATAAAGATAAACAAATTTTTGATATTTTGTTTAAATAAAAAGTTGTTTTAATTTAAATTTATAAATTTTAAACTTGATTCAAATTGTACTGTAATAATAAAACTTTCTTTCTTTCTTACTACTTTGCTTATTATTTATTCTACTTATTACTGTATTCCATTTTTAAACCCAGAGAAAGAGTATAATCTGAAGTGGCCAATGTTCCCAATTAGGAACATCAGAAAAATTCTATATAAAATCCATAAAAATTCTATATATATTCCTTTAAATAAAACATTGATTAGATATTTTAAAAAATATTTCCATTCCTTCAGCATGACATTCTGAATCTAGTAAGCTAATTAAAAATAATTTTTGGAAAAAAAAAAAAGAAAAAAAAAGCTATAAAATACCGAGGAAATGTATTAAATTTGATTTTTAATTTCTTTTTTACAGGCTAAAATAAGGAGACGTTTAGTTTATGGAATCAAGGAAATTAAGAAGCACATGAAATTGAAGAAGATTAAGTGTATTTTAATAGCTACAGATATAGAAGATATTAGAATTGAAGGCAAGTTATTATTCATGATCTCTAACAATATCTCACAAATCATGTCTGGAAGATAATTAAAATTCATTTGAAGGTATTTTCAATTCAGAAAACATTTATTTGTTGAATGATATGCCTAGTAATTTATAGAAAATGCAATATTGTTCAGTTACATTTTTTTTTCCTTCTCCAAAATACATGTGCTTTAATATGTAATTAACTTGTAACTCATTTTCATTATAAGAAAAATTGTAATATGTTTTTTCTTCAGAACTCAAGTTCTGGTAATGAGGGTAAAAGATGTTATATATAAATGATAAATTTAAATTAAAAGTAAATTATATAAATTAAACTCACTGGTATCAGATTATTTTAAATGAAAATTTAATTTATTATAAATTATTTATTCTGTAATCCTAATGTATGGTGAAGTGTCTTTTGCTGATGAGTAATTTATTATTAACTAGGTTTCTATTTTTTAAATCATTTGTATTCTTTTAATGTAGCTGAATTTATGTGAAAAGTAAGTTATGTGAAATTTTTTCTTAAATGGAAAGAAATTTTTTTTAAAAAAATGTATATTTTTTCATGTATTTTATTTTTGATTAAATGTATAGCTGTTTTATGACATATTTATTTATTTATTCTATTTAGGAGGCTTAAATGATATCATTGAAGAACTCAAATCCTTAGCTGACACATACCATATTCCTTACATATTCTCGCATCGAAGATTTAATTTGGGTAAAATCTGTCGAAAGTCTGTCCCTGTCAGCTGTGTAGGTATCTTCAATTATGAAGGTTCAGAGGTTAGTTGTCTTTTATAGATAATTCTAAATTAATGTAACTTAAAATATCAAATTTTTTCCTTTTTTTTGAGTGAATTATATGTCTTACGATCTTAGCTGTGACACTGAAATTATCAAATTTAAAAGTTGTTAGCTCATATTTTTAAAGAACTTAAAATTTTAAAATTTAGTTTTTGATGTTTGGTGTAGCTCAATCTTATTTTAAAATAATTTTGACTCAAAAAATTTATAATTAATTCTATATCCATATAAGGTGAAAAATTACTGTCCTATTGCCAAGAAGGGGTGTAAGGAAAACCACTTATGGAAATAAAAATTACAATACCCTGTTTTTATGCTGAGTGTACTTATTCCAGTTACTGCATACAGTGTGCTTAAAATGTGGAAGGGAAGATATTGTGGCCATAAAATATTATTATTATTATTTTGGTCTATACAAGAACAATTTAATTCACAATGGAAAATTCCATGCAAACATTTTGCTTCTAAAATTAATATCTTTTTTCATGTTAAATTCTGAATTTTTTTTTTTTTTTTTTTTTTGCAGACTGGGAATTAAGTAAATACTTAAGCAATCAACATAGATTTATAGATCAATAACAGACTTTTTTATTGTTATCTGAATATCAAGAAAATTAAATATATTAGAAAATCTGAAAATATCAGATCATTATGAAGTCTATATTAAACAAAATATCATTGCAGTAAGGAATTTTGAATAGAAATCAGAAAAAAAAGGCAGAATGATGATTTTGTTTGGTAGGTTACATATGTCTTCAGTCAGTAAAAATCAAAATGAAATAACTTTAGTTATTTTGAAATGTCAGCCACAGAATAATGAGAACGTGTTGTAATGTACTATTGAGGTATCTTGCTGTGGTCTAATATAATCCTAATTCATATTCTTTTACTAAACTGGTGTCTTTTTTAAAAAAAAACTGATAAACATCTTACTCTAGATATACATAGCTTAGTGTCAAATATTTTCCATTCTTCATAAAGTGACATGAAATTCATGTAAACTTTGTACATATATATCGTAACTTATATATCCATTTTGTTTTATTCTATGATCCACATACATAGCTACTTTGTAAGCTGTTTCTCTAACTACAAGAAATAGGTTCTTGTACAATATCATTTAAAAAGGATTTATTGCTTTCTTGAATAATCTTGTTTTATTGTGTGTGATTGCATATATTTTATAATATAAATTTTATTTTTGTTTCCCTTCAAGAAAGTTTTTCTCTCAAAAATATTTTTACTAAAGACATAAAAAAAGATACTTTTTATTTTCCAATTATAAGAATATTTCAAGCTTATTTCATTGATTTTCTACTATTTGTAGTTATTACTTTAAACATTTAAATAGATTTTTCATTGTATGAATGTATATTATGTTCAGAATATTTTTTTAAAAACAATTATAACGAAATATGGTATTTAAATGATTTTTCACTTATGTATTTCAACAAACATGTAACAAAACATGGTAAGTATTAATTTAATTTAATTGTATTAATTATCTATTGTAAATTGCTAAACCCAACTACTGCAAAAGTATTTTGGAATTTTTCTGTTAAAATGATAATGGAATGATATGCTTTCAATTTATTTACATTACATTCAAAATTTCAGATGACAACAAAGACAAATTAATGTTTACAAAATTTCAGATGAATGCTTAACTTTCAGATATACATGAAAATAATGAAATATATATTATAGATTTAATCAAATAATATGAGAATGTTAGTCAAAATTTAAAAATATCTTTTCAGCTCTCTTTTTCAGTTATTTAGCTATATATATAAAATCCAGGAACTTGATTTGGATGTTTCATCTTTTAACTGCTGCAAGTATAGTCAAACGTTCATAAGCTTCAAGGCTAACTGTAAATTTTTGATGCCCAATTCCAATAAAAACAGGAATAATGGGTCTGAATTAGGCTCTGAATCTAATGCAATGTGGAATTTGGGAGAGTGGAGAACTCCCAGGTTCAAGCTTAGGTGTTGCCCTTGCCATTTAACTGTGGTTTAAAATTATAATGTCCACAGCCATTAGCCTTTATACTGCACTAGTACGACTTTAATAAAATCATTAATCTTATATTGATATATTGTATTCATAGCTAATTTATATCAGAAATCTTTAATTTCTGTATTTTTTATTTTTAGGTAAAGTTTTGCTATCTTTTTATTTTTGAAATCGCAATTTTTTTTTCACCATTTTATATCTTTAAAAAAATGAGTTATAATTCAGTTTTTCTCTTATTGACTATTCTCATCGAGAAATTTTTTTAAAAGAATATTTCAATCCATTGTAATACTGAGATTTATTAGATTATTTCCATGGTGTTAATTTAAGACATTTTATATCATATCAATTAACATAATACTATATGTGTAATTACTCTTTCAGTGTGATTATTCAATTATAAAATTTTTAATAAACTTAATTTTCAAGTGTAACATTAAATTTAGATTATTTTATTGTTTTAATTTGTTTCAGAAAAATTTCAAGAAAATGATTGAATTGCATGAAAATAGTAAATGTGATTATTCTGAACTAACAAAAAAAATAGCTTTTGAGCTAACGAATGAACAAATGAAGGAATTGTTTGAAGCAGAAAAGGAATCGCTTCTTGTTCTTCGTGAAGTAAGCCAAAGAATATTAAGAGGGATGTTTCATTCTAATCCAGAAGAATTTCAAATTTGTGAAAATTGTAATATTAACTCAGATTTAACATCATGTGCTCAATTTTCTAATAATAAGCTTTCCAATGTTGAAACAACCATCTCATTTCCTAGTAAACAATGCAGCAACTCTGAAAAAAATTCTGATGCGTTATTGCATAAAAATATCAATATTATTTTGACAAAATATAAAGTTGTAAAAGATTGAATTTTGTATATGTATATACAGTTATTAAAAAATTATTCCTTATATATTTTGCATATTGTTTTATTCACTTGATAATCACCTTTACATATGGCATTTACTAACAAATATACAATATGCAGTGTATGTTTTTCTAAATTCACAAATTTTAATGTAAAAAATGTACATGTAATTATAAGTTTGGATAATTGAATCTTTAGCAATTATGAAGGATATTTTTTACAGAGGTAATAAGATTTTGAAAATTAAATTTAAAAATATAGGCAATATTCTCATTTCTTTTGCTCAGCTTGACAGGGTATTATTTTATACATAGATCCTTTTGGGAGTATATTTCCAGATGATTTCTGTAGATGATTTTTATTGCATAAAATGTAATGAAGAATCGGGTTGAAAAACACTTATACTGTGTATATTTCAGTTTTTTAGCTTTATATATTACAAGTTTATAAAGATCTTTAAAATTTTTAAAGTATAATATGATATTTTGAAACTCATAAAATTTTAGGAACATAAGCAGAATTGAAATTATGCAAAGAATTACTTAACTGTTGAATTTTTAAAAATTTCTACCCTTTGAAAATTTTTGAGTAGCAATTGAAAATTCATTTCATAATAATTGTCAAAAAATGAAAGTAATTACATTCATTAAAATAATTATGTAGCAAGTCTATTTGGTAATTAAAATTTATTTCATTAAATTAATGGAATAATTGACCAGGTTTTTTAAATATAATTACACAAATTTATAAAGTAAAAGTATTCAAGACAAATGAAATATCAGATAAAAAAATTTAATATTTTTATTCTTTGATCACATTTTGATTTATACAGCATTGCATAAAAATAAGAAGACTCTTCGGTATGAAATTTTAATTTTTTTAACAAAATGTCAATATCCATATGCTTTTATAATTTTTTCAAACTTTTGATATTAATATACACTTCATCTATTTCACATAATAATCCAAATGGCTGATTATATAAGAATTGTTAAACACATATAAAATAATATTTGTTCATAAAGATGTTATTAAAGTAAAAATGAACACCTTTATAACTTCACAATCCATTAAAGATTTCCTTTCATACACACATACAAATGTATTTAAATTAGTGAATATATTAAAAATATCATATATTCCCTCTAATTTTAATACAAGAGCCATCACAGTAAAAAGGCACATTGAGTTATACAAAATCAAGAATTTTTAAAGGAAAATTTTTAAAAGCACAACTCTGCTAAAAGCATTTTATAAGCTCTAATCAATGAAATTAATTCAAAACATGTTTCTACTTCATTCTCAAGAAAACAAAACTATGAATATAAAATATATATTAAAACATCATTGGCTCTTCAGATATACACAATGGAAATGTGCAATAAAATGCAAATATTTTTCCTTCAAGTAAAAATTCATAACAGTAATTTCAATAGATATTCTCTTTTCCAAAAATTTTTTTTTAATACATCAAAAGTTTTATGTTTAAAAACAATATTTTAAACATAAAATTATGTGTTTGAAAATTTAAATGCAAGACTCTTACCATTATTACGCCTAAATATATAAATTTTCTTCACAAATAAAAAAAATATATTAGAAAATCGAAATAAATTCTTATAATTTTGTATCTATATTTTGAATGGGAATATTTGTTCATAAATCTAAATATCAGTAATCAAGATTATTAACAGCCCAGATTAAGTGACACCCAGATTGAAGTACAACATTTAAATTAGCATTTAAAATGTAACTAAAGTGTCCAAATTATTTGAGTGTTTTATTTCCGATATTTAATAATTATATAAAAATATTAAATGCTACAACCATTTATTTAAAATTATTCAAAAATATTACCAAAAATTTCACTGAAGTACATTTTGTTTTGTTAAATGCTAAATAGAAAGAAACATTGTTAATTATGATCAGCTTTTTTTTTTTTTTTTACCTCAATGAAAAATACATGCTTCACAGTGAAGAATTGAAACATTTTCAATTTATTTTAATTGAATTTTTAAATTTATGTAATTTTTAAAAAGAAAAAAAAATGTACATCAATATACTGATTATTTTATCAAATTGATCACAAGATTTTATTTGCTAGTTTATTATTTTATTCATGTAATACTTATGAAAATTATAGATATACAGGTTCTGCATTTCTGATATGAGAAAATAAAACCGTAAAATTTGCATTCAACCTTGAAATAGCCAACATTATTCTATTTGTGACAATTTTTTTTTATTTGCAATTTGCTTTTTAGTAAATTTTCGAACAAATTAGAAAAATAATTATCTTTATTAAATTATGTTTAATTTATTAAGAAATAATACATATACTCAGTGCATTCTTTAATTTGCAGTATAGTATTGTCATTCTTCACAAAAATATTTTCTTGCTTCAAAATAAATATAAGCAAATTCTCAAGTTAATCATTTTTTAATCATTTGCTTAGCTTGATGTTTATAACATGATTCAAAATTAAAATAAATGAAGTTTCTTAACTGATGGGAAAAAATCCCATCAAATAAAATTAATCAAAACTGATTATAATACAGAAACAATATTTGCTTATTTTTATAAATAAATACTGAGTGTTCAAATGTAAAAAGAATTTATTCATTGCATCCTACATTTTTGTAACATAGTTTTTCATGGTAAATTTCTAAATCAGAAATATGTCTAATTGTACTTTCCTTAGCTACAATAGTAGTGTCTGTATGAAATGTAATGCTTTTTTTTAAAGTTATTTTGTTCCTGTTTTTATTACCTATTTTCTATAGCTAAAAACAAATGTTTCTTTTATTCTATTTCAAACAAACATGGTTTGGTATAATCTTTTTAGTAAGCCTGTTTTAAGACACTATACATATATTCAAAAAAAAATTATGATATTTGCATTAATATTACTATATTTATAAAATAATTGAGATATTTAAAGTACTCTGGCCATGACAGGTTAAAAGGGCATAAAAAGTTTACTTTAGAAGCTAAATCAGAAATACGAACCAATTCCAAAACCTTATTTTTAATTCATAATTTGTGCATATATTTTCAGTATAAATTGTGGAAAGCTAATTCAATACCAAAGGGAAACAACAAAACTGAATAAATTTTCCTTTTTCTGTAATTAAAATACCTGAAATAGGGGCTAATATATATTTAAAAAAAACAGTATTTTCCTAACATTTTGTCAATATTACTATTTGTATTTTATAATCCAGAATTTATTAATGCATTATATTTCTTTGTTTATAAAAATAAAATCAATCAGACAGAATCAATGTTTCTTAGTTTTTGTAAGATCATGGGTCCGGTAAATTTTTAAAATGAGGATCCATATGGATCTATATACAAATTTTTTTTTCCCATGGTTTAATTATCATCAACCAGAGCTAAATCTGTGTCATAGCCTAGTAGTTAAGAAATACTCACACATATCATAAAGATGTCTAAATAAGAAAATGACTTTTAATATGAAAAATATTTTTTTTTTGTTCTTAGTTTATAAGTCAGGAAGTATAAAGCTGTATCTCTGACATTAATTTATCAAAACGCCAAGCTGATATGATACTTGCAGTTAAAGAGACAAGATTCCTTGAATAAGGAACAAAGTTATATAATTGTTAGAATAGGCATTAAGGCTTAGATTTGTTTTTTTTTTTAATGTTTAACGATGTAACATGGCTCATAATATTCGTTATCTGCATTCCTACTCTGATTTTTTTTTCTCAAGAAATTTAGCAGTGTTTTCAGCAAAATATATCCATTTCAGAAATATATGATAATGAAATTCACATAAAATGCTTGAAAATAGTTAGTGAACTCTAAAAGTGTTAACAGCATATAAAAATATCAAAGAAAAAGAAACTAGAGAATTATATTCTAAAACAACAAACATAACAGTTTATATACCAATAAAGTAATACTGAATTGCATAAAAATTAAATAGAAATTAAAATCGAATAGCTTCATACAATAACGATTGTAAAACTAGTAAAAAAAGTTTTAACATTCATAACCAATTTCTTATTTATAAAACACACAACACAGAAAAAAAAAAATCTTTCACCATGATAAAAAGATAAATTTTGTAATAGTAAAACATCAAATTTAAAAACATAAAAAATGCACTTTAAAAACAATTTTAAATTAATTATAATGCCCATTATTATTACATTTGTTAAATAAAATAGTTTTCCAGTTCCCTTATATTCCATTAAAGCCTTATCACAGTAAATATAATAAATAAGAACTCTATGCCAGAATTTTTAAAAATCACCTCTCCGAAGATTAATTCTCAAAACATTAAACGTAAATGAGGTACATGATATATAACATATTAACATTTATAATACTGGTATAACTGTCCCAGACACCTAGTTAAATACAAACAAATCAATTACTTGAATATTTTGATCTGAAAATTCTTTAAAATATTTAATTTTTATGCAGATTTTTAAATTTGGAATACTGACAAAGTAAATCTTGAACTATAATTTCTTCAATTTCTTTTCCATTTTTAAATTCCTTTTCATGCAAAGAAATTGGTCTTTCCTCTTCTTTTGTAACAAATACAACCTTTCGCTTTCGGCTATGAAGTTCATTTGCTATAACAAGCTAAAAACAGATAAAAAGCAGTGGAATAAAAACTACTAAAGATCAAAGCATTTTAAAACTTACAGTTAATACTACAGTTTTAAATTTGTTGTACTTATAACAAATTTTAACAATATTTAAAATAACATTTTAATAATAAAAATAATTATTATTGATGAAACAGTAATCAGATAATTTACTTTTAGATATAAAAAAAATTGTATACTAATATTATAATATAAATTACTGGAGATGAAATAGAAATATACAATAGCTTGAAATATTTTTAGATGAATTTATAAAGTTTATCATTGAGTAGGAAATACATATTTCACAATTTATTTATTAAATATTATATTTACTTAATTAATGCGGAGAGTTATGTAATTGAACTTAGGATAGTTGTAAGCACACACACAAATATTTAATATCTACAACTATTTACAATATTCATTCAGTAATGTAATATTATCCAAAAGCAAATGTTTGCATTATTTTATTACCAACAACTACATCAAGTAACAATATAATTATACTTTATAAAAATAATTATCCTCAGAATTAACTATTTAATATAATTAAAATCTAAATGTTACTTTAGAAACAAAAACTGATAACTGAACATCCATAGGATTCATTTAACCATTATTAACACTATTTTTTAAACTATGATAACACATTCTTTATCACATATTACATGTATTATTAGATTTTAAATAAGTGATAATACTCATTTTATGCATAATAATTCTGTTACTTCAGTTTCAAAATAAATATACCCATAAAACAATGAAACACACATAATATAGCAAATTACAAAATTATAATTTAAATTTAAATGTCACTAAGCTAGGGGAAATAATAAATGTGAGCTCTGATCTAATTTTTAAAATTCCTATAATTTAAAATTGGTACACAGCAAGAAGAAAACCAAAAGTTATTATTTTATGTTATCTGACTAACAAATTTGTTTAATCATTTTCAAAATATGCATTTCAATTAGTTTTAATTTCTTTTTTGTAATAAGGTGAATAAAGACCTTGTCTCTAATAATATTGAGGTATCTGATGTAATTAAAATGTTTTTAGGCATCAGTAATTATAATATTTAGAGACTCAACAACTGAATCTCAAAATTTTTAACAAAATAAAGCACATGATTTAAAAATTAAAATAGGTTATAGCTGCATAACTTATTAAATAAAAAGTTTAATACTTTTAAAGGTTTTCTGTTATTAATTGAAAATATTGTACAATATCAGAAAGATGCAAATTAATTAATTTAATTAGCAAGTTAAAAATAAACTTACATTATGGCCATATTTTTCTAAAGCTCCTCTTGCCTTTTTTAACAAAATAGATGTATCTGTTTCCAACTTAAAATTATAAAACAAATAAATGACATAAATAATTACATCCATGTATTTTAAATTGGTTGAACAAAAATTAATATTACAACAAAAAGGAATGACAATTGAAACTACATTAAGATACTAAGTTTATTCAATTCAGATTATCTTTCACCATATTTATCATAAAATAAATTTATAAATATTATTGAAATAAATGTATCACATTTGATAATGAAAATAAAACATTCATAATTGATTTACAAAAAAAGACATAAGAATCATATAGCAGCAATTTATTATTTTAATCTTTTTTTTTATAAAAAAAAATTACATGTCCATGAAAGAACACCTTAAGTTTGTTAAGTTAAATTTCATAAAAAAAAAGGGATACAGTTATCATAATTGTGAATAATTAACAAATAATGAATGTTACTGGCACGTATAATGAGCATAAATTTTTTTTAACCCTCCAATAAAGAATTTTATGTAATTAAAATGTAACAAATGTATTAAAATAGAATAAAAAGTTTCAAATTAAACCACTCATTCATCTGAAAATAAAACTAATTAACAATTATAAGAATACCATAAGAATTAGAAAACACTTCTTCCAATAAAGAAATTAAAGTACACACCAGTATTACTCTTAAACTTCAGTTTAGATATGATAGTATTTTTTTTTAAAAAAATAAAATTAGTTTTTTCAAACCCATAATTAATTTGCATACAGGTAATCCTTTAAATTAATATCCGTGAATCTGTATTTTATCAACTGACTATATATACTTCCAAAAATGTATATACTGTAAATATGCAAATGTAACAATTTCCTTTAAAACCAGAAATTCAAAACATGCTTACTTCTATGTCTTATTTCCTTTTTCAAAAAAATACATTACGACTGAATTACTATTACATTAATATTTAATTATCCTGAAAATGTTGACTCATTTATGATCAAAATTGAAATACACAACTCTTAAAATAATAGAAAACTTGCACAGAATAAAAAATTTGAATTATTGAAAATTCTAGAAATAAGCAATGTACATGAAACCTACCACAAAATAAACTAAAATCCAAAACTTGTATTGATTTTTTTTTTCAAATGAGGTATTTCCTGGAAATTTATTTTTTAAAGTTTTATCTTAAAAAAAAAGTAAATAAATAATAGAGACCCCCTCCCCTCTTTTTTTTGCAGAATAAAATGCAAACTAAAAATAAAAAGCATTTATTGAAAGCTTAAATTACATGAAAGATCATTCATATGATAAAATGAATGCAAAAATAAATAATATAGGGCATCAGTATTTATGCATTGCAAAAAACATTACCTTTTTATCAGGAAATGCATACAATATAGGGAAAAATTATAAACATTGTAATATAATAAAATATTTTAATAGTTTGAAAATTATATACCTCAAAACAGGTAAAACAGTAAAATAATTGTTACAAGGGGAAGTACATCATACAGTTTTCAATGAAACATTTATATGTAAATTAAATTTGTTGATTAAAAGTGCCAATATTAATAGATAAAACTAGCTGTCAAAACTAGTAAGATAATTTGTTTTGTTAGATTAAAACACATTAATCATATCATTATTTAAAAATAAATTCTACAAGAATGTACCTGAAAGCAGTGAGAATACATACAGGAGAAAATGGAGGAACAATAAAAATTCTAAAAAGAAAAATTACTATCATACCTTGAAGGAAACTATAAAAGCATCTGGAATCCAATTATGCACAAGTGGAGTTAACATCTTTGGAACAACTCGTAATGTTAAACTAAGAGGCTCATCAGATGAAATTTTATGCTCAGCCTTTAATGAACAGCAATAAAAAAAATTACTTTTGTAAAAATGTATGAACAATTTTAAAATATTAAGAAATATATCTAATCTATCTTACCATGTCTTTCTCAGGTATATAAAAATCAGAAACAGCAGCAGCAAGGTAGAGTATTGCATCTTTTCCCATTGGCCTCATAGCTTGCGCAGCAATATATAACATATGTAAGTAAGAAGATAAAGTATTAAATTGAATCTTTAAAAGCATTTTATTTCCTTTTATCATTTTGTATTCATTCAAATGTGGTATTAGTTGCTTACAAATGTTACCTTCAACTGAAAAAAAAAAAAAAAAAATTCAATATAATTTGTAGTGCAACATACATCTGAAATCAACTTTTAAAAAGTTTTATCAAATGAAATTGATTACTGAATGATTTACAATTAATTATGGAACTGAAAATTTAATTAATAAGAAATAAAACTTATCACAGAGGGTGAAATAGAAAAAAGTTAGATTATCAATTTCTAACACACACACACACACACAAAAACATGAATAATACACATAGAGGATATCAATAAAATCCCTAAGAAATATTTATTTTAACAGCTTGATTAAAATGTATTACTCTTTTCATTAACTTATGAAATATTATTAACATATAATTGTTATGATAACCAATATAACTTTGATTTAAATAAAAATAACAATAAGAATTTACCTAGAATACACAATTTAGAAATACCCAGTTCTGATAAAATAAACTTATATTTGGATTTTATGCATTTAATTAATAAGTTTAAGTAATTAATTTTTAAAAGAAGTTCAAAGCAGGAGCATCAATAGATTTTTTCATAATAAGTAGGATAAACATTTAAGACAGATCATGGATAAAAGTCAAAATTGATATTTTAATTTTGAAAATGTATGGCAGGATATTCCTGTAGATTATTTCAATCAATAATAATATTGCATTTTCTGAATACTTCACAAACTATGATATAAACATTAGAAATGGAGTTCCAAGGATTATGAGACATGTAGAAGTTCTCATTTATGCTGAAAACAATCCATAATATGAGGAAAATGGAAAATACTGAACATATAAACTCATGCAAAAGAAGAAAATCAAAAAGACAAGCAAAATTAGATGTTACCACCAAATCATCAAAAATATTGTAGAAAAGATGTTAGCTCCTAAAAAAGGATCAATGCTTAAAAAGTTTTTAAACTATACAAAGTTTCTAAATAATTGTAAAAATATAATTATTATTGAGGAAATGAACAAAAACCTTCAACAACATTCATATTATTTGTATTTCCTAGAAATTAACACGAAATAATAAAAAAGAACATTTAAAAGGGAATATAGCAAACATAAGAATTGGTTAAGAATAGAATACTTTCAGAAATGAAAATGATAATAAATTTAAAAAAAGCAAAACATAAAACACAAAAATAAGATAATGAAACAAGCTTATGATAAAAGGATTTGAAATCACTTTTATATGTACCACTAAGTAACCAAAAGTTTTTTAAAAGTTAACTGCAGCTTTGAATCAAATTAAAATTTAGTATAAAACAATTTTAAATTAAAACATGATACCTCTAATACTAGGTATTCCATCACCATCCATACATGAGACATTTGATTCAAAGAGCTCTGAAGGATTTATATGCCGAAAAAAAGGTTCCAGAGTTTTTTCCCTATGCATAAATATCACAGCACAGCCAGCTTTTAAAAAGTATCTATTTTAAATCAATGTAAGGTAAATGAAATTAAATACACAAATTACATTTTATAATAGTTACTATATACTAATAAAAATTAAGATAATTTACAATAAATAAATGAAATAAGATGTGCAAATTTGAGTATCCCATATATGAGAATTTATCCATGTAGAAAAAGTGTTAACACATCATTGAAACCCCATGAAATATTTTAGTTAATTAGAATTGCAAAGTAAAATAATTATATTGATAACCTAATTATAAAAGCAATAAAATAGCTATATATATATATATATACACACACAAAATGTTCCATAAATAGAAGTGCAAACTTTAAGAGAAGGTAGGAAAAATAAAGATTAACAATTGCATAACAACCCAAAAAACACTTGGTTTTGCTTGGATATCCACATCAGCACAGAATTCTTGCAACACAACATCTTTAAGTACTCCCCAAAGAAAGAAATCCAGATGGCTTTTACCAAAAGAGCATGAGAATCAGGTTTTTGGTCCATGAACAATTCACTGAACAATGCACTCAGATGTGTCTGAATACATTTTTCATAATGAGTTGACATCCAATCATGTTGGAGTGAGTGAATCTAAAGTTTATTGGTGCAAGAACCAGATATGGCTATGCTGCGCCAAACAAGATTAAACTGTGGTCTAGACGTGAAGTTGAAAAAAGATAAGTGGTTGACAAGAAGGAGGGTCGAAAACAGAGGAAGATCGCTAGGGTATCCCGGGAGTGCGTCACCCGCGTTTACCAAAGACAGTAAATCCTATGGGAAAGAAAAGGATCACTACGGTACAAGTCTCTGTGAGAATCATTCTTGATCTAGTTGTTGAACTGCTTGTATATTGTCATTAAGCCAATCCATACACAAAGAGCTGTCTTCCGGCTCCTTGTTCATATTTGATTGCAAGCTCATCCCAAAGCAATTACTGTATAAAAGATGAAAATCAGATATTTTTTCTCTCCAACACTCTTGTGAACAGTGCAACCTACTGACATACAATGATGTTTCTAATAATGGGTTACTATGCATTTCTCAATCGTATTCATGTATCCTATCTTCCCTTAAGGTTTAAACATTTATTTATGGGACACTATGTATATGATAAATACATATGAATATATTCATAATGTTAAATACATTTATAAAATATAAATAAAATGAAGTACATACACAAACATTGACACTATAAAACAGTAAAAAGATTTTTTATGAGTTGGAAAAAATATTTGGTATGTATCAAATTGTTTGTATAGTTATTATCAGATGTTAATTTCAGTGTAGTTAACAATGCAACATTTATCACAGTCTAACATTTCTGATGGCCATAGAAAGAAATTTTAATGTAATTTAAAATTTAAATCATAATATATAAAAGTATAAATTGCAATAAAATAGCCACATATATAAACACTAGAAATATGAAAGAAAAAAAAAGAAACTGATGAAATATTATTTTTTAAAGTAAGCATTCAAACATTCAGTGATACAATTGAAATTATTCACCATTGTACTATAAGCAAGAAATGTAATATTAATAATACAAATAGACACCAGTATTTAAAATGATTAAGTTTTTTCTTTTACAAAAATCAAACTATTCCATAATATGTCATAGTTAAGCAAAATGATTAAAAAAAAATGTTTTCAGGATATAAAATAATGTGTACAAATTATATATTTTTTCACATGATCTGAATTTAATGGGAAACTAATATCATCACTATCCCTAATCCTGTAATGCAACAATACATTAAATCTTAATAATTATAATTAATGACATTTGAAATTTAATTTAATTAATACACATTTCCATACCACATATTTTTATCATACGAAAAACTTTGGAGAAAAGGATACTCTGCAGATGCAGCACCTCTTGTTCCAGCACTGAAATTGTCAACAAATCTAACAGTGCTATGTTCTAAAGGCACACTTGTCCCACCAGACTAAAAAGAATTTTTTTTTTTAAATATTGAAGGATATACTTTAATATGAAAGATTATTTAAAAAAGAAAGATAAAAACTCTCAATAATTATTTTCATAATTGTAATCAAAGCAACTTCCGAAAACAAGTAGTGTTAATCAAGTATTTTGAAAATACTGCTGTTTTAAACTTTGATTATTTTAAATACAATTATAAAATAAACATTTTCTTTTTGTGAAATATGTATCAAGATAATTGAATATTTCAGTTAAAATGAATTTTATTTCTCAATGTTAACTATAACAGACAAAAAGCAAGACTTTCTTGAAACGTATACTTATTTTAAATTACTATAATAACTTTTTTTTTTTCAGGAGGGATGGGGTGTGATTTCTAAAAAATGTTTTTGAAGTAGAATAGAAAACTCATTATAGTTCACAATCATACAAACAAAGATTTAAAAACTTCCATACAAAGAAAACAAAATTATTTACAATATAATACATTCACATATTCAGAAAAACTACTTTTGTTTTCATTTAAAATATAAAAGGAAAATTTAAAATACTTTCTTGAAATAAGAGGAATATAATTCTTTTTGAAAAAAACTAAATCCAATTAAAATTTTTGAATTAAACTATTAAAGATTTTTCTCTAATTATCTGTAATCTTGTAGAAATATATTAGGTACAGTACTCTTTTAGTAATCCGGCAGATATAAGGGCAGAGCATCACCAGATTACTAAAATGCTGAATTATCGGAAAATCACTAACAATAACACAATAAAATAGAAAAAGTCATGTATCACAGTATAAAATTTAATACAATACAGGCTAATAGAGTGACAAATATATGAAATAATTTCAATTATAAAAAATAAATAACAATAATAAAATCAAAAGTTCTATACAAATTTTTGCAAAGAATAGATTTACCCACCCAAAGTACACCATTTTTAATAATTATTATTCAATTACTCAATTAAATATAAGGATTACAGTAAATGATGAAATGTTGAGAAATGGATAATTGTAAACTTCTCCAATATTAAAATTAAAGGAAATGATAAATTATTAAATTGAATACATTTAAGCTAAAGGTAATTAAAATTAAAGAAAATGATAAATTATTCAATTGACTATTATATTAGCTACAAATAATTAAAATTAAAGCAAATGATAAATTATTAAATTGAATATATTTCAGCTAAATGTAGTTGTTGATTTTATTAACTTCAGACTAGAGTCAACTCAAGGATTAGCGACGGATCTCCTAATTTTGTACCTTGGTCATGTGACGAAGACAACATCTGAGCTGGCCCCCCCTCTCCCAACTTTCTCACAGCACCAACAAGAGGACTTTGGGCCACAACAGATTTAACATGCATCAGCCCTGGCTACAAGGCTATTTCGGTTAAAGTCGGGAATAGGATGTCCCATAGGAGATTGGAGACTTTTGGGGGTGACAATGATTTAAACATGGCGACTTGTTACAGTAACCCTAAGAATACTCAATGCTTCAGTCACGTACCTTTGACGACCTATCTAGGAAGTAGCCAAGTTTCGTCACCAATCGTATAGGGGACACTCTATTCCTGATTTTATATGGCTGTATCATTAAAGAAGATATTTAAAAAATTCTGCAATAAAATGTGAAATATTTAGTTGCAAGAAAAATGAATTAATAATTTTTTGATATATGATGATTAATTTAAAAAACTAATGGCAAATGTAATTCTATAAAAAAAAAATTTAAATCTCATTTATTTAAGAAACAAATCACAATTGATATGTAAGATTATTTTTTATAAAATATGTTTTTAACATATGTCTTTGAGAAAATGTTCCCACATAAGTTTTTATTTTTCATTTATCTTCCTCTAACACTCTTTTTTTGCACTTCTAAAAACTACATTTTCAATTTGTTTGCTTGATGGTAACTTCTTTAATTTATGAAGATAAGAGAGCAATACTGTTTTTTAAGAAAATGAACAATTGAAACATTTATGAAAACAAAAACAAAAAAATGAAATAAATATTCATCAATATTTTGATATAATGTAAAATTTTTATTCAAAGAATTAAATACTTCAAAACTTATCATTCTATTTTTATTGATAACTATATATACATTATGTAATTAAATCATATTAATTTAAATTTGTTACTACTATATGCAAAATTTTTGTTGTTCAACTAAAAAACAAGCATATAATACAATCATAATTAACATGAATACTTACAGTAACCAAGACTACATTTCTTTCCATGGATATATGATAATTACAAAAGTTAGAAATCAATGTTTTGATTTCAAGAAGTCCTTTTGGAGGAGGATTTTCATCATAGAATTTTTTCCATTCCTTATCACTCATTATGGATTATATGGAAGCTATATTAAGAAATTGTATTATATTATACCACACAAGTAAATGTTAAAGGATTATATATTTTTTTTTTTTTACTTATAAAGTTTTAAAAAAAAAATAAAAAAAAAAAAAAAAAAAAAAAATTAACTTCACCAAACATATCTCAACAACGCAATATTCAAAATATTGAGCTTTATTATTATTTTTTAAACTTCAGCTTTACTACAAATATACTTCAATAATGAACAATACAACAAACCCCCCCATTATTGTAAAAGTTGTTTGTTACATTTCAGGCAAATGTGTGAAAAGTTTATGAGCGAGATTAATTATCTATCATATAATTTCAAATCAAACTAAAGTAACGAAATAGTAATAAATATAACTGAATAAGCCAATTAATTTTGATGCTATAATAATAGTTAATATATGTTATTTTAGAGGAAAGAATAGAAGAAATTTTAAAAAATCACGTACGATTACATTAAAAATACTAATATACAATGCAGAAGTTAATACCTGACTACAAACTGAGGAAACTAAGAGGTTAGTTAAATTTCAATTCCTCTTGTTGGTACAAACAATTTGTTACCAAGGTCGTTACATCTTAGGAAATATTTTTTCCTGATAACGAAACCACTTTCACAGCAGGCGGAAAAATTTTCCCTCAGGCACAGTCAAAGTGAATACACAATGATCAAATCATGAAGTTTGTAAAATTTCTTATTCAAAATTTAATAAATACAAAAATTTCAAAGAATATAAGAGTTAATAGGGGGAATCGTTAACAGTATAGAAAAGTTCTATTCTTATATTTTTAGATATTAAATATTCCATTTTTAAAAATGGACACAGAGCATTATATCTTTAACTGCAACGAATATCCAACCGATCACATTGTTTATATTTATCCGCAAAACTTTTAAATGCGTGAAAGAATACTAAGTGTTACAGTGTGTAATTTTTATGAAAACGAAGAGAAGAGTATAAAGATTGAATTTGAAATTTTATCACGACTTTTACTGAGTTCAGAGTTAAATTTTTTAAGTGGTATGTATCGTAAGTTATTTATTTTTAAAAATGTTAATAGATAAGTATCGCATAAATATTTAAGAACTTTGCTATATTAATTATTATTATAATACTTAGGAGTGTTATTATAATTATAAATAATTTCAAGCTCATTTCAAAATATTTTCCGATTTTATTGTATTACGTAATATATGCCAAATCATATTTTCGCTTCTCAATGGTAGTCACATTTGCTAGAAATGGTACTGTTAGTCTAGTTAGATTCAAGCCCAAATGAGTCAAATAGGATTATGTTTAATCAGTAATACATAAACGGTGAAATTTTTGTCATTCCGAAGATCTTGTTACTTAAGGAGGAGGGGATTTTATGAAGTCGTATTGTTTGCACTTGGAGCTTCTTAAATTAATAAATATTTAAAATTTGAGCTGACAGAATGAACTGTATATTTAACTATGAAACTGCCCTTGAGAAAAAATTCTTCTTTAGATGCCTATTGAAGTCTGATTTAGCTATTTACATAGCAATAATAAAAACATTAAAAGAAAAACATGAGAATTATATTTAGTTGTAAATGCATATTATTACAGCGTCCTAGATTAAGTTTATGCCTTTTATTACTAGTAGAAAATTTATAGTTTTGCTTATAACTTGCTCAAAGCAGCCTTCTTTGTAGTGGTTTTTGCTGTACTTCTTAAGAATTATATAAACTGTAATTTGAAGTGCTGTTAAGTACGACGTTAATAAAACCAAACCCTCACAATTGGAATGAAAAAAAAATAATCTTAAGTATTATCAAATATTTCTTAAATGTAAGCAGAGTTTTATAGCATTTTAAAGCATTGGTATTAGGTAAGACTTGAGGACTGATGAAAACCATTTGCATACTTGTAAACATAATCTCTCCTAGACTGAAGGCACAGTACAGTATTGAGCTTGTCTCAATTCGAAATTATTTGAGAAACTGCAAGAGTAACATACTGTATATCTTTTTGTGTGTATTGTATTGTAAGAAAAATGTCCATCTTAAGGAACTTTTATATACATATATTTATTACTGTGATATTAATCCTGTTGTTAAATTTCCACCTGTTCTTTGTTTATTGAAGTTATACAAATCCTATTAGACATTGCGGTTAGCTTATCAAAGTTTTCACAGTCTTTAATATATTAAAATAAATATTTTATGTTAAAATGTTTATTTTAAAATGTTACTGTCTAAATTTATAATATCCTTAAAAAAAAGTAACAAAATGGTTTTGTTTTGATGCAGATCTAATGCAAATATATATGCATTTTCATGTTAAAGTAATCATATGACTATTTAAAATAAGATGTTAAAT
>BMAW01042648.1:338649-445203 GCA_019974015.1 Nephila pilipes | reverse complement strand
TATTTCCTACCAAAGATGTATGTAGTGGCATTTTGCCCAAACAGATAAAAATTAAAATAATATGGTTGTGTACACAGAATTTGCATATTTAATCAAATTAATACTGCATATTAATACTATCAAAATGGCACTTATTTTGAAGAATTATAAAATTTTGCTAGTTTTTGAATTAAGAGATCCAAAAATTAATTTTATTTATGTTTTGATCTATATTGTTGAATGTTTTGATCTGTATTGTTTTGATCTATATTGTTTTATTTATGTTTTGTTTATTGTTGAATGTTCGCTTGTTGATTAAAGGCAGACTTAAGTAAATGTAAAAGTACTTGACATGTTTTGAAAATAAAATTTTTTAGAGTGTAGATATTCTATTGAGAGGAATTGTCAAAACTTCTTCAGAATCAATACTGTTTGGCATAACTTGTTCATATTTGGTTCTTGTATCCCATTCAGCCTCATTGTTACTCACTTACTCAGAATAAATACTTAAAATATATTTATCTGTATGTAAAAAAATTTTTAAGTATGGGAAATGCAAAGAGGACAAAGAAATAATTTTTTTGAACAGTAAAAAAATGTTTTAAGAATCAATAATTGTGTGAATTTTACAATTGATTCAATTCATCTGCCTATGAAAAATAAACTAGTTTTAAAAACAGATATTTAAGGTGGTATTTTGAAAAGATTACTGTAATATTGTTTGCATGCAAATACTTTGAATTGATATATTACAATGTAAATGATTTTTTTTAGTATTTAACAGTAATCTCATAAAGAATTAGTTTAATTTTTTTTAAAAGTTTTTAATTTCCTGAAAAAAAATTATTGATAGTAAAATTTACTATGTATTGCATTATTTTTAATATACTTTTATAAAGAGAAATAAAAATTAACTATTAATTTTTTTTTTTAACATTTACTGCATTTTAACATTATTTAATATTAAAATGCTTTTTTCTAGGCAGTAAAATTATGTATCTTTGGTGATGAGGAACTGGACTTCTATTTGTTTCCTGTTAAAACAGGCTTCTGACCTACAAATAGCTTTGCATTTTGTTCCACAAAGATTTCACATGCATATTTTATCTAAATCTCGGTACTACCCTGTTATTTGCACTGAGGATATTAGGCCATTACATACCTCTAACATTTTAAAGAAAGAACGGAAATCAAGAGAACAAAAAGTAAACTAGTTAATTTATATTTGTTATTTTATTATATATTCATTATATTTGTTATTTTATTATATATTCATTATATTTGTTATTTTTTTTTATATATTCATTATATTTGTTATTTTATTATATATTCATTACATTTATTATTTTATTATATATTCACTATTTTATTATACTATCATTACTGTTCTTACTCGTATTTCAGGAGTAATGAAAAAATTTCTTGTATATTTGTATGTTAATAGTACTTATTAAAATTTGTATATGAAATGTAGGTATTTCCTTGTTATGTCGGCGCTCATCGAGTTATGATTACACCAAGTCATCACCAAATTCGTGAAGCCTATTTTGTAATACAACATACATTGGCAATATTTTTTTTAGTTGCTTGGTGATTCATCGTTGTGTGCCGCTATAACAGTGAAGTATTGAAATTTATAACAAAATGTGGAGATGTTTATAAATTGATATTAGCATTAATAATTTGTATTTTCAAGTGTTATTTGTGTGTTTTGAATACATTTGTATTTTAAAAAATATATGCTATAAATATTGATAGCTTATTTATATTTATTAGGCTGAGGAGAAAACAAAATTTCAGGCTTTATTAAAATTTAAACTACTTGTTTTTATTAAAACACATAGTAGGCATTATGTTTTTTGTCATACACAGACCATATAACTAGGAGGATATACTTTAATTTGATATTGATCTTTTACATGGTCTCTTCATTATTCAATACAAACATTAGAACGGGTGTTCAGGTCTTCTGGAATGCCTTCTTTTCCATCAGTATTGAGTTCTGATGTCATAGCTACTTCAGTCTCCTCTATTAACTCATACTTCTGCTACTTTATCTTAACTTTCAACTTGGGAAATGAAAAATTGTCGAAGATGTTCAGATCTAGTTGAGTACAGGGGGTGGTTGATGAACACAACAGGCCTTCTCACCATAAAATGCTAAACGAGGATGTGAATTTTTGTTAGACAGTGCATTGTTGCTTTACAAGCATCAATTTCCACTGTACGGAAAATTTGAGACTCGCATGCTGCATTCGTTTCAAAAGATGATCCAAAATATCTTTGTAAAATCTTTCAATCACAGTAAAAACTTGGTGAGGAAAGTCTGCTACACAAGCTCAACATTTTAATCATTTTGAATTTAACATGAACGACCTGTTTCTCATTGTCTTCAATTGAGTGTCTTCCAATTTTAAATCTAGAAAACCACTTGAATACTCTGGAATGACTCATAGTATCATCACCAAATACAAATTTAATCATTTAGTTTGTTTTCATAGCATATATTTCCAATTTAAAACAAAATTTGATGTTTGCTTATGGCTCCATTTTTTTCGATGTGCTTAATGCAAAGGCAGGCTTCCAAATCAGAACAAATCAGATATGAATAGAAACACTTGATATGTGTTGTTATTACATTATCCTGTTTGGTTTCATAGAGATGTGTGCTTGTACTTATTAACAAATGAGTGATTCAAAACTTTTTCATGCACTGTTGTATGTATACACACACATACTATACACCACAGTGCATTGAAGAAAAGGAAATTTTTTAAAAAAAGCTATGTATATATTAATTTTTTTTTATAACATGGCTATATCAACTTCAAAGTTCTCTCCAGTAAACTAAATGCATTTGTCCAATCATTGATCCCATTACGAGAAACATTTTTAATATTCATCTGAAGTGAAGTATGATATCTATCTCCTTCCTTGTTTTTTTTTTTTTTTCTTGACTACTTCTAGCATGTTAATTCTGTGTTCTTTCAAATATGGAAACTAAAAGAAATTGCACGAAACAACATCAGGTGAGTAAGAGGCATGGTGCAAGGGAGATAGGTAATTTTTGGCCAAAAACTATTGCACTGAGAGGGTTCTTTTTGCTGATCAGTCTGAACCCAAGGCACAAATTTACTAATGACCCTTCTTGTCCCCAAATTTTCTTTTAAAATTCACTGCACCAAACTCTAAAACAATTTAACTCAGTCATATGTTCAATGGCTCATCACTGATCTTCAAGCAAAAGGTCACAAATTTTCTTGACATTTTATTCTGTTTTGTTAATTGACTAATATCCATAATAAGAATTGTCATCCATCAACATGACATTTTTTAAATGAGAAAATCACCCCTTCTCTTGAGTGTTTTTGCAAAGTATCATCTTTGTAAACTTTCAATATCAAAACAATTTCTGAAGAAAGAAAGGAAATTTTACAGATGTGGGATGTTCACTTAAACCCACCATCTTAAACAAGAGAGCAGAGCAGTTATGGCAAAAATATTCATTATGAGCAGACGAAAGCCTTCTTGGGGGACTCTATAGGTGATATTGAATTCACAATAGGTTACAAGACAAACCCCCTAGTGGGAAAATGCATACTATACAAGCTCCACCCAAGTCAGTGTTATTTTGGAAACTTTTGGGTACCTCTCATATATGAAATAGTATTTGTTGCTTAATATCCCTAATAATCTTATTCATTTCTACTCTCTCTCTCACACACACATATTTACACACTTACAAGTATAAATCATAATTGCAATTCAATGTATCTTGTATAAAAAGTTTATGTTAGTATCAATCTTGTATATTAATTCAATTTTTTTTTTCTGTGTAAAATATTGATTAAGTGTTATTTGTTATAGGTATTCTCTTTTTTTAAATTTATAATTTGAAAAATGCACAGCACGTGAATTTAATTAAAATATAATTGTAATGGTAATTTTAATTAGTATGAGGGTCTCTCAATAAGTAATTAAAAAATAATAAAAAAAAAAAACCAAATTAATTGAGGTAAATTTTTTTCAACTTAATCTCTTTTTAGCTCTAAATAGGCATCTGTTTGGGTGATGACCTCTTCATTCAACATGAACCATTGTTTGCCAAGCTAGTTGTTGAAGTTTGGAAATAAATTAAAATTAATTGGGGCCAAATACAGTGAGTGTTGTAATAATTCAAACTTTAATTCTATGATTTTGGACATCAAAGCTGCACAGGTGTGCACCTTGCATTGTCTTGATGGAAGAGGATCTTTTTCAAATGAGGACATTTCTTGATTTTTTCGCTCCACCAATGCAATAACAATGTATAATACTCTCCAGTTATTGTTTTCCTTTTTTCCAAGTAATTGGTGTAAATGATTACATGTGCATTCCAAAAAACTGTGGCTGTCATTTTGGCATCTGATTTCACTGTCTTTGCTTTCTTCTGAACTCTTTTGCCTTAAAAGACCCACAGTTTGGACTGCTCTTTTGTGTCTGAATTGAAGTAATATATCCACATTTCATCCATAGTCATGTATTGACTCAGAAACTCATCAGGATTGCAACGGAAAAGCGCCAAAAGAGCCCCAAATTTGACCACACACTTGCATTTATTTTCTACTGAGAATAAACATGGCATCCATCTTGCCAAGATTTGTTTCACACCCAAATTTTTGTACAAAATTGAAAATACTGTACTTTGCGATATGCCAAGGGCTTCAACTATTTTACACTCTTTGATTTGTTGATCACTCAAAACCATATTGTGGATTTTGTCAATCATTCCGGGAGTAGTCACTTCCACTGGACATCCCAAATGATGCTCATCTTTTGAGATATACGGCGATATTTAAACTCATTTATACAATTGTAAAAAGTTACAGTCACAGGAGCAGATGTGCCATGAACATCATCAAATTCAGGTTTCATCTCTTTCAGTGTGAAGCCTTTTAAATATGAGAGTTAAATCAGCCCTCGAATCACAGTTTTTTCTATTTTTCTAAATAAATGCAAGTTTCTTGCTGCAATCGACTATAAAAATAAAACCATGTGATGGAAATAACTGAGTTGGAAAAAACACAGTTGTCTAGTGAATCATGATACTTATTAAAAACAAACCATTTTTATGCTGTGAGCACCATCTCTTAGATTTTCTAAGGACTTACTGAATGACCTTTGTATATCTTATAGTAAATAAAATCAAAGAGTTTAATTGTCATTAGCTTTTATGAATTTACATTTTTATTAGTAAAGATATGCATTTAATAAATATTTCCATGTCTTAGTTATTAACACATAAATAATATCAGATAATTGAAAGAATGTAAAAACTTGAAAAATTTTACTAGCAATATTTTTCAACAACCAAACAACTTACAAGATGCATTTTTGATCTATGTACGTGTAGTAGTACTGACTGTTATCTTGTATCAAAGTATTTAATTTTTTGTGAACTTTTTTTTTTTACTTTTTTAGAAATTTAAAAATATAATACAATTCAAACCGAAGTCTAAATTACCCACTGTACAACTTTGGAAGGGATGTAATGCTATTGATATTGCTGAAATTACTAAACGAAATTTAGGTATGTGTGAATTTATTATTCTGTCTTTTATTATGGAATTGTTATGACTTTTATTATTATTGTATCTTTAATTTATGAAAATTTTTATTTCAGGATATAAAATTGTGAAAGTAAATTTTTTAAAAAAAATCTAGTTTTTCAATTTATATTAATTATGCTGTAAGACCTTGTCAATATGAAACAGTCAATATGGAAATTTTTGCTTTTGTGATTATTTTCTTTATTATAAATACTTTTTACTTTGAAATATATGTACAAAATAACATATGCATAAGTTTTGAATAATTTGAATTGCATAATGTTACAATTTGATGATTTGCATTTTGGGTATGTTTCTTTTTCTCTGAAATGTAAATAAAAAATATAGTGAGAGATAGAGAGAAATTTTCTTTCTTTGTATAATTAAGAAAAAAAAAAGGAGGGGTTGCAGATAATACTTTTAGAAATATTTTGTGATATTTATCTGCTTTTAACTTCTTTTCTTACTGGAGATTTGAAGAAAAAAAAATTTGTAAATTTAATGAATCTTGTAGAATTTTAGTTTTCCTTTTGTAATAATTTTTTACTTATATTGATTTAAAACTATTTTTTTAATTTTACAAAACATTATTTTAGATAAATATGAATATTTAAAAGGTCACGCTTGTTTTTCTCCCTCCTGTTTGAAATTCTTATATATATATATATATATATATATGTATATAGATTCTATGATCTTCCTTTTAGATGATGTTTTTGAGGCAATATCATATTTGGAAAATAGTATACATTATAAAGATCCACTCACTGGTAAGAACTTTTTTCTCTTAAAAATACTCCTTTGCTCCATTTTTTATTTAATTGTAATTTTGTAAAATGTTTGTGTAATTAGTTGCTCCTTTCTTCATTTTTCTTTCAAATAAATGTTATTCTTAATTTTTAATAAAAATTTCCATAACTTTAATAGTTTCTGCATTTAGAGTTTTATTTACTACATTATCTTTAAAACTCGCATTGCGTCTCAGATCATTTTCAAAGGTACAAAATATAAGTTTTAATTTTATTTTTAGAGATAAATAATGTGGGAGCCATTCTTTCAATTGTTAAACGTTTGGGATTTCGAACTGAGTTTGTGAAAAATCCAAAATTAGAAGAAATGAAAGATAAAAGAAGTAAAGAACTTGTGAAAAGGTATGTCTTTTTTTTTCTCCAATTTTTACCATTTCTTTAATTTAAATTTTCTCTTTAAATGTTTTCATTAATTAATATCTTTTTGATTAAGTTTAAGGTTGTGTATCTCAAATAGTTATGCCAATTATTTGTCAATGAACTACCTACTAAAAAGTTTTATATTGTATTTCACTGTATGATGTATCTTTTTTTGGATATTCTTTTGTACTTCATTTTCATTATTATCAATAAATACAAAAAGAAATAATCATTGTATCATACTTTCAAAACTTGATTAAATGTTATTAAATGCATATGAAAAATACATTGTTGCAAAAATTTGTTTCATGGGTGTTCATTGAAAACAATCCAACAAGGAGGAAGATGGAGAAAGATGCTTTATTCACATATATTCAAGAATTGTTGAAGCTCAAGTAGCAGAGAACTTGTGCAGATTAACAGCATAATCAAGAAAAACATTACTTGTACAAATTAGCAACACAACAGGAACAAAGTCACAATAACAGTTTTTTCTATGATGCTCAGCTCACCAGTTAACTAGTTCAATACCATGGACAAATCTCCAAAGTAATATCTGTACTTCTAAGTATGTGGCAGTCAGACTTCACATCTCTCTGTATTTATAGCTCTCATAGCTAGGTGAGATGTCACAGGGAAAATTCAGGAAGATTCAGGAAGATAACTCCTCTCCTAATAAAAATTGTGAAAATTCAAGCATTTCTAAGAACCTTCATTTTGTTACCAAAGTCACCAAGGCCTTGGTTCATTGCTTAAGCCATCCTTGCTGTCCATCAAAACATCAGAAATATATATATATATATTTATGAGAGTAACAATGGAAGGAAGTGTTATTGCAAGTTTGTAACATTGTGTTCATTGTCATAGATAGAAGGGAGCAACTTATTTGTTGGAGTAGGCAAAAAAGTTGCTTTTCTTTTGAAACTGCTGGGGCATTGAAGCTCTTTATATTCTCACCTTGAATATATTTAAAAATTCATTAAATGTGTTGCTCCATCATGAAAAGTTTTTTTTTTTTTTTTTTTAAATCTGTTAAAGAAATTACAGGCTGTAGGTGACTGTTTTGCTTGAAAATAAGAGCTCATTGCTCATGATAGTTGACTTTGAATACTATATATATACATACTACCCGGCATGGTTTTGGAGTTTGTGTATGAATTCTTTAATCTCTGGCTGAGGCAGTTACATTTTGAGTCATTTTTAAAGTAGAATTTAATATTGTTGTTGTAGTGTAATATGTATTTAAGTGATTGATGTCAGCTTTCTTTCTAATGACTCAGGGGCAATGTAGCTCTGTTAGATAAATTTAATGTGATATTATGTCTTGATGATATAAAATAGGTTGGTAGGAGACTGTACAAGGTGTTAGGCCAATTGGAAATTTACAAAAGATTGATCTGAAATTAATATTACACGTTTTAATTTGCGGTGGCAGATTGTTTTGACGAGAGATTTCTTACTAATTCTTTGAGATTCTGGATAAATTCCTTTAAAAGTATGTTAAGACTTATTTTATAAGTTTAGGGTGTTTTCTGTTTTGTCATTGTCATGAAGAATTTCTGGTCTAAACAATAGAAAGTATATTATGAAAGAAAGGTGTTTTTATTGAAATGCATCCTTTTTTAGGTATTTCATTTGCTGCAGATGCTTAGACAGAGAAGACATATTGCATGATTGGTGTCAAGATGGAATTTTAGAACAGAAGCTTGTGATAAGTGGCTAAATTGTTCTTTCAAGAAATTAATCTATTCAACTTTTTTCTCATGCTGTTCAGCATATGATGGATGATGCAATTATTTTTAATTTTCAAATCTGTGGCTTTAAAATTGTAGTATCGTGATTCTAACATTACTCCTTTTTTGTATTGTAATGGCAGTGTTATTTATACATACAGGTAAATAGACAAAAATAGTTATAGATATATCATTTATCTGAGAAGTAAAGGGAACTTTATGGAATGTATGAGATGGGAAACTTTATGGAATGCATTTTCTGATTGATCAGGGGCTTAGAGTATGTTTTTACTTGAACTCTAAAATTTTTCTCCAGTGAAAGTTGCATAGCTATATTCTTGTGATGTAGTTGATATATCTATGTTTGTTTCCCTCAATAGTTTAGAGTACATCATTTTTAAATAAATGAAACAGTTTAGTCCTTATATAAAATTTTATCTTATTTAAAATTCTTAACAGGTTAAATTTAGGTTTTTGTATTATTATTATTTGCAAGCTTCATTTCAACATTTAGTGCTTTTGGTATATTTTCAAATTTGCAGGGCATGATAGATGCCCATAATGCATCTATCTCACTTATATATTTTTTCAATAAATAAAGATTAGTAAATTGGCCGTGTGTGAAGCTATACTTTTTAAGTTAGCAAATTTTATGGAAAAACGATGCTAAATACAATGTTACATTGTATAAATATGATATGAAAATTAATTTCAATAAACATGAGTGTTATTTAAAACAAATTGAAGTGTAATTTTGTTCGCCATAACTAAAAGTTATTCATGGGCTATATAGATATTGGCAGTACAGGCTTTTGTTTTCAATCAAAATTTCTTGTTTATGTGATATATATTAACTTATGTATAAAATTATTTTTATTTATCTATAAGAAACCGTACCAATGAGTAGTACAGGTAATGAAATAAAATATTTTTGTCATTTCACTGAGTCATCAGTGAATTTGTGCCTTTACATGAATGTATAAATAACCAGAAAGTTAGTCCGTTTCTATAACTTTGTTCCTAGGGTGCTAATTACTTGCTTAATCAAAAAATATGAAAAGTTCAGTACTAAAAGGAATTGTAAAATAAATATACTTAAGCATTAAACATTGAAAATTTCCATTCTTATTAAGTATTTAAATAATTCATTTTATGCAAAATGTATTATTTAAAGGGGGAAAAAATGTTATAATTATTTTCATTTGACCAGAAGGCTTTAAGATGGATGATGTGTTTGCCTTCAAATGCTTTGAAGAATATTTATTTGTAGTTAATAACTTTCATTCTTGTTAACTAATAAAATTAGTGTAATGTAATATAATGCGTTTATTTCAGTTTTTTAGTTTTTGCTTTATTTTTTTTTAATAAAAGGCCTCCACCAGATGTAAAGGATTTAGTAAAAAGATCTCCTGTAGTTGCAATTATGGGCCATGTTGATCATGGAAAAACGACTTTATTAGATGCATTACGTCATTCATCAATAGTTTCTCAAGAGCATGGTGGAATTACTCAACACATTGGTGCCTTTACAGGTATGTTTTGTCTATTTTTAGTGTATCAAAAAACTTTGTTTTCTTTCTCAATCATGAAAAGGAGAAAATTTAAATTTTTTTTCCTTTTAAATTTAAGAAGCATAGTTATAGAATAGTTGCAGAAACTTGAAATGTTTAAAACTGAACTTGGGGATGAAACATTTAAACATATTTACTATTGTACAAATGCAATTAGATAACATTTAATATGCTTCATATTTTAAGTTTTCTGGCTCAGTTGATATTAACTGTTTTTTTCTGAATCTATGTATAGTTTAAACTTTTAGTTGATTTCATTATTAATTATAAAGTAAGTTCTAGAAAAAATTTCTTTAAATATGGAAAATATTTTATTCTATCCATATTTGTATTTTAAAACTATTTAAGAAAATATTGAGGAAGCTCTCAAAAATGTGTAGGATAATATTTCTCTCAAAACAATTATTTTATTCTTGTGTTTTATATATAAAAAGATTATGATTCATGCTTACAAATGTTACAACTTAACAAAGTTTATGCACAATTTAAATTTAATTTTTCAGTGTCTCTTCCTGAAGGGCAAATTACATTTCTTGACACGCCTGGACATGCAGCTTTTAAGACAATGAGAGCAAGAGGAGCACAAGCTACAGATTTAGTTGTCCTTGTAGTTGCTGCTGATGACAGTATTATGGAACAAACTGTGGAATCTGTTAGATTTGCTAAAGAAGCAAATGGTACAAATTATGTTATTTATTATATGCACTAGGCAAAAGGAAAAGTAAAAGCACTCTAGATTTTTAAAATTCTTTAAAAATCTAGAGTGCTTTGAAGAAATTAAGAGTTGAAAATGGACTCAACTGTTAACATCATCCATTTTCTTTAGAGAAGTATTTCTGGGAAGGACAGTGGAAAACAGTCCTCAAACAAGTTCTATAGCCTTATCATTCAGAAAAATAAGTTACAGGTCTTTTTTGACTTTGAAGCATTAAAAAGATAGAGTAATTAATTATATTATAAACTAATTTATTTGTTCAAATAGTTGCTAATTACATATTTGATAATCCATGCCCAGGTTTTCAGGACATGTTATTTATTAATTGATGCATTGTATACATTGTTAATTCATTCAAAAATCCTGACTATAAATTTTAAATTAAGGATTCTTTTAATTTTTAGCATATTTTCCTTTTGCCATTTTCTATCATTCTTTAAGCTTCTAACACATTTGTTAGAAGTTTTCAATATTTCTTTATACATAATGAACTCTATCTTAAATGTAGTCCAAATTATATTCTTTTGACTAATCATCTGCTTAAAAAACTGGGCTGGAGCTCTTCAAGTCTTAGTAATGCTGAGATGAATGTGTAATTTTAAGCTGCATAGAAATTCTTAACATATAAAATCTGTTTATATACAGTAATTCTTAGATCATTTAGGTTTTTTTTTTAAAAAAAACATCTTATAGATATTTTTCGGTATTTTTTTTAAAAAAACATTATCTAGGTTATATTTATATGAATTTAATTATTTTATTTTAGAAATGATTATTTTTGTTATAGATTTAGTGTTATTTTAAAACAGGAAATATTTTATAAAAGTAGTACTTTATAATAATTTTCATTTAAATTTTCAATTCTTTTTAGTTTAAAGTTAGTAATTCAGTTATAATGAATCAGTTCCATTTAAATGTTTCTTTTCTCCTTTTCAATATTATTTTTGAGTACTGTGCTCTTTTACTAATAATTAAATTTTTAATTCACATATTATTAATTTTTTTTCTTGATATTATTAATGACTCAACTATTGTAACCTTTCTTCCCCCTTCTATATTTAATTTTTTATGAAATGTAAGAACTCATTTGTGCTTTCAGACAATCTGTATTTTAAAAAAAAATATTACTTCTTAATTTTTTAACAAGTGGAAACTATGTTAAACCCAAGATTTTTTTTCTCCAGAATATCAGAAAGATATATTCAGCTTGTGAGAATTTAGACTCTACACTAAGATTTTGTATAACATAAATTCACCTACTTTAAAAGATATTTTTATCTAGAACAAAAATATGTGACTAAACTAAATGTACTTTAATGAAAATATTGAAGTTTTGACAAGTCTTGCATATTACAATATCTTTAAATATTTTTTAACACTTTATAAGAATGCTACAGATTTTTATTATTTATATCTAACAGCAGAAATCAGAATGGTATGATGGGTATTTGCATGTGACTGAATGAAAAGTTTTGCACTACATTTAAACATTTTTTTTCTAAGAGAATCTTCCATTTTTTTAATAATGATCCTACCTTTTTATTGTCAATCTGGAAGCATTTTAATAGTTTGATGGAATGATTTGAATTTTTTGAGGAATTTTTGAAATGGAATTTTTTATACGTTGAGGTATAGTGAGTTGTATATTTAACTAGCTGATACCCACCCGCTTCGCTGGACAGACGATAATATAATATATTGGAACTTATACTTAAAATATTAAGAAAATTTTCAATTTTTAAAACGTTAATTATAATTTAAATTTAATATTTTAAGAAATCGATTGTCTGCAATAATGGTTATCTACGACTTTCAAATATATAAGAAAAATAAAACTTTTTAGTGAAAAGTCACCCCATATATATATATTATGGATAAAATTCATTCCACCGTATACATGTTACACCTAGTATTACCAAAGATGCAACCTTTTGTCACAAGATTCATCATTTGCTTAACTTTCAAATGAAATACCCTCGCAATGGCATCGTGTCTATCCTAAGAATTTTGTCTTTGTCTCAAGACATCTTTGATTTCTGACCATTTAGGATTGCATTTCAATGCAGTCCTTAAAAAAAAGTCGTGCAAGTCGGGACGTCTAAAATACCTTATGTATGTCACAGCCTCTTGAGTTCGTTCATGCATGTAGCGAGGTCCTCCAGTAAACGAAGATTGTCTTGCGTATGCACTACTCCGTAAGAAGTCGCCATTTTAGTATTTTTCAAACTCCCGGTAAGTGTTGGAGCTAAACTACTATACTTTCACCAACTGCGGGACTCCAAACTCGCTTATTTCTATCGCTAAATATGTATGTTTCCTATTTTCAACATGCACAAAATTTCACATAAAAAGCCTCTTCGCCAAAATCTTGCCAATCCTCTGCAACGCTTCAATTTTAAATTATTTGGCATTTTTCCATTTTGCACGCGCAAATCTCACGAAGTTAACTTTATTTGGTGACAATACACAGTATACGTAGAAAAAAAAAAATATTCCGTTTGGCGTCGGTCATATCATTTTTGGCGATAAAGTCGCCAAAATTACATAATTGATGGATAAGAAAAGATTAACGGATGAAAATCACATTTTGGATAAGACTTCCGTAAAATCCATTCTTAGTGAGCGTCTACATCGCAAAATGAGTAACTATGCTAAATTTCAAGTCAATCGGTTGTATAGTCTTTGAGATCTCGTGATGAGTCAGTCAGTGGTATTTCGCTTTTATATATATAGATATAAAAATAACTTTATGTAAAACTAATTAAATACTATAATAACTGAGAATCTTTAAATATATATATATATATATATTATTCCACATTATTTTTATAGATTAAAAATTCTAATAATCAAAAAATTTCTTGATTACTTAGAACAGAATAATTGATTCTCGTTAGGAAAACACAGAGTTTTATTTTATTTTAGTTTCAGTTTTGAAGTATTTGTGTCTTGCCTGTAATTTAAGCATTATTTTGTCTAGTCATTTTTTTTTCTTCTACCTTAAAACTCACTCTTGTTACATGTATATTTCTGTGAAGTGCTCACAGAAGCACCTTTTATGAATTAAACATTGTGTATACATACACTCATGAACATTGAAAATGTATCACACCAAGAAGGGAGCTTCTGATTGAAATGAAATTTAATACATATAATGATACAGGTAAGAGATTCACTTGGTCTCAAAATCAAAACAATTAAAATGCAGTGTTTACAATTAGACATACAATACAAATTCAATTGTGTATTGAACCACCTCCTGCTGCAATACAAACCACAACACGGTCCAGCATTGAGTTTATTATACATTGGATGTTGTCCTGAGGCACATGGGCCCATATATTTTGAACAGCTACCTCTAAATCATGTACACAATGATACAGTGGTTTCTGGCATTTCAGATGGTCCAACAAATACTTTGTAGAGAAGTAAGCCAGCAATGGAAGAGTCTGAACATGAAGAAAGTCTTGAGTTAGTCAAGCTGTATGCATATGAGCATTATCTTGCTGAAAAATCACCCCAGGAAGACCATTTAGAAAAAGTCCCATATGTCCATAAAAAGAAAAAGTCCATCCCATCAACATAACCCTAGCCCATGAAGGTTCCACATGTTATGATTAGAGTTGACTGGCTATCATAGGCTATGCCCTACCCCCCTGCCAACCATTATATCTACAGAGCAGGCAGTGTGTCACTCGACAGCATGGTTGGAATTGACGGGCCTGATTTGGTCCTTGATAATAGTTAATGCCACAAGTAACTTAAAGCAGAGTGAGACAGACAATGATGTTTAAAAACTGGTTTATTTACATTTAAAAGGTAACAAAATGGCATGATCAATTTTGCCATACATTATCGGCATATTAACTTCATGTTATGAAAACAGGAATCATAATAGTAACATCATAGGACTCTGACTTGGCATCAGCCACATTATATGAATCTGACTCAGTATCAGCCAACATCACAGTAGCTTCATTCATCCCTTTATATACATCAGTAATCTGCATTCGACACAGTCAACCTGACAGTTAAGAATCGGTATTCAATCAAAAAATAAACTTCTTATCGCGTAACAAAAGATAATGTCGAAGGCAAATTCCTGATTCCTCATTGCCAGATGTGAGGGATGACGTCATATAGGGAAACGTAATCCAAAAACAATTACCAATCTCGTTCATTCTATTCTGCTTGCAATATGAAAACAATTGGCCTACTTCCCTCACATCTGAGCAATGTCACAAAAAATCAAAACACTTACTAGTGTTTTTATATCAATCGATTTTTGAAAATTTTACTATATATATATATATTCCTTTCTGCTGCGTCGTTTTTTTTGTAATAGTGCATGCATATATAGATATGCACTCTATAACAAAAAAAAACCTGACGCACCAAGAAGGAATTATCCGATGGAGACAAAAATTGGTGGTTAGGAAAATTACGTACAGAATAGAAAATGATTACAATTTTCAGAAAAATTGAATGATTTATTTCAGAGTTACAAAGTAACGAGCTCAGTAAGGTGTTGTCTCATCTCTAGCCTGGATGCAAGCTGCCACACGACATGGCATAGAGTGATAAAGCTCCCAGATGGTCACCTGCGATATTTCTTGCCGAATTTGCTCCAATTGTCGGACTAGGTCATCAACATTCCCTGATAGATGCAGTTGCCTTCCCATCATGTCCCAGACATGCTCGATTGGAGAGAGGTCTGGCTGGCCAAGGAAGTGTCTGATAAGCTGTAAGACAGTTCATAGCAACAGATGCCATAAGTGTTCTGGCATTAACTTGCTGAAAAATAAGGCCAGGGTACTGCAAAAGAACAGTAGCAAAACAGGTCTCAGAATGTCGTTGATATACTGCTGTGCTTTAAGTATGCCTCTAATGACGACTAATGGGGTTCAGCTATCAAGGGAAATGGCATCCCAGACCATAGTTCCTGGTTGTGTGGCGTGCAATAGTGAAAGCAGGATCAGCATGCTGTCCTGGGCATCTCCAGACACATCTTGAATTATCGTTAGGTCACAGTTGGAAGCGGGATTCGTCGCTTTACACTCTCCGTCCCCAGTCAGCATCATTCCAACCTGTTCGAACCAAGCACCACTGTAATCTGCTCGACAGTGTGCAGGCAGGGCAGGTGGCGTAGTGGTCGGTACGAGCCTAGATTTCGCTCCATCAGCCGTCTGTAAATGGTCATGGTGGACACTCGTGTGCAGGTTGCATGTCTGATAACAATGAATCGGGCTCTGTGACACCTGATCTGATAAATATTCTGTCCTTCCGATCTGTTGTGGCCCTAGGTCGACCGCTACCGTCATGACGCTGAAATCTGCCTTTGCCCACCCATTCTTGCCAGCATCTTCTAATCCCCGCATCGCTTCGACCCATAAGATGAGCAATTCTCCAATTTGCCCAAGCTACCTCTTTCAAGCTCTGATAGTTGCTCATAAGGAGCTCGAATCCTTCTTCGAGGCATTTTTTCAGTTGCTGAAAGGTATCCTAAATCATAATGCGACAGAAAATTTGACCATCAGATTGAGAATCGCTTCTTATATATACACCTGATGAGTGCGCATTTCACATGCGCTGTAGCTCCCGCTATTCATTCATTGGACACCGAATTTTAATCATTTGCATGTTTGGTCCAAATGTCTTTGCATACGAAATTTCATTACAATCGGGCAACTCCTTCTTGGTAGGTCATTTTTTATATATATATATATAGAGAGAGAGAGAGAGAGAGTGTATATTATAATAAAATTTGCAAATCAATTATGTTTCCAATTAAAACAATTTTACTATACAAAGCTAAATTACTTGTTGATCATTGTTATTCTAATAAAAAAAAATTGGATAGAGAAATTGGATTACATATCTATTTTTTTTTATCACATTCAAGATTTGTAATATGCTTACATCCTCACTGATCTTTTATTTTGCAGTTCCTATTATTGTTGCAATTAACAAGATTGATAAACCTACTGTAAATGTAGTAAGTATTTAAATACCTACCATTTTATTGAAATATCGACATATAGTCTTAAGTTTAATAAAAGAAATTGCAATTTTTTTTTTTTTTTTTTTGTATTTGATATTTTTAAGTTTTATTTTTAAAGTACATTTGTAAATAAATCTGAGATAATTTGTTTAAAATTACAATGCATTTTAACTTGATATAACAAGCACATTTTATTAAATATGATTACTAAACACTTCTAGTTTTATTTTTTGAGTAGGATAAAGTCAAGCAAGATCTTTTAAACGTTGGTATTCAGGTTGAAGATCTTGGAGGAGAAGTTCAAGCTATCCCAATTTCTGCTTTAAAAGTAAGTTGAATTTTTTTAAAACAATTTGTTTCACTTTTAATTGTAAATCAAATATATCAAATATTGGACTTTGAAGTGTAGTAATGAGTTTATTCTTTTTATCATTAAAAGTATTTACGATTTCACAGCTGCAGGAATTTTATATATATAAGCAGAATTTTGTGGTAAAATTCTTATTGATTTCCCCCCTTGTCTTTTCTGTAGTGTAATACAAGATATGCTGCTTTATTATTATAATTTTTTTAAAATCTTTCATCCCAAAATTTAAAAGAAATGTTCAACCCTGTTATATTTTACAGCTAGATGCAATAATTTTTATTCAATGAGAAAATCAAAAAACTAACAAGAATATGTTTATATTCATTTATAGGTGTGAAATATTTAAACCATTATTATTGAGTAGAGAGTTAAATATATTGCATTATAAGAATTTTACTGTAATTTTTGTTAAAAGTTTTTAAATGTTTTTTCCACTTGGTTTTTTTTTAAAAGCTTTCTAAAATTCTTTTTCTTTCTTTCTCTTGTTTATATTGCATTGTTAGAGTATAAAGAATCAATATATAATAAATTTTAAATTGTTCTGAATTGCTGTATCAAAGTAAATGTAACATGTTTTTTTTACTCTAATAAGAGATAGACATTTTTGCAATTTATGAAACATTTAAAATAAGATATTATATAAAACTTGTACATGAAAAAAAATTTTAAAACAACAGTTAAGAATTTAAAAATGTGATTTTAATTCTTTAAATGGTAGTAGTATTTTTGTTATTTATTTCATTTATTTTTCTTTTTGGGCAGAAAATGAATTTAAATGTTTTAACCGAGGCTATTTTAACTCAAGCCGAAATAATGGGCATTGGAGGTGATCCCAAAGGTCCAGTTGAAGGTGTAGTACTTGAGGCAAGCTTAGATACTCTAAAAGGGTTAGCATTAATCTATATTAATCTTTTGTATTCATAAAAGAATAAAAATGGTTAGAGTTTAACCATATCTAAAGCTTTAAACAATTTTATTTATGACTGAAATAGTTAAAAATGAAAGTTTTTTCTTTGTTTAATGTCTGTATCGGTTTATATGTTTTGAAATGAAAGCTTGAATATAGTGAAACATTTATTTAATGGACAACATTATCTTTCACTTAAAATACGGTTCAACGTAACAGTAATTCTAACATAATAGTTAAACTTAATAACAAACCATTGATCATGGTTATGGTGCTAAGTTATCAGTTTGCACTATGTAGCTTTTTTTCTAATGCTTTAGTCTTAAAATAATTTTTTCATTCTTGTGTAGACTACTATGCAACTAAAAACATATAGAAATTCGATCATTGTAAAAGTAAATGCATAATGCAATACTTTAACTTTATTCTATAAAATTCTTGTATTTTTTAAATATTGCATATACTCTTGAGATATAAGTTACATACTTTTGTATTGCTTGATATCTGTTGAATACTTGTAATTTTTTACTAATATCTGTTATTATAAGAGGAGAGAAATTTCAACTAAATCAAAAGCACATAATTCTTAAATATATGTATAAAACCTCCATATTCTATCTGAAGGAATAATTCTCTGGAGATTTCATTACCTGACATATGGTAAAAACTGTCCTTAGTTTATTCCTCTACTTTACCTGTATCAGCACTCTCTTAATCCTCATTTTATTGGAAGTTTTCCTATTTGCCTGAGATGCAACTATTTTATCCTAAGTATCTAAACCATGGAGGATGAAAAATTTTCTGTAATAAATCTATTTCAAATACTCCAATCCTAGTTCACTCTGGATAATCTCCATTAACCAAAAAAATCAAACACTGTCTTTTGTAGAGGATGTTATTTCGCTGACTCAAAATTTTCAAGCAAAACATCATCTGGATTAAGGATACCTGAGGGTCTTATTGGACAGTAAACTTGGATTCTATCTCCAGATTCAGTATGCAAAGGCTAATTCAGAAAATATTTGTTTATTCAAGTTAATTCATCTCTTTTGTAAGTCTTCTAAACTGACTCCATAATAAATTTCTTATCATTTAAACAGTGTCTTAAATCAACATCACTTATGCATGTCCCATATATATATCCATCCCACAGAGGTATGTGAAACATTGAAATACTTTAATGATTATTGAAATGCTTCCTATTATCAAAATAGAATGGTTAGGCTAATGACAAATGCTTCCATCTATATCCTCATTAATATCCCTCTTCAAAGAATTTATGCAGTGAACACCATTCAAAATACAATAGTGCATCATAGAAACCCAACAATAAATTCCCAAACTTAATTTTAAACTCCAAACCAGGCTTTACAATTATTTTTACATGACATTCATAGATAAAAGGGTCTCCTATCTTCTAAATGCAATCCTCTCAAATCTTCCTTCCTATTTTTCATGCTTTGTATTTTGAGGTATTTTGAAACCCCAAAATTTATCTTTTCTTAAATCAACTTATTCCAAGTAAAAGCGGACTCTTGTTCTTCTGACACATGATAAAATCATAGTACTCCTGATTGTATTATTCATTGCAAATGGTTTTTTTGGATCTTGAGAGACATTATTGAAAAATTAATACTTGTTATTGTGAATGCTTTATTATTAATTTTTATTTATTATAATTAAGGCATTTTCTGTAATAGTTTTTAAACCATATAATTTTCTATGTTGTTTACAAATCCACTTTTCATTCTCAGTAATTTCTCAAAAATATTTGTAGTGCTTAATTAATGGTATTATTGAGATGACATATATATATATATATATATATATATAATAAAGAAGTTAAGCATTATTTATCTTTTGATCCAGCATATTTAAAATTATTGCTAACTATTGGTAATATTACTGAACTTGAAATTTTAGATATTTATTTAAAAATAGCAGATAATAAAATTTATAGTAATATTTATTATATGAGGGATAACTCTAGCATTATGATTCATAAGGTACTATTTTGAATTAATCCCTCAAGTCTTAGTATTTTCAGGAACGTTATTTTTAATTATATTTTACATAACAATAGATTCATGAATAATTTATCTTATATTTATTAAAACCTTGATAGTTTTCCCAAACTTTTTCAACATGTTGACTATCCTTTGAATTTTATTAATAGTAATTTAAAATGTAATGATTATGAAAAAAATTTAAAACAATTATGTGTATCTATATGTGTGTGTGTAATGATCTAACATAAAACTAATTCAATTTTTTATGTTTTTCCATTATCTAACTCAAAAGTAAAGAATTAATTCCTATTTTCTGATTATTCCAAGTCATCCTTCAATGTATGCGACCACACGCTCATAAAATCTGTTGAATCATAAAATCTGTAGGAAATAATCCCTACTAGACTGATAGATGTCATCAATATTCCTCATAATGCCTTCATCACATAGTCACAAAATCTGTAGGAAATAATCCCTTCTAGACTGATAGATGTCATCAATATCCTTCATAATCCCTTCATCTTGTACCATGTAATCTGAAGAAATCCCTTCTATAAAAATGAAGCAAAATTCTCTCTCTTCTGCTCTCTTCCAATATAATTGAGACAGCAGAGCTGTATCTTTTGCCTTGTCCATTTAAAATATGTATACTTAATGCCTCCCTCTGTCATCAAAATGAATGAATAATTTTCAGTGAACTGAGGTGTCCTTCTTCAACCTTGAATAATACATGTTTTTTTATTCATTGATTACAAAGTGTTACACACACATATATAATAGTTTTTAGACTTTTTTGCAATTTTAAAAGGTTTTTATGTATTTCACTTGATGTGTGTGTCATCAAATTTTCGATCGTTAATTTAACCAACTTCCCATCAAGCTAGAGCTTTGAAACTTTGGGAATCGTTCTTACTCACCTAACAATGCAATATTTAGACATTTGCGACAAGTTTTAACTAATATTTTCTTTAATAAGGCAGTTTAGCCCAATCACTTGGCACAATTTCAAAAATTGGCACTAAACTAGGCAGGGTTTTTTTTGGCTCAACGTTAAGTCCGTAAAACAGAACAGGGTAGCCACATTTGGTAAAATACCTCCAAATAAATTCTTGTCGCCAAGGCTGGTTGGGTTAAACTGCATTCCAACCATTTAATTTACCGGATGAATTAATTAATTTTAGTTTTAACGTTTTTTTGTATTTTACTTGGTGTGTATCTGTCTGTGTGTGTATCAGTGTGTCATCTAATTTTCTATTGTTAATTTAACCAGCTTCCCATCAAGGTAGAACTCTGAAATTTTGGGAACCGTTCTTACTTGCGTAACAATGCAATATTTAGATATTTGCGACCAGTTTTAACTAATATTTCAATAATTTTTTTTATAAACTTTGCTACCATGTAAAAACGTTGTTTTTAAAAACATTGGTTTTTATCTCGAATTATTTTTTATCTCTTAGCACCTAAGGGGCTATTGTTTTGGTTGGATCACTTTTGGTGTTCCAGAATCAGTTTTCAATTGCTTTAATATTAATTACATTTAGCTGATAGAACTTTTTTTTTATTTATTTCCTTGGTTTTTTTAAAACTATTTTTTAAATTTAATTAATTTTAATTTTTTGAATAATTTTCACTCTTTCTGAAAGATGGCATTGCTATTTGTCGCCATTTTCAATTTCAGCCTCTCTAATATGTTGATAAATGTAAAATTTGCATTGCTTTGATCTCATGTTTTCTGTATTGTGTAAGTTAGTACATTTAATCTTTTTTAAATCTTTATTCTTATTTTAATATTATTTTGTTCTTTGGGTAAAAGATTTATTTTTTATACATCTTTTGATTTTCATTTGTATTTTCTTAATTATTTCTTTTCCTTCTGATTTTTGTATTATAGAGATCTTTTCAAATTATGTTATGGGAAATGAAAGGTCTAGGTCTGTAATTTTGGATTAATTGTGCAGTAATTGTCTTAAACCAGTTGCAATATTGAATATCTTGTATTCCATTTACTTATTGTTTTTTTAAAATCATTATTCATCATTTTTTTTCAATCTGTTTTTTAATTCGTCTTTTAGTTTGTTACTTAAATTTACTTTTCTCACCTTCATCTATGGGCACATAATTCTTTTTTGTATTCATAGTATTTTGTTTTTATACGTCAAAACTTTTTTTTATAAAAAAATTCCTAAGGCTTGCAATATTTTTACTTATTCATTAGTGTAAATGAAATTAGGTGTACAAAAATAAATTAGAATGTTTCTTTTTTAATTTTAGTTCTATCTTCTTAATCTTGTTTTTTGTATAAAGTTTCATTTTTCATAATTTTTAATTATGATTTACTTTTTTAAAATTGATTTTTTTGCAAAGTTTAATTATTTCATGTTTAGATTAGTGTTTTAGTTTACTTTATTTATACTACTTTCATTGTGTGTGTGTTTAAATTATTTATTTGCAATTTTTTCTTTCTTATATATATCGCACTTATAAATTTATAATCTAAACTTATTTTTATGTATTGCATTTTAAATTAATATTTTTATGTATTACATTTTAAATTATATTTTTATGTATTACATTTTAAATTAAATTTTTATGTGTTACATTTTAAATTATATTTTTATGTATTACATTTGAAATCAAATTTTTATTGAAACATCAACTTCTTTTTACCAGGAAAGTTTCAACAGCTTTAATTCAGAGAGGGACATTAAAAAAAGGTTGCATTCTTGTAGCTGGAACAGCATGGGCAAAGGTAACTGTTTATTTTGCCAAAATTAACTATTAATAACTGTATTGATTTTTAATGTTTACTATTTATTTTGGATTTTTACAATTTTTATATTGCTTTGTTTATAGAAACATCCTTGTTAATAGAATCCAAAATTAGTTTTTTTTACAAAATCCTGATTTTTAAAATAATTTTTCAAAGTTGTTTATTGATTTGACTTTGAAATAATTATCTTAAAAGATATTTTATTTCTGATGAGTGGGATTTTGTTTTTATTTCAATGTTAAGATTTTATTAATATGTTGATGTAAGTGATTGCAGGATTTTTTTTTTATTAGTTCATAGAAACTGACATCACTCTAGTAGTCATTTAAGTTGTAAATATGACCATATGGTGATTTTTAAAGCAGGCTTCCTATATTGATAATACTTGAAAATTAAGAGTATCATAAACAATTATATTTGAACCAGATTTCCATTTAAAGCAGTGAATAAATAAATTACTCATTTGATAAAATATTAAATTCATTTGACTTATGTATAAAGAAGATCCATCCTTTTCCAATTAATCAGGCGCCTGGGATTTTTTTTTTAAAATTGGAAATACATATAATATATATGCTGTAACATTTAATTTCTTTAAGTATAGGTAAGACTGTATTTTATATATATAGAGATAGGAATTATAATCATACTTTAAAAAAATTGATTATGAGAATAACTTTTTCTTATTAACTTGTGTTCTAATAAATATTTTCTGTAGCATTTTCCTTATGACTAACTAAATTTTTTTTTGTATAAAGTTTGTAATTTATTTCAATTTATAACAATTTTTTTTATCATTGTTTTACATTCAATCTGTATGTTATTTATGGTTGTAAATTGGTTCTATTCCATAATCTTTACATTATTATATATTTACATATTCTATATGTGTGTATGTGTGTTTTCCATAACGATTCCAGTTATTTGGACATTGTTTAATTGGAAAAAACATTAATAATCAGGAACAGACTGAAATGAAGGCTATCATTCTTATACAAATATAATTTTGTTATGATGTTTTGTGCTCATGTGTAAGCAAAAATAATTATGAGGATGTGTTAAATTATTTGAATATAAATTATTCACATATGTACGCACAAGTGGGGCACCGGAAGACATGTTTATGTATATTTCTTTCATAATCAGGCTTGAGGAGCCTGTTAAACTTCTCAGTTTTATAAAGAATAACAAAATATTAGATTTCTGAAGTTGAAATTTTCAATGAGGATGATTTATTTTGATGTTGAATTAAAAAATTTTAATAGGTACGTGCCATGTATGATGAGTATGGAAAGGAATTAACAGAAGTTATACCTGGTATGCCAGTTCAAGTAATAGGTTGGAAAAGCTTTCCTATATCTGGAGAAATAATATTACAGGCTGATTCTGAAGTAACCTTTCATTTTAAATGTATAACATTAATATTCAAGAAATGCTTTATGTGTAAAATAATCCATAAAAATTAATTTTTATGAATTTTCATTTATGTACTTGTGTGAATTTTGGATAAAGCTAGTAATGCTAAGTAACAATTTTAAATTAAATTAGCTCAAAAATGATTATTTACATTGTATTCATTGTTGTTAGTATTATTTTATTCATAGTATTATATTTTATTCATTGTTACTATATATAGTTTATCAATCCTTATTAACTCAAAATGTTAAAATATAAGTTACAAATAATGTGTTTGAATGTTTTGTTGCAGATATATATAGGATTTTTTTTATTTCATTTGTTGAGTTTTGACACTCACTCATGTCACTGAATTATTCTTTTTGTGAATTTATTTCCATTCATTCATATTTTCAAACTTGCTTAAAGAAAATTAAATTAATAAATATTAAAAAATGCTTATTTGTCAGTCAACTAAAGTAAATTTCAAAACTATTTTGTTAGCTTGAATCGTAATATATTTTTTTCAGAAACATGCACGTGAAGTTACAGAGTATAGAGAACAACAAAAAATGGAAGAAAAGATGGTTAGTGATCTAGCTGTTATTGAGAAAAAAGCTCAACTTCATAATGAAAAATATCAGTCAGAGAGGCAAGCTCGTTTAATGCGAGGAAGGTATCGTAAAGAGAGGAACTACTTCAGAGAGAAAGAAAGCATAGATGATACCCGTCCTTGTTTGTCTTTTGTTTTAAAAGGCAAGTTGAAAGAACCATGATTAAAAATTGCTTAAACTCAAATTGTTGGTGTAATTTTTAATTCTTAGATATATTAATTTTTAAAACTTCCTAAATTGTAATTTAACAAAACATTATATTTAAAAAAATTCTCAGTAATTTTACTTTTTAAAATTAATTATGCCACAATTTTGTTGCATTTTTTACAGGTGATGTACATGGATCTGTTGAAGCAATATTGGATGTAGTTGACACTTATGATTCTCATGATGCATGTCGTCTTGATGTCATTCACAGTGGCGTTGGGAATATTACAGAAAATGACATTTTATTAGCTGAGACCTTTGATGGTATGAATATTTCATTTCTTCAAAACAATAAATGAAAAATCTTTTGAGGTATTGTAAAAGTTCATGAATAGGAATATATTTGTCAAATTTTCTTCTATTAATTAGTTTATTCTAATTTAATGTGTTGATTGTATTTTCAAAGTCCGAAAATTGTACAATTATTTTATATGTGTTTTGAAGCAATATTCATGAAATTCTCATCTTGCTGATCTTAAAAATTCAAAGAAATTTTTTATATTACAAGGATTTATCATTAAAAATCATTCTTTAAGCTTTGTTATAACTATTAGAATTAATTTTAACACATTAATTTAAAAAGTTATGAATATGATACTTTTTTATCTACCTAACTGAAAAAATTAAGTCCATTGGATATTTAATAAGGTTATAATGGAGTATGGTATGGAGGTGGTAATATGGAGTATAAGATAGTTACTGACATATGCAGCCTTCTCTCAGCGATCTAGTGCTTATGGGAGTAGAGCACTGTAAGATTACAGAAAAAGCCATATTATTGGAAAATCATAACACATTTAAATAGTAAAAGATGTATATAATTGTATAATCTTTAACACAGTACATTCTAATAATGAGTCGCTCACATGAAATAACTAAAACAACAACAAAAAGTTCTGTTTTGTATTGGTAGCTGCTTAACTCCATTAAAGCAAAAGGCATAAAGTGATTTCCTGTGTAATAATTTTCCTGTAAAAAAATGCTGGATTACATACAGAGCTGGAAAGGTGAAGAGCCAGATTATAGAGGGAATACTGTTAATCTTTTTTCACCTTATTTTAAAAGTATAAAGTTTGATTGCAATAATTGATCGAACAACACTGGTGTGGTGACCGAGTGTGAAAGAATGGTCCCATTGTAGCTCATTCATGTTGTGAGAGGCGACTAAAAATGGTACCCAGTGTCTGGGGGTATAGCTGGGTATCCTGCTCCAGGGGATTATATCAGGAGACCTCAGAGGCTTGCCTACTTTAGGTAGGTATGGATGTCATGACCCTGAGGTACCCTAGTGATCTTTTTTGTTCCTATGGGGTTTATTGTCTTTAATAAATATGGGGGGGGGTCCTGGGATTCCCTAGTGATCCTTCTCTATTTTTAACCCTCCTTGTCAGCCAATTTTTTCACACATCTAGGTAACAGATTTACACTTTTTAACTTTATACTCACTCACTTACTTTGTTTGGCACACCATAGCCACAACTGGCTTTTGCACCATTAAACTCCATCATTATATTACATTACATAGTCCATCAAACTAGAATATTATAATTTAAAAATTTTTTTGTTTGTTTTTTAATTGTAATAAAATTGTTATCTTTTAAAATGTGTTTTATTCCTATTGCAACTTCTTTTTTTTTTTTTTTTAATTTTAAATATATATATGTAATGATTTAACTTTAATTCATATTAGTTTCTCATAATAATTATTTAATTTCCTAACTTTTCTCATTCTCTCATTTAATAGTAAAGTGTTCATTCTTATTTCCTGGTACCATTGCTTTTTAACTTTAATTTATGCAATCACACGTTCTTCCCAGGCTTCAGACCTATAGGGATGATCCTTACCAGACTTTAGGTCTGCACTTGAATTCCCTCGAAATCCCTCCATTCATACCACATGTTCTATGATGTTTATTGTAAAAGATCTCTGCTATATAACCAAAAACACAGCGAAAAGCCCTCTCTTGCTCTCATAATCTTACGCTCCAAAGGCGCAGTTGTGCTTCCCGCCATGTGGAAATGGTCTCTCTCTGCTACAATAAAATAATTAATTAAAAATGAAATTGGTTTCAACTATTTTTATAAACATAATTAAATAGCACCATTTAAAAGAATTAAAAAGAAATGCATTAAAAACATTATACATATGTATATATGTATGTATAACTCAAGAAGATAGTATGAATAGTACACATACAATTTTTTTTATTTGTAAAGTATTATTGCTGTATCAAGAATTCAGTTAAATTTTACACACAAATATACTTTTTTACCTTGGGTTGATTACTTTGTATTTTACTTAAAAACTGTTACTGTATATCATTGCTCAATATGAAAGTTTATGCAGATTTTATAAGAGTGTTTGTTAATTTATATCTCATTTTAAATATTTCAATACATTTTATTTAATAGGTATTATTTATACATTCAATATCAAAGTAATGCCAGAAATGAAGAAATTAGCAGATGAAAAAGGGATTTTAATTAAACCTTTTAATGTAATATACCATCTTATTGCTGATATGAAAGCCGAAATTAGTAACAGGTTACCTTTGGTTGAAGAGGAAGATGTCTTAGGTATATATATATATATTTGTTTGTTTATAGTTTTAGGATTATTTGCCATTTTTAAGTTATTGCATAATAATGATTTGGTTTTTACATGCAATAAATATATATAATCTCTAAGCATTCGATGCAGAAAATTATGAAAAAAAGAAGAAAAATTAGTTGGAAACAAGTTTGATTTTAAGGAATCATTTGACTTGAAAAAGCTCATAGATAATTACTTGCATATTGAGATTGATAATTTTCTTTGTCTTAAGAAGTAACTAAAAGAAGATATTAAGTGGTCCTAGAATGCTCGAAAAATATATGTATATTATTTTTAAAATTTTTGATAAAAATTACAATAAATTAATTCAAGTTCTCCATTATTTAAGTGAATATTTTAAAAGAAGCTCTTTGATTAAATAAACATACACATTTAACAGCTTTTAAACTGTTTAATTTTCTTCTGTAAATTGAATAATATTATATTAATTGCTATCTGCTACAGTAAATTATGCATTTTGTATTTATTATTTTTAGGAGAAGCTATTGTGCTTCAAGAATTTACAGTGAAAGACAAGAAAAACAAAATTCCTGTTGCTGGATGCAAGTGTATTAAAGGTGTTTTGAAAAAGAATAGTTTATGTAAAGTTGTTAGAGCCAATAAGGCTATTTATAATGGTAAGAAAATAAAATATTCATCTAGCTTTTTTCATTTTTATCTTATATTTCAATCCGGTTCGTACATCCTAGTGATGTGTGTATACACACACACATATATACTGTTGTACCTCGACATACGAGTGCCCCAACATATGAGTTTTTCGAGATACGAGCCGGCGAGAGAGTGATTTTTTGCTTTGAGTTACGAGTGAAATTCGAGATACAAGTTCGGTTCAGCAGGTCGGCCGGTAGTAGCATGCGACCGCGTGCCACACGGTCGCGCCCATCATGGTCAGTGAATCAGTTAGCAGCGTGCTTCCGCTGTGATAAGTTGTGTAGTTGTGTTCGCGTTTTGTGTTGCATTTACATTTACAGTTGTAGTTCATTTATTTTTATAACCATGGATCAGAAGAAAGTTTGTGAAAAGTCAAGTGCTAAGAAAAAGATAATGAGTATTGAATTAAAACATGAAATTATAGAGATTGTGTCTCTGGGGAAATCCATGAGTCTAGTGGTGGAAGAGAGAAACGGGAACGAGCTGGTCGAGGAGCACACCCAGGAACTGACGACTGAGGAGATACAAGAGTTACAGTCTCAGCAGCATTCGGAGGTTATGCAAGAAATTGGTTTCGAGGAGTCAGAGGAGAAGGTTATTTCTACAAGTGAGATAAAGGAGATCTTAGGAATGTGGGAGAGATTTTCACAGTTCGTGGAAAAGAAACGCCCAGAAAAAGTTGCAACAGGTCGTGCATCTGATTTTTTTAATGACACTTGCCTAACTCATTTCTGGACATTCTGAGAGGGAGGAAGAAACAAACCTCCTTGGACATGTTTTTTTCTAAACGGCCTACTGGTGAAAGCGAGAAAAATGTAGCGAAAAAGGCAAAGACCAATGAGGATATCTAATTTATTTCTTTACATTCTCTTTTTTGTTTTTGTACAATAAATATTTGTCATTTATAAATACGTTTTTATTATTCAAAACCACGTAACAAAAATAACTGGGTTGACATTTTGGGGGTTGGAACGGATTAATGGTAGTTAAATTGTTTTGTATGGGGAAATTTTCTTTGAGATACGATTTATTCAAGATACGAGCAAGGTTGCGGAATGAATTAAACTCGTATGTCGAGGTACCACTGTATATATATATTCCATACAATTGAAATAGTAAAAAAGTTATTTATTTCCTTGATTTTAATTTTTGAAATCCATGAATGTGAGAGTACAATCATTTTGATGATTAATGGTAATGTCTTGTTTGCAATAATTAAAAAAATATGAAAATGAAAAAAAAAAATAATAAAGAAAAGGCGTGCTTTGCCTTGTAAAGTATTTCAAGATGGAAATAGGAAACAAAAATTTTGAGTAAAAGCATGGTTTGAATAATTATTATGCAATTATGTTTAAACTATATATATTGGTACAGGCATATTAATTAGGATGGAAGACATAGAAGTAAAAGAAAGGCAATGTGAATCACTTCATAACATTAAAAGGAGCTGTTGGTTAGCTTGAAATTGCTGATATAGTCCTTAATAACTTTCTAAACATTTATTTATATGTTACAAAAGACATGACTGTTTATATTTGAAAACATAATGGTTCAGAATTATAAATTTGTGGTGACAAGTATATACTTTTTTTCATTTAAGTAGATATAATATTGATTTTTTTTTTATGGATAGTTGATTGATTTCTTGTCTTTTTACTTTCAAGTTAGATGTAACTTGTTTATAATATCTGTAAAAATATTAAAAGATTTTTTTTAAAAAAATCTGCACATTCAAAATTAAAACAGTTAGTTGGTGTTTCCAAATACATGACTTTGTATTTCATTCAGATCAAATATTTTTATTTCCACAAAATGATGAATCATAAATTTTAATTACATAATTTCAGTCTCAAATGAAAACTTTGAGGGGGGGGGGGCGAATTTATTTTATGAAAAATGTATATTTTTGTTAAAAATGCTTTCATATATTTTCTATATTTGTGGAAAATGATTGTGATGCATATAACTTCCTGCTGTAAAATCTTATTAGAAATTTATATTTTGCAGTGAAAAACAAAAAGGCTAATTATGGAAGTGTATTATGTGATTATTGAAAAGGTGGTAATGGATAATTAAACTAGCTTAAAAAGAAACAAGAAAAATATCATATGAAATATTCTAAATTATTGATATGCAAAATATTTATGTGATAATTCTTTTTGGTAGACAGAAGATAAATGTCATTTATTTTCTTTCCAGTTTAAAATGCTTTTATTCAGTGAACATGTGTATTTTCTTTATTCTACTTTACTTTGCTTAATGTCAGTTATTTACATGTAATTCTGACAGATGCATATCAGATAAAGGAATTCTTATGTATTTATAAAATAATATTTAATTTACAGGCTTATGTATTGAGTACAATGGCATATCCAGAAATTAATTTTGGAGGTTCATATCACCATTGCTATGAAAGAAACAGTTTTTTTTAGTTTAGAATTACTCAGTTCAAACTATAGTATATGCTACATCAATTTTATTTCTCCTGTTTATAACTATACAAGGATTGATATAATTTTTTTCATCAAGTTACAAAAACAAATATCATTTAAAAAAAGTAACAAGGGTATCACGAGAACAGAAGTTCTTACTCACCAGAATTGGTGTAATCTAAAATGATTGAAAAACTAATAAAAATCATTTCATACTTGAAAAAACGATCACAATTTAAAAAATAGTTAAATAGGTGTGAGTGTAATAAAATGAATTTTTTTTACATTACATTTTTTTAAAGGTCTTTTACATTTTTTTTTTCGCAAAATATTTAAGATTTCTTCTTCACTTGTTAATAAACAATGTTTCTGATATTAAGTAGTTATTTTTAATATTTAATAATGTAAAACAATCTTTCATCAGTGGTGTTGTAAAAAGGTAAAGGTGACAAAAAATTGTTTACGTTTATGGAGATATTGGAGAAAATATCTACTCTGTATTCTTATTAAGCTTGGAGGAGGATAACTTCGATAGGGATGCGCTCTCCTCTCTTCGTGTTTAAACACTGACCCAGAAGAACATTTCAGAGACAACAAAGACCTTTCTCAGGAATTGACTTGGATGGAATCATTTTTTCTCTTGTTGATGAAAAATTTAGGCATGAGAAAAAAATAAGTTCATTTTTTTAAAATTTTATAACATCTATAATAGTATAATGAAAGGAACATCCTGAAATGTTTTAATTTCTGGAAAAAATATTGAGGTATGCATATGTCCCTTTGCAACCATCTGGGTATGCCACTGATAGAGTATACATATTTATATTTTTCTCTTCTTTTATTTGGAATTAATTTATTCAAAATTTTAGTTTTATTTTTAATTAGGCTATTTATAATAATTATACAATGCACATTGCAGAATTACCATTTAAATCCTTTTAAGTTATAAATGCTTTTTTGTTTGTTTTAGGTCCTATAACATCATTGAGGCATGAAAAATCTGATGTTGATAGCATTAAAAAAGATGTTGAATGTGGCTTAATGATAGAAAATCAAGAAATATCATTTGAACCTGGGGATACAATAGTTTGTTATAATCCTAAAAGTGTTGCTCAGCTTACAGACTGGAATCCAGGATTTTAATTTTGTTTTACCTTAAGAGAAATTGTATATTTATTTTAACAAAATATATAAATTATTTATTTGTTGAAGTGTTTTTTTTAATTGGCAATTTAAACAAAAATGCATACTTATTATTATTATTTTTAATTATTAAAGTCATAACAAATTAGATTTTTATATAAAGACACAAAAACAAATAAAATATATAAGCGAATTATATCTGATACATATATATTTCATATTTCATGAAAATTACTAGGATAACTTTTAGATTGGGTAATTTTAGTATATAATAATATATTGTTCTGTTTTTGTAAATTAGTTATTAGTTTCATTTTTTGATATTATAAATATGGATATAAAATTCTTGTATTTCCTGTTTTGGTTTAATTTGATTTCAATTTTTCTTCAAATTTTGAAGGGTGATGCCTCCTCAGAATAGATACCATAGCAATCTTTCTCTATTTTAAAACGTTTTTCTGAATTTCACTTGGTGTGTGTGTGTCATCAAATTTTCGATTGTTAATTTAACAAACTTCCCATTAAGCTAGAAAACTAATATTTCAATAATTTTTTTAGAAACGTAATTTGTGTAGTAACCTGTCACCATCTATAGGAGATATATTGAATTTCGCAGAGAGAGTGATCTTAAAGACGAGAGAAATATGAGGTTTTTTACAAAGTTTTAACTAATATTTAAATAATTTTTTTAATAAGCTTTGCCACCATATAAAAACCTTGGTTTTTATCTTGAATTATTTACTTCTCCTTTTTGTCAACCAAATTTTTACCTTTTCTTCCATTTTTTTAAATGTTTTGATCGCAATTTTCCTTTATTTAGTGTAGCATAGCCATATCTGACTTTTGCACCATTAAGCTCCATCATCACTCACATTCAAATTTTAAATTCAATGTGAAAAAGGAATATTTTGAAGTAGGGATTCACATATGAAAACAAATTTTAATTTGAAGTATAAAGAATGTTTCTTGTTTTTTTTTTTTTATTATTATTTTTAGTGTTCAATAAGTAAGTTCTAAGGGATTTCTGTTTGGATAAACAATATGAAAGTTGTTCATTGACTGTCTTAAATTTCCATAATTTATGTTCTATCTCTCTGAAATTTTTCAAAAAGTAAGTTTTTTTTTAATTTAATTAGATTTTTTTTTGCTTTATGTTGGCATATTAATGCTTGATGCTGTCTTTTTTTTTATTTTATTTTAGACTTGTATTTTTGAAATAAATGATTGCCTTGTATCAAGGTCATGGAAAATACAAAAGTTTCTTGCACTAAGATATATGAAGGATCGTTTCATAAACGTTTAAAAACATGTATTTGAAGAACCTCATTAACTGTATATTGATGTAAGATGTTACCTAATTTACCAATATTAATGGGTACTATTATATATTGCTATTTTATGTGAATGATTACATATAGTTAGCTATTTTTCTGTACTTACTATAATTTGAGCTATATTTGAAAATTGGTGAAGAGAATTGCTGGAAAAAACTTCGGTAAATAAGAGTAACAGATTGAGTAATTCAAAATAGAATCTAGTATTATTTTCTAAAAAAAGAAGCATTGCAATAAGACTTTTTCTTCTATGGTATTCTAAATGTACTATTAATATACTTTAAATTTAAAATAAAATAGCTACATCATGAATATTGTGCAGAACAAACATCAAATTTACATGAAAGGTACAATATGCAGTCTTGAGAAGTGGACTTGGAGGTGAGAAAGCTTTGCACTTAAGAGTTGCAGAAAATGTTCTCATAACCATCTCGGACTTTTATCCCTGATCTGATTGAAACTATTTCTCTATTGTAAACTGAATTTTAGTTCTATGCTTGCCCAAGAGGAAAATTTAAAGTAATGAAAATGGGAGAAGTGCATTAGAGTTAAGCAAGAAATAGCTCATAATTCTATGAGTTTATTCATAATAATGTTTAAGAATTTAAGAAATATTTTGTGAAGTTTGTATGAAAAATTAAAATAAAGTTAATGTGTCAAAAAGTTATGCGAGAAAACTGATTTTTCTGTTTCAAGTTGAAATGTTTAATCGATAAATGGTTTACTAAAATAAATTTAGAGAAAAAGATTTAAATTGAAAGAATCTATGCTGGCAGCAGGTTTATGGCGGTGGAGTGGAGGTGAAAATCCTTTTTGTTTGTCTACTCTGGTGGTATGTACTTTACATTGTCCAATTGAGTTGAAATTTTGCACAAGGGTCTTAATCTCATGTCTTAAATTTCTATACTAAAAAGAATTAAGTAAATTTAAATAAAGGAAAGCATTTTATATCTAGCTGTTATTTAAAGGTGGACTGTAAGGTATGAATTTTTTTTTAAAATGCTTACCTGAGACACTTTGATAATTACCAATAAATTAAGTACTTTGGCTACTTTTGTACGAGATCAAAAGAAGTATTAACACATCAAGCTTTTATAAATTATACATTATTTTACATTTAAATAAATAATTTATATTCTTTTTAATTCATCTGTAAATAAAAACTTGATTAATTTTTTTTAAATTTTTCTTTTGGATAAATTTTATATTTTACAGCAATTTATTATTCACATACACATATATATCTTAATATCTGCTAAACTATTTTGAATTGAGAAAAAAACTACAATACAGTAGTACACCTCCCAAAAAGGGCACCCATAGGACCAGACATTGTGTCCCTTATTAAGTGGTGAATACATATTCTAAGAGTAAATATTATTCGAAGGGACCAACAAAATTGTCCCTTGCAAGAGATACTACTGTATTTATTTTGAAATTCAATATAAATATTTACATCCTACTGTCTTTCTAATTTTTCATTGTGACCGCGGTAGCCTAGTTTTCACTGCTTCGGATTCGTGGCCGGCGGTTTCGTTCAGTCGAGGGTTCGATCCTTGACCGCTAAAGACCCGTCTTGTTGCCGGGGCTGATACACGTTAAATCTGTCGGGGCCCAAAGTCCTCTAATGGCGTGGTGTGGGAGTTAGGAGAGGGGGTGCCAGCTCAGGTGTCGTCCTCGTCACTTGACCAAGGCTCAAAATTACGAGGTCCGTCGCCAATAGCCCTGGTGTTGCTTCTAGTGCGACGTTAATAAAAACCTAAACTAATTTTTCATTGGCATTTTAATGACTTGATTATGTAGCTTCTATTAACATTGTTTATTCCAATGCTTGATTATTTGTAATTTTAAGACATCTATGTTTCTTTTGTTCAGGTTTAGAATCTGCTACATTAAATGTTAGTGAGAAAAAAATAAGGGCAACAAATAGGTATTAAAACAAAAATTTATGGATTCAAAAGAAATTTACCAAATTCCAAAAATTTTAATGAAGGAAAAATAATGTATTATACAGCTTTTAAACTGTAAAAGCGAAAATGTAATCTTGAAATTTTCATTGACATTACTTGGCTACCATTGTCACAGAGATGTTAGTGTAAGTTGAATTCAAGACACCGGAAAGATATCCGAATAAAGGGGTTAATTAACAAACTATGAGCAGTTGCACTTGGCTGATAACTCTCCCAGACTCAGAATATTTGCCTTTATATATCATTATCAGTGTAATATTCCAGAGTAGTGCTCTGGAAGGTCTTAGAAATTAGAATGAAACATATATATATGTGTGTGTGTGTATAATGATTTAACTTAATTCCCATTAATTTCTCACTTAAATAATTTAATTTCCTAAATTTACCCATTCTCTCCTTTAGAAGATAATGTTCATTCTTATTTCCTCTGATACGATTCCTTTTTTCTTTTTAATTTATTCAATCATGCGCTCTAAAAATTCGCAGAATCAGCATTGTCTCACACTCCAGACCTGTAGGGATGATCCCTACCAGACTTTAAGTCTACTCAAATTCCCTTGAAGTTCTCCATCCAGACCATATCTCTGACGTATGTAGGGAATTTTCCCTCATATTTTAACGAAAATACAGCGAAAAACGCTCTCTTGTTCCGACACCCCTCTCTGATGATCATCTGTAATTTTTATAGTAGTTTCGCTTCAGCCTTTGGTGGTGGCCGCGGTAGCCTAGTGGTCAAGGTCGTGGACTCGCAGCTGGCGGTTTTCGTTCAGTCGTGGGTTCGATCCTTGGCCGCCAAAGACCCACTGTGTAGCCGGGGCTGATGCACGTTAAATCTGTTCGGGGCCCAAAGTCCTCCCATTGGCGTGGTGTGGATGTTAGGAGAGGGGGTGCCAGCTCAGGTGTCGTCCTCGTCACTTGACCGTGGTTCAAAATTACGAGGTCCGTCGCCAATAACCCTCGTGTTGCTTCTAGTGCGACGTTAATAAAAACTAAACTAAACTCGATCTTTGGTGGCCGAAATCCGACTAAAGTCACTACAACATAATAAAATTATTTCGGCCATGTATTGAATGTTGAATTAACATTTTTATATCATCCATGATATATATATTTATATACATGAATTCTCAATGCTGTCGGGACCGGTTTTGAATCCGAGTTACCCTAGCAATCCTTCTCCCCTGAAGTCCCTCATTACTTGAGGACTTCAAGGGAGAAGTCAAGATTACTCCTTCTTGTCAATCAATTTGTGTCTTTTCTTCAATTTCTTCTCGTCTAGACATCTTGTTTGGTGCAGTATGGCCACATCTGGCTCTCTTGCTCAAATAAAACTTTACTATCATCATCACTCACTTGAACCCGGGAACTCTCGATCTATAGACGAGCGTCGCGTACTTCAACGCTATCAGAGCATCGCGGCATTGCTCTCCCTTTGAAAAATAGCTTCCTGCTGTTTGGGAATTTTGCGGCACAGCTCTCGTCCACGAGCGCGCTATGGGTCCTGTTTGGACTCGAGTAGACGCACTCCCTTTAGGATTGTGCTCATCAGGAAGAGTAGAATTATCTAGAAACTGGATCTGGTGCATCGGGATCATAGTAAGATTTCATTGCACATGTATTGTTCTTCGGCGTCTCGAATTGGGTTCAAAATCTTGAACCTCGTATGTTACGTCGAAGAGTTAAGGCCCGAAGTATATTTTATGTAACTCTCTGACAGACCTAATTTTCGCACAGGTGTGAAAATCCATACGAAGTCTCCAGGTTTATGAAAAACTATTTGATGTTTGAAATCGTACCGCCTTCCGTCTCTTTCTTGCGCTTGCAAGGTTCGTAATCTCGTCAACTGTATTGATTCTTCTGCTCTTAATAGTGTAGCAACCTTCGGTTCCTTCAATGAGAATCCCCAGGGGTGGGCACCCAGCCCCTGGGGATTATATCAGGGTGCTGGTCCTCCAGGTTGGGAGACCTCAGGGACTTGCCTTCTTTAAGTACGTTTCGGCATCGTGACCACGAAGTGACCCATATGGTGACCGGGAATGACAGAATAGTCCCACTGTAACTCATGCATGTCGTAAGAGGCGACTAAAACGGGTACCCAGCTTCTGTGGGTATAACCGGGCACCCTGCTCCTGGGAATTATATCAGGGGCTTTCCTTCTTTAGGTAAGTACGGGCATCATGACCCCGAGGCACCCTAGTGATCTTTTTCTTTCCTATGGAGTTTACTGTCTTTGGTAAACACGGGTGACGCGCCCCCAGGTTACCCTAGCGATCCTTCTCTAGTTTCGACTCTCCTTGTCAACCATTTTTTGTCTTTTTTTCAATTCCTTGACTTCTAAAACACAGTTAAATCTTGTTTGGCGCAGCATAGTCATATCTGGCTCTTGCGCCAATAAACTTTACATTCACTCACTCATGACCACGAAGTACCATTGTGATCGTTTTCTTTCCCGTGGGATTTACACTCTTTGGTAAACACGGGTGACATACCCTCTGGATATTTTAGCGATCCTTTATTTTTGATCCTCCTCCTTGTCAACCAATCTTTATCTCTTTTTTAAACTTATGGATCACAGTTTGACTTTGCTTGGCACACCGTGACTACATTTGACTCTTGCGCCATTAAAAAATTATCACTCTCTCCATCAGTGTGAATCATCTATAGCGTGTAAGGTCCATGTTTGACGATTTGGAGTTTCATTTATGATTTCAAGACGAAGTACGTATTTTCCTATTTGCTAGATATTTCTATGGGCAACTTTTAGAATGATCTTTCCTTTGGATGGAAACAAAGCTTTTCGAAGATGGGTGTATGGTTCTGGAATGTTTGAAGAAGCTTATCCGGAGTCCATGGGATGGTTGTCGACAATAACCTTAAAACAATTCCTGGAAATCTTCGGAACGGACGGAGGATTTTCTTCTTCGGCCTTATTTAGGAAGGTCTTGTGCACGATTCATCAAAATTTAGTTGCTATATTCTGAAGCTCAATAATTGTTATCTGCTTTTTCGCAAGTGTGGAGTAAAGTGGTTGGGCGTTGTGGACAAATTTCAGTCCTCTTCAGCTTGAGTAAAAGGTGTAAGAGCTTCCTTCCTTCCACCTCTCGGATAACAGCTTCAATCGATATTCTTGGATTTTTGGTTTTCGGAGCTATTGCACGCTGGAGCTCCTCTCGAACAATTTACCGAATTCTCGTGACTAGATCCGTTTCTTCAACTTTAGAGGACATTAGGGAGAGCGATTGAACTCCTTTCGGTTAACAGTTTGAAAATATAAAATTGTATATATCATTTTTTCGTAGTCTTAAATTTAATGTTTGTGGTCCTGACTTTATACTTTTCTTGCTAAATATCAGTAAAGACTTTGCTATACCTTTTATTTTTTATTTGAATTCGTTCGTAACATATAAAATGATTTAGATTGTATCAATATTTTAAGAAAAGATAAAATGTACGAGGATGGTTCAAAAAGTTCTTGTATTTGAAGACAGATGGCATCATTAAAGTGAATTGTTATTACCATTGGGTGCTGCCCTTTGTTTAACGGAGCCGAAACATATTTGCTATTGATTTATTACTTAGTTTTGATTTGGTAGTCATTTGTTGTCAAATCAAAGTTTGTTTGCTTCCGCGTCGAATTGTCCCCATCGGTGAGACCTGGATTCATCATTATGCACCGGAAATCAAGCAAAAATCAAAACGTTGGGTTGTTCCTTGTGAATCTTTTCTAAAAAAGGCGAAGATGGTCTCATCGGACGGTACAGTTATGATGCAGAATTTTTGAGGTGCGAAAGGGGTAATGATGACGAATACGAGTAACCGAGACTTTACAGCTGTCTAGTGAGTTATGATACTTTCATAAAACAAACAATTTTCGATGCTACGAGCACCATCTCTTGGAATTTCTAAGGATTTATTGAACGACTTTCTTAAGAATAAATTTTAGATTGTAAATAAACACATGTAGTTCTGATTTTGTAGCTCTCCATCTCTCATCAATCAATCTGAAGAGAAAGATTCATCGTTGCGAGAAAAGATTCAACCAGTTTTAAAAAAACGATAGCTTCATTATTAACAGAGTATCTCAACTACAGAGAAAAAAAAAAATGGGGCCCGAAGCATCTATGTCGAATTTGTATTCAAGATAAAAAAAATGATAAAAACTCGTTATTTCTATCCAATTAGGGAAGAGGAATCTGTCCTATATATGAAGGTTCATTCAAAAAATTTCGCAAGCAATAAATATATTCTTTTGCTCAGTTGATTTTGAATGGATCTAAAACGATTATAGTTTATGTATCAATATGTTCATGTGAACCCGCCTTTTGTTGTTGTTGGGCCGCGGTAGCCTAGTGGTCAAGGTCGTGGACTAGCGGCCGGCGGTTTTCGCTCAGTCGCGGGTTCGATCCTTGGCCGCCAAACACCCGCCGTGTAGCCGGGGCTGATGCACGTTAAATCTGTTCGGGGCCCAAAGACCTCCCATTGGCGTGGTGTGGATGTTAGGAGAGGGGGTGCCAGCTCAGGTGTCGTCCTCGTCACTTGACCGTGGTTCAAAATTACGAGGTCCGTCGCCAATAGCCCTCGTGTTGCTTCTAGTGCGACGTTAATAAAAACTAAACTAATTTTGTTGTTGTTCTCATCCAAAAGTTATCAATTCATATTTACACTGATATACAACAATTTAATCGAATATTTAAATCAAACCAACTACGAGATATTTCGTAGTCGACATCCTAGCCAAGAACGCAAGGTCCGAGTTACTTCATAGTTGCAGTCATCGTATTAACGAAGAAATTTAAGTTTTTGCCCTTGCTAAAGTGACGAGGATGGTACTTGAGCTAATATCTCTCTTTCCAAACTGCTGTATTACTTCACGTGTGGACCATGTGACCGAGTTGAATATTACTTACCAGAAATATTTTACTCGGCAATGGTGTAAAATCACGAAGAACCCAATTTTTAAAATTAAAATTTGACTCTCTCATCATAATTGGTATTTTTAAATAATCAATTTGTGAATGTTCCATAATCAATTGTGACCTCGGTAGTCTAATGGTCATGGTCGCGGACTCGTAGCCGGCAGTTTTCATCCAGTCGTGGGTTCGAGCCCCGATACTACTGAAGACGCGCCTTGTAGCGGAGCTGATGCACGTTTAATCTGTCGAGGCTTGAAGTCCTGCTGTGAGCGTGGTGTGAAAGTTCGGGTGCCAGCTTATTTATCGTCCTCGTTACCTGACCTAAGTTCAAAATTTTGGGGTCTACCAGATGGGTATCCAGTGTATGGAGGTATAGCCGGGCACCCTGTACCTGGGGATTATATCAGGCAGCCTCAGGGACTTGGCTTCTTTAGGTGGGTTCGGGAATCATGACTTCGAGGCCCTCTAGCGATCTTTTCTTTCTCGTTCCGCCTACTGTCTTTGGTAAACACGGGTGACGCACTCCCGGGATACTCTAGCGACCCTTCTCTATTTTCGACCCTCCTCCTTGTCAAACTTTTTATTTATTTTTTTCAAACGTTTATACCACAGTTCCATCTTTTTTGGCGTAGCATAGACGCATCTGACTCTTGTGCCATGAAACTTCATTTTCAGTCACTCACTCAAAATAAGGGGGAAAAGAAAAAAAAATTCCGATTAGTTAAATTGAAATCAATTTTTTTAAGGGACCAGACACAAACATCCAAAAATCTGTAGTGAATTAAGAATCTGTTTAATTAGAATTAAGATTTTTCCAGCGCTCCATAAAATAACTACTACTACTACTTCTCATCCTAATTTCAGCCACCAGTGAGGATCGAACTCACGACCCCTGGTTTACAAGACCAGTGCTCTAACCACTGAGCTATGATGGCTCGAAATCTACTCCTTTGATTTTAGTATAATTTTACGGTATTAAGTATAGGACAAACAGAAAGCACCACTACTTCTGTTAAATAAATTGTAATTCTTTATATTTTTGTTTTTGCATGACTGTCACATAGTTTTTTTTTTGCACAAATCATCATGAACAATCGAGAATAGAAAATATTTTATAGATTCTCGTCTCGGACGCATAAACTCAATTTTAAATTACTCAAAATATCTTATCCTTGAGTAAACTTAATATAGATATAGTTTATATTATAATGAAATCCGACTGGGGTTGCTTATTTTTTAAAGAAAATATATAGAATTTATATCACTTTTAAATAACGATAGGTATATCAAACTAAAGATTGTATAATAATGTCGCACTGAGAAGCAACATGGGGTCTACTGGAGACCAACCTTGTAATTTTGAATTTCGATCAAGTAACGAGGACTACTTCTGAGCTGGCACTTCGTTCTTCAAACTTCCACACCATGCCTACGAGGAGGACTTGAAGCCTTGACAGATTTTATGCGCATCAGCGCGTATTATATGGTGATCTTTAGTGACATCAGGATTCGAACTCATGATTTGATGGAAACAACGCTGGCCACGATTTCTCTACCATAACCACTAAGCTACTGCAGCCAATAATGAAATCCAAAGATAAGTTATTTAAAAAAAAAATTTAAGCATATATTGCTCAAATCAGCTTTGCAATTGAATGTTATACTTGAGGAAAAACACTTTTGTTTTTCAAAACATCGGAACCTTTTACTATTTTCTTTAAAATGAAAATGAAAACATTTCTTTATTTCCGAAATTTGACGAATTAAATTTTTTTCTTTCGATTTAGTAAAATACTTTTCTCAGCAGTATTGTCATTTTACCATCTCATTATTTATTTTGTTAAATGACAGAAAATTTGATGAAGAAAATATACTGAGATTCACTATCGATTTTTATCTAATTGACATTGGTATTATTTCATATTTTCCACACAATAGAGGAAATTTTTTTAATCGTTTTACGATTTGAAAATGTTTCATTTTTTTAAAACGTTTTTCTGAATTTCACTTGGTGTGTGTCATCAAATTTTCGATCGTTAATTTAACCAATTTCCCATCAAGCTAGAACTCTAAAACCTTGGGAATCGTTCTCACTCGCCTAACAATGCGATATTTAGACATTTGCGACAAGTTTTAGCTAGTATTTTCTTCAATAATGCAGTTTATCCCAACCACTTGGCGCGATTTCAAAAATTGGCATCAAACTTGGCGATTTTTTTTTTTGGCTGAACGGACCAGGGTAGCCACATTTGGCAAAATACTGCCAAATAATTCTTGTCGCCAAGAGTGATTGGGTTAAACTGCATTCCAACCATTTAATTTACAGGATGAATTAATTAATTTTAGTTACTTTTAACGTTTTTATGTATTTCACTTGGTGTGTTTTTCTGTGTGTGTATCAGTGTGTCATCCAATTTTCTATCGTTAAATTAACCAACTTCCCATCAAGCTAGAGCTCTGAAATTTCGGGAACCGTTCTTACTTGCCTAACAATGCAATATTTAGATATTTGCGACCAGTTTTAACTAATATTTCAATAATTTTTCTTAATAAACTTTGCCACTATATAAAAACGTTGTTTTTAAAAACGTTGGTTTTTATCTCAAATTATTTTATTATGAATTGTAATGAAAAAGAGAGGTATACTTCATTAACAACTTAGAAACGATAAAATCAGATAGCAGCAGAACCTAATACCTACCATATATATATTCCTATTTATAAAATGTGTTATAATTTGTGATGCTTATAACCAATCAATTGATAAAACAATTTAAAATTCCAGTTCAGGATAAAGAATAAAATGAAGTGTAATAAAGTTACATGAATATAGTAAAACCTGTTTCATGTACGAAATTAAAAATATTTAGTTTGAGATTTTTCCCAAACCTAAATTACTTAATGATAATTTATAGGAATTAAAACATTTAAAGTGGGTTTAAAGTACAACATTTAGTCAAAAATATGTCTCAAAATCAGATGTGAAATACAAAGGGGAATTTTCTCTCAGCATGGGGGTGGGGGGCGATTCTCTCAATAAGAGGTGTCTTTGTGTTAGTCTTGGACTTCAATTCTTAGATATGTATAAAATAATGTCCAATCTTCTACATAAAAATGAATTTCAATATGTGGTACTTCTGAATAACCAAGAGACCATAATGGAATGAGGCAACCAGTAATGAAAATAAGATGGACAATAATTTTAATTACCAAAATTCAAAATGAAGCCGAAAAGGGACGGCATTTCTTTTTTACAAGCTTTTATTTAACTTCTATGTGCATATGTCTTTCCGTTTTAAAATTTGCACTCTTTTTTTTTTTTTTTTCTAACCGATTTCCTACTACCCAATCGAGCAGAAATTTTGCGTACAGGTATAACTCAGATAACAATACCATATCACGGTATGCTCAAACAATAATGAATTTGGGGAGGGGGGGTCAAGACAGGCCTTGCTGTTAATAACACCCAATTGAGTTTGAATTTTGCACGAGAATTGTAATTGCTTTTTAGTCCGAAATTTCTAAACTAAAAGGAATGAAGTAAAATAAAGAGGAAAAAAAAAAAAAATTTAAATCAAAGCATTTATTTAAAATTGATCTTAAAGCTATAAGAAATTTTTTTTTAATGTAAAATAATATATAATTTATAAGAGCTTGAAGATGCTTGACTGTGATACCTAGGTAATTACCAATTAATTAAAAGCCATAACTTCATTTATATGAGGAAGGGGGACTTGTAACTTAATGTCCTATTGAGTTGATGTTTTGCACTCACGTATAGCTCACGTAATGACTTATTTCTTAAATTTCCTGCCCTAAAAATATTTAGGCAGGAAATTTAAGAAAAAAAGTCATAATAAAAAAAAATAATTTTTTTTTATTCATAATAAAAAAAAATGAATCACGCTGTTATTTCAAGATGGGCCAAAAGATACAAAACTATTTTTTAATTGTAAGATAATATATAATTTATTACAAAATGTGAGGTGCATAGCTAAGATACCTATGTAATTACCGATAAATTAAATACCATAACTACTTATTTGAATATGAAAGCGAAAGAAATATTAAGTACCACAAGCATTCATAAATTATACATCATTTTACTTTTAAAAATTATTTTTATACCTTTCAGTCCCTCTATAAATGAAGTTAACTGAGACTTAGACAACTGTCTAGCGAGTCACGATGCTTACTAAATACAAAACATTTTCTATGCTACAAGCGCCATCTCTTGGGATTTCTAAAAACTTACTGAATGACTCTCGTAACATAAATAAGAACTTAAATGGTTTTTCCTTGATTAATTCCATAATATAGTAATTTCTTTAATTAATTCCATATTTCCAAAAAATATTTTTAAGAATAAGGAATCTCATAAGCAATAGACTGTCACGGCAAATTATATAACTAAGTTGAGATAATTTCTTTATTATAAATATAATATCAAGCGTTTACATTTCTCTATAAAATGCATTCTTATTAAAAACGTATTCAAATATTTTAAATCGACGCTTGCTCATCATTTTTACTAGTATAAGTTTGAATTCATTTTTAATACAATTTTTATAGCACTGAATTTATTTTTAGTGCATTTATTTATCTACCCCAAAGAAATTATTATTAAGATAATTTTGCATGAAATAGAATTCGATTGTTTTAAAATGATAAAATGGCTTTAAATTCAGTAATTCTTTTGGCAACAGTACATTACAGAAGAATATTTAGAATTTCATTTTTAATCATTTGCAAAAATATATAATAATTTTAAATCTATTAAAAATAAGTTTAAAGCACAAAAAAATTGAATAAAAGTTCAAAAAAATTTCATATTTATATACATCAATTTATTTCAGCATTTATAAAATAATACATTTGATTGTTGTTATATTGGTTTTTAATTTTCAACAAAATTAGTAATAAATTATAAATCACAATTTAAAAACCAGTATATCGGATTTTTTTTTTAAAAAAAGGTAAGTTAAATAAGCAATAATTAATATTAATTAAACATTTATCAGGAAATGCATTTTATAAAATCATTAAAAAGAACAATCAGTCGATTGTCTTCCCAGATAATTAATATCTTTAGATTATTAAATATTTATATTAAGAAATCGATGAAATATTTCGAAAACAACAGAATTGAACAAATCATATGTAACACAAAAATTATCATTGACACGATTGAGATCAAATTGATCTTTAAGAAATATAATAAATATATAAATAATCATTAATATAAAATTAATGCATAATAAAACAATCCAATATTTTCCCTCAGAAAGTTCGAACTCTATAACACTTCTTAACTATTTCTTTAAAAGGAAATTTCTTTTAATATTCTATGATATAGTTTGCTAACAATGGAATTCTGTTGACACTAAAATATATTACATCAGTTATCATAATGCTACAAAATCGTATAATCTACTGTATCTTTTACCTTCTAAATCTATTTAAATAAATCATCTAACCATCAATATTCATGACTTATTTATTGAATAATTTTTTTCATGCTTCTTCGTGAACTGTCACATAGGAATGAGGTCATAATAATAAACTAGCAATTTTTTTTTTTTTTTCGTTTCTAAAAGAGGCAGGGCCATTATTATCTCTGCGTATTGAACGCGCTATCGATATCACATAACTTTGCAAAAGAAACGTTTTCCTATAATTGAATCCATAACACTAGTATTTTAATATTTATCTTTATTTGTATGATTAATATCGTGTCTTGCTCTTACAAATCACCCCGAGTTTATTTATGTAAGACTTTTTGTATTGCTTTTGTCAAGAAGTTGCTCGTCAGCGAATTTAAATTAATGATCAGAAAAACCATGCGAGGGATAAAAAACGAAGATGGTCTTTTTCAGAATAATCATTAAATGTAAATGGTGTTGACAGAATGTTTCCTTTTCATGTGCTGCCATTCAGACAGAGCAAAATGAAAGGATCTTGAACTTGTCTTGCGTTAAGGTTAAATTAATTCTTTGAAGAAATAATTCGTTGGTATGTTTGGGAAATAGAGTTGACTTTATTTTTTGACGATATATTGAAAGAGAGAGTTTCATCAACAACGTTTTTTTCTACAAGTGACATAAACTGACGTGCCGCACAATAATTACAGAAGAGGGTAAAGTTTTCTTCGAAGAGTGTCAAATAGAACAAGAGCTTATATTTCAGTCAGGACACTTTCATCAAACAACTTTTGCATTCAAAAACGAAGTATTGAGAATCATATTTATGTATGCTCAATATATAGATGAAATGCGGTTAGGAAATTAAGGCAAGATTTCAAGCTTTATTACCTGTGGACTATTTAAATAAATGTAGCCTGCTTTGAGTCAAGTCTGTTAAAAGCGTCATATACCTGTGATAGTCAAATACAAGTAGATTTTAATTTCCATGAGAATCAGTTTTGGATTATATGTGAGTAAAATTTCGTGTTAATTTTACTTCAAATGTAAGTAAAAGTTATATGTAGACTCTAAAAACATTTTGTTACATTTGAAAAAAATTATGATATCCATCAATGGATCAGGAAATTTGACTTAACCGTCAAACTCAGGGAAATGAACTAAGACATATTTTGTTATTTCTCATAGAACGCTCATCTTAATTTATATTTACAAAGAAACAACAGCACTTATCTTGTATTTTATTCCAGGAGGAATTTAATTACTAATTATTCGTAGAATAATTAAGAGAAAGTAACTATGGGGGGGAAAATGCTCGGAATTGAGTAGAAATTTTTAAAAAACTGCAGAGACAAAAATGATTTTCAAGTTACATCTAATTTAGAAGGATGATATGCTTTCAAGAAAATATGAAAGCATTTAGAGAATTGAACAGAAAACGAAGCAAAAAGCATCATCCATGTATTTGGTTGACTTGCCACTTTCCAAGAAAATCGAACGAGTTCGTTGCCACTCCGATGGACTACGAATCTCCAGATTTGGTTTTCGATATCCTGTGGTTCATGAGGGTTAATTTCAGAATGAAAAGTACTAAGACGTATTGCGAAAAAGTTATTCGAAATTTCTTAAGCTTCATTTTCGTATTGGGACTGTTCTACACATTCAGCATTAGAATGCGTTCGTTTATTGTCGAAGACAAAGGAGCTATGATCGTAACAGAAATGCTGGCATTCCTGTGTTCCATAGTTCTATGGATATCTTTAAATATGCAGAGACACAAAATAATCGCTGTGAATGGCGCCACCATTAGTGATCAAATGTTTCCCACTATTTATAATAATGGGAATTCCAGGAGACAAAGGTGGATTAATTTGATATCCTTAATAACAATTAGTGCTCCAATTTTTACAAGTGCATTGTCGATGGTTATTTCAAAAATAACAGGAGAGGATATAAATAAACATTTGACATTCTTATGCTTTGGATTTCAGTTAAATGTTCGAACTTTATATAAGTACCCTATCCTGTTCCTACTGCGCTCCTTCGATCTTTACATTTGTTTCGCATCTTCACAAATGATATGCCTTCTGTTTTCCATTCTTAGCTATAACGTCCACATTCGCGTTAAAGAAACTGAAAAGCAGTTCGAAACGAATGTAAAAGACACTAACGTGCTATATTCGTCTAGCAAAGCATTGAAGAGTTATAAGAGAATGCAAAAAATTATTCTTAATCTAGAAAAGGCTATCTCTTTGCCATTATTTTATGTAATTGCTTTCCTCTTGTGTGAACTTTTTGCTCTGATGAGTAATATTATTCATCTGGTACGACGCAGCAATTCTTCGTCATCTCTGTGTGTTGTTGTGAGTGCCACATTGCTGACAGGGTTCCACGCAGTTATGCTCATTTTTCGTGTATCGAGTGTCGAAGAGAGTTACCATTCGCTAATTAGAACATTTGTAAATTTACCCGATGATAATTTGAGCCCACCCTACGTCAAGGAGCTTCTACAAATGCTGAAACTACTCGCATATCATGATCAACTGTATTTAACGGCTTGGGGTATGATTCCTGTTAGAAGAGGACTTTTCTTAACGGTTGTTGGAACACTAGCAACGTATGGAGTTTTGCTCGTCCAGTTTACATAAAGCACAAGAAGCTTTTCAATTTACACAAAGTATTGCATGTTATTCAATTTAAATAAAGGATTTCATATTATTAAGTTTTCATAAAAAAAAAATCGTCGAACTGAAGTATCGAATTATGAAAGAATAATTTATCTAAGTAGTCTAAGTAGTAGAAAGAATAATTTATCTAAGTAGTAAGTCAGTTAAGTAGTGATAAATGTACATAATTTAAATAGAAATATCTAATTATGTTAAAAATAATAATAACAAATTATTAAAATGGTTTAAGAAACATCTATGTCACAATACTGATGTTTTTATATAAACTGCAGTAATAAAGAATGGAATAATAAAGGCACAGAATTCAGTAATAAAGAAATATTTATGCTAGTAATCCTAATTTAACTATGTGTTTACAATAGATTTATAAGCATGAAATTATTTAACTCATTAAAATGGATACACAATTTTCAAAATGTACTTCTTTGGGATTCATAATTACTATTTACGTGCTGTCATTTTTATGCCCTATCTGTATAATAATTACGCCGTACGATATCATGACACCCATTGTAGTCAAAATAAAACTTCGATTAATGTTGAACATTTTCCATCCTGTGAACGTTAACTGGGACCCATTCAAAATAGCTATTAGTATTAAATACGAATTTGTAACATCTTTCTCACTTATAGCTATCTCACCGTTATTCGTAATGTTATCTGCCAGATTGTACAGAGACCGCTTTATGTTTTCTGCAATTTCCGTTACCTGAGAAGCTGTCAGTGTTATAAGCAGAAATGCCCCCGAAGTTAACAAGAAAACAATCACGTTATGCAACACCGTCGTCAGACTCGTCGGTTCCGTGTCCTTCGATATCAACACTGTCAGAGTGTAAAACTGTCCGCTTACCATCAGACCGTACAGAAGTAGAACGCAAGGAGAGATGACATCATCGATTTCAGCGATTGTACGACTGAGGCGATTGTAAAAACTGAGATACACATTAATGGAACGATTTGTCACAATAAATCTGGAATCATCATGGCTGCGAATTTGTTCATCAAGGGCTAGAACCACCCGTTTTGCTACGGTATACACTACAACACATGGAATGAATATTGTTACGGAGACTCCATAGGCGTAATACATCTTGATAGGCACCAGGACCAACAGCATGTAATACATCCACGCTTGACAACCCTTTCCATTAGACTTGATAACAAACAAAATAGAATGTTCATCCTTAGCTCTTTCGGCCTGAATATGATAGAAATCCAAGACCGATGCAATTATGGTCAGAAGTACAGGTACGCAGAAACCAAGCATTATTTTATTTCTAAGAGACTTGTGAGGCTTGTTCCCCATTATGTCATCGTAGAGCAGAACCAAATTTCTTGCCATGTATGGTATTTTTCGTCGAACTAGGCACAGGACAAATCTCACAGAAATTGCCAAAAATATGGTTAAACTGGTGGAAAAATGCAAGGTTACCGATCTGTATCGACGTTGCCAGAAGAACATGTTGACAAAGATGATGGAAATGGCACACAAGTGAACAGCTGCTTCGAATACTTTTGCATACCATTTCAGCTTTTGCTTCTTGGCATTCAAAGGCGGAAACACTAACCCAGCTAGGAGAAAGGCCTTGAAAAGCAGGTTAAAGTCTTCAGACAGATTTGGATCGTTGGCTTTAGCAGAGATGGATCCAAACTTATTCACTCTCATAGTTCTGTGTCGACTGTGTATATAACGAGTCATCTTTCTAGAGAATGTTCCAGAATTTCTAATATCTTGGAGATGATAATCTTCCAACTTAGTTCAAGGGATATTTAACAAATTTTCAACAGAAGAGTATGGAATTCTCTCCAATTTATATTTGTTTTGTTTTTAATATTGTGATTAAAAATCTGAATAATCTTTCCAAAATATTAAACCGAATGCAGCATTAAATTATTGTTCTCCATCATTATTTTCGTGAAACAAAGTTATGGAATTTGAATTATTTTTTAAAGCTCTTCTTATGAATTAATTTCAATAAACTGTCACCTTTTACAATGAAGTGACTTTAAACTAAATACTGTTCATGAAAAAAAAAAAAAAAAAAAAAACTTGTCATAATGTTTAAATATAAAAAAAATAGTTCCTTGAATGAATTACTCTTCAAATTGCTAAAATCTGTTTTCTGATTTCAGTACATTTCAAATTCAAGATTAGTCCAGAATTACTTGCTTTATAGTTATAACAGAATTTTGATTACCTTGCTTTACTTTGGTTTACTTAATCACTTCTGTTAATACATGTAATACTTCTTAGCATTGCTTTTAAAAAGAATGCTTGCATCACTGGAAATTCAGTATTAACATGCAGATACAAATTATTACAACGTTATGCAAGAATTCGTTCCCGCGGCTGAGATATTGCATCACAATCACCATATTTATTTTGCTATTGCATTTATATGATACAGCTATCGATTTGTTTTTGTAGAAATTATTGATTCACGGAATTATTGGAAAAGCAGGATAATATCTAAGCGGGATGTCCCGTTTTATGCTTCTAGCACTGAAAGATTAAGTACTATTCACAAGTTCAGTTTGACAGAAAAAGGACACTTAAACTCCACGGGATACTTTCATCTGCAATGTTTATGCTCAATGCCACATAAAAGAATAATTTATGGAAAAGATGGTAAGTATAAAGAAAGCTCTTTATTTTACGATAAATGCTAACCAGAGTTTCTTTTATTAGACTTGTGAAATGTTTTCTTTTCTCTCTATGTCATTTATTAGTGGTTTCCCCTTTGAGAAAAGAAGTTCTAACTAGTAATAGGGAAAAACGAATTGCCACAAAAATTACGGATGAAATAGTGTAGTTGAACTGCAGTTTTAAAGAAGGTTACAGTATATTTTATATATATATTCAATTTATTATTTAGAAAATTGTAGAAATGGTATGCACTTAGTAAATATTCAATAAAGATTTATATGGCAAATATTTTAGTGGAGAAATATGATCTCTGTGTATGCATTATATGCCCTATACAATGTATTTTATTGAAATTTGAGTTTTAAGATAAAATCACTAACATTTAATATAAAAAGTTTCAAATAAGGGACTGATATAGTTATAACTGCTCTAGTGAGGGGTAAAAAAAACTAAAATTTCTGTGGACTTTGGTATTATTAAAAATAATTAGGTCTTATTTTTAAAATAAAAAAAATGATAGACAATTTTATAATGATCATTTTTCGTAAAATTATATCCAGTAAAAAATTTTAAACGCAGAGATATGCATTACGAAAAAATTCAAGTTAAATAAACATGAAGAAAGAAAACATTGCTTGATGCAGATAGGTTTGAGTTATTTTTTACAAGCTTTTATTTAACTTTATATATATATATATATATATATATATATATATATATATATATATATGTGTGTGTGTGTGTGTGTGTGTGTGTCTATCCGTTTCAAAATTTGAACTCGAATTTTAGCCTACTCTATATCAGCCGCTTGAATTGAAATTTTGTATACGCGTATAATTCCAATGGCATTACAATTCTGTTGTATTCTCAATCAGTGAAGAACTTGGGAGGAAGCCTTCGAGCCCGGGATCTTACACTTAAGGCTCCCGTCTACCCGCCATTTTGATTTCGTGGACATAATGTTAATCCTATGGAATTTTGACTTGAATTCTCCCATCTTTATTATTTGTACTATTTGAATGCAAGAAAGTGCATTTGAAAGAGCAAAAAATAATCAATGCTTCTGGGGAATTACTTTTTTTCTTAGATTTTTAAAAATATTTTTATTCTTATTTTAAATATTCGTTTTTGAGTTTTCCGGTCTTTAAAGAATATTTTCAAATATTTTTAAAAACTGAAGAAAAAAAGTAATTCCACAGAAGCATTCATTATTTTTTGCTCTTTCAGATGCATTTTATTGCATTCAAATAGATCAAATAATAAAGATGAGAGAATTTAAGTCGAAATTCCATAGGATTTACATTAAGCTGATGAAATCAAAATGGCGGGTAGACGGGAGCCTTAACAAAGCCTACTTGAGTTCAAATTGTACACATATGTACAGATTACGCACTTGCCTTTTTTTAGTTTTAAATTTTCAAACTAAAAATAAGTAAATAAAAATTTATAAAATAACATTTTTAAATCAAGCTTTCATGTAAAAATGAACTAAACGGTTAAAAATAAATTTTTAAATGTAAAATAATGCATAATTTATAAAAGCTTGAAGCATTAATACTTCTTTTTACTTCTAATATATTAGTAACTTTGGTGATTATTAATTTATCGGTAATTATCTAGTATCTTAATCAAGGTGCAAATTAATCATATGACCTGATTCGTCTGACGTCTTAAATGTTACTCTAATCACTCAATAATTCAAAATAGAGCTCAATAATTCTATTATAAGGATTTCACCAGTTCCTTTGCTGCGAGTACTAACAACTTCTATAGTCTATCAAAGTTTACGCTTACCGGAATACGATGCGAATAATTTCACCAAATAGAAATTCGATCAGACTGTGTACGGGTCCTAGTCTCAATAAATCACGTAGATACGCAAGATACTTACTTCCTGATAAGCTAGAACCTTGAAATTTGCCACATAAATTTAGTTTCGATGACTATGTAATATTCCTCGAATTCAATCGAAATGTTTTGACTAAAAAATTGGTGTTGCACGTATTCTAACTGTTTAAGTACCTAAGTTATGATCGAGAAGAATTTTAAGTCGAAAATTTCCAGATAGATTAAAAAACTTTTTTTGTTTTTGCTGATGATAAACCGTCGTTTCCAGCAAAGTATTAATTAATTTTTTACTTTTTACTGTTATTCTCTTTTTTTTTTTCTTCTTTTTACAGATTATGCTGCATAGAAGTGTTTTGAAAAATATTTTATACTCATTATTTTATAACTGACCACGCTTAGTAAAAATATCGTTACACGTAAAAAATATCTCTGAACGAAATAGCTGAAATAAAGTTTGATATACATTTATTTAAAAATTACTCAGCCGTTACAAGTATATGAGATTGTTTCTCTAAATTTATATTTAAGTTCGAAGATAGATTATTAGCATAAAGTTGTTTAGAATATTCAATAAAGCGAAGAAAGTTTAAAATCAATTTTAGGTACTAAAAGAATAAGAAAAAAATATTCTTTCTGAAATCAGGTAGGATAAATATTTGTCAGAGATATAGTACATTGATAATTACACACACACACACACACACACATATATATAATTTTTTATAAATGCGTAGGTAACTTCTTTAATAATGATTTATACGAAGTTCTTAATTTTCAGACTTTTAATTTTTAAAAAATTATATACATTTAATACTAAGAAACAATTTTTTAAAAGATCATATTGTTGTCTAATATAAATATTTCAAAATATTTTTAAAGGAAATAGTTATTGTCATTAATTTAAGTATTTCTCCTTTTATTTACAGAATTTTCTTATAAAAGTTAGATTTAACACACGCAAACTACTACAACTATTTTGCAAATTACATTATGCCTGATTTATTCATCGAAAGCAATGAATAAATCAGGCATATATAGGGGTTGGACAAAAATATGGAAACACCTTTTAAAAAACATGTTTCTTTGCTTAATATGGTGTAGGAAACCCGTTGGCATCCAAAACAGCTTGCAGTCTTCTCGGAATGGATAAATACAGTTCCTGTATGTGTGCCAAGGGAATATTATACCATTATTCCTGCAAAACGGTGGCAAGTTCAGATAACGATGTTGGCGGTGGATAACGAGAACGCACTTTCCGTTCCAATGTAGACCACAAAGGTTCGATAATATTCAGGTCTGGTGACTGTGGTGGCCAGGGGAGATGGGACAAATCCTCCTCGTGCTCAGAAAACCAGTCCTGGACAATGTGAGCTGTGTGAACAGGGGCTTTGTCGTCTTGGAAGACACCATCACCATCGGGGAACAAAGTTTGTACCATGGGATGAACTTGATCTGCCAAAATGTTCACATAAGTCTTGGCAGTCATGTGCCCTGACACAGTTATCATGGGGCCAGCAGAGAACCACGATATGGCTGCCCAAACCATAACAGAACCCCCGCCATGTTTCACTCTTGGCAACAAGCAGTCTGTATTATAGGCTTGAGATGGCGTTCTCCAGACGTAAACTCGGCCAGAAGTGGGAAACAATGTGAAAGAAGACTCGTCAGACCATATTACACGCTTCCACTGCCCTATAGTCCAGGCTTTATCACTTAAACACCACCTTTTCCTGTTACGGGCATTAGCATCACTGATGAGTGGCTTCTCAATTGCAGCACGGCCAGAAATTCCCTGTTTATGAAGCTCCCTTCTAATTGTTTTGGTACTCACAGGGTTCTGTAACACAACATTCATTTCAGCAGTAACTTTTGCAGCTGTGGTCTTCTTATTTTTCGTCACAATTGCCCTTAATGATCGTCTGTCACGATCACTCAGCACACACTTTCGTCCGCGCTGTGATTTAGCAGATGATGTTTTTCCGCTTTTCAAATATGCGGAATAAATCTTCGATACAGTACCTCTTGAAACACTAAACACCTCGGCTACCTTGCTTACGGAAGCACCTACCATACGTGCTCCAACAATTTGCCCACGTTCGAAGTCTGTTAACTCTGACATAATGCAATGACAACCTCACATAACAGTACTCCGACAACAACTGAACTGTTTAGCATATTTACGAAGTTGTATAGGTGGCGTTAGTAGTCAAAAACGCCAGCGCCACCTACATATTTCATTAAAATCAATCTTTCTTTTCAAACATGCATTTTACAAAGTGTTTCCATATTTTTGTCCACCCCCTGTATATATATATATAAATTTTACTCTATTATCATTTTCAATGGACTACCTAATTTGTAAAAAAAGAATATTTAATTATGAAACCTGATTATTTTGTCCTTGCAAGTCCTTATTTAGCTGATTAATGTTTTGTTTCTTTGTTATACCCATTAAAAAGCATAAGCCTAACAACTAATCATTATCACTTCAGGAAAAGACTCTTGTTTCTCGTTCATAAACATATCTATTTCCCCCCGTAAATTAAAAATTCTTTTCAAGCCTTTTCCATGGCTGACCATCTTACGCTGGTAAAATATATCATATCTCTCTCACTATATTTAGAAGATAATCCGGTATGGAATTCTTCGAATTTCCGAGGCTGAAGAGCGTCTGAAAAAATGTAATTTTTTTTTATAATGTCTTTTGTATCGTAGTTCATTGATAATACTCGAGCACATAAATGTGCTGATGCATCAAACAGTGAATTATAAAAAATATATATGTTAGTGGATTTAATGCCTCTGCAATCTCTCTGTATAGCTTATCCATAAGTAATTTTACAACTGCCTTATTTTTACCTACCAAAGCAGGTGCTCCATCTGTTGTTAATCCTGAAAGAGCCTTAAGGCTTAAGGCACTTTTGGCTACAGTTTTCAATCGCCAGGAAAATATCTCCTCCAGTTGTGTCTTTTAAATGTAAAAGTTTTAACTTTTCTTCTATCACTACGAAAAAATATCACAAGTTAAGATTTCTGTAATTTCATCAAATACCGAAGAATATGCTGTGAATTGGCTAATTTTACTTCGCAAAGTTATTACGATTTCAGCTGAAACGTCATCAATGCGACGACATATAGTTTTTGTGGAAGATTGATATTTGAAAATAATTTGCTTTTAACGGACAAAAAACATCTTTTATAACTACTTCCGAACAGTCTTTTAGCAGTTCACCATCCGAGAATTGTTTCATTTTCTTTGCAATCAACATGGCAACAGAATAACTTGCTTTGTTCATAATAAATGGTTGTTGTAATGATGAATCAAACATCGTTTGCTGTGCTTTCAGTTGCGATTTAATGAATCAAACATCGTTACTAACTTAAAACTTTTTACTTCTTTCCTGAAATTTGCATACTCAATATGTTTTGTCTCATGATGCTTTTTAACGTTATATTTCTTAAATTCTGCATTGCGAAAAAATGTAACCTTTTCCCTTACGATCACTAAATTTCCTGTTTTCATCTAGAAATTTTCTTTTTGTTGAAATCATCCTTGTAATGGATCAAAAAAAGAATTCAAATAAATGTTAGTTGAAGAATGTTGGTATATTACAGAGAGCAAAAAATTTAACTTCTTAAATTAATTTCGTATGCTGGTTTTCTAATTATGTATTATAATAACGTAAAAATACGGCTTCGATGCCTGCGGCTTCTCTACCGTAATTTTTTTTCAATTCCGGTGTTCGTTCTATTAACCAGAATTTTTGATATTCGGTTCTGTTCCGGTTTGCGCTTTCAGTAAGTATGTAAACCGGTTTACGTATATTCGAACAGTTTTTTTATTCTCTCCGACTGTAATTTCATTTATATCGAAATTTTATCATCTAGGTTTGCAAGGGTTATTAAAGTCTTTTAACGAGGTCTTTTTTAAAATTTTAATAAAAATTTAATTTGTGAAATAAATTATCATTTATTAAATTTTGGAGAAATCCTCTGTGCCTTAGATTTTCTTACTAAGCATTCAATCTATAGAGGAAAATATTTGCACTTAACTTGATAATCATTTTATGTAAATTATACAGTATATAATATTTTTATTATAAATCAGTTTTTATTACTAAGAGTTAACAATTGAAATTTCACATCGAACGTATTGAAAGAAAGATCTGTCACTGTTTAATGGAAGTTAATGGATACTGTGGAATGTTGCTTACAATGCTATAAATCGTCCGTGAAAGAGCCCGCAGTTAAGCTAGCTCTTTGTTATTTTTGAAAGGCGTATATATAAAAAAGAAAGACTTTGAAAATCGTTTTATTAATATTTTGCGTTTGAATCAAAATAAATATAAATTAATTGAACACCGGTACAAAAAAAAAATAATAATTATAATAACTTTTTCGATTTGGATGTGAATTCAGAGGTGGTCTATTTTTGGGGTTCGGTTTACGGGGGGTTAAAAAACCAATTAACCGCAATTTTTAATTTTAGTTCAGATCCGGCTGGAAGCCATGGTAAAAGTAGTAATACTTTCTAAACTTAATACATATAGAGATCTTTTGACACTTTTAAAACTTAATGAAAATTATGATAATTCGACATTTGAAAACTTACAATAGCTTTTCTCAATTTAACATTTTAATAAATTCTTAACAATTTTTTAATTTACTTGCATTAATGAAAATACAATCATTTGAATACTTTTCAAACTTTCTTTGGATGACTTCAGATGTCACTCTTATACAGCTAGCAGCATCACGCACAAAATTCTTAGTAAATACGCCATTAAGTCAATAACAAATTTAACACATAAACTGAAATTCACTTGAAGTTATAATAATTTCGTTTGTGTAGTGGATAACGAAAAATGAAAAACCCAGGAATGTGTAGACAAGACTTTAATACACAATCAAGATTACCCCCTAGGCGAAATCATCACTTACTGGTGCAGTTTATATTACATTTTTTACGTGATTTTTCTGCCGTTAATTAAAAATTTAATTTTTTTATCATTATTTCAAATTTTCATTTATTTAATATTTTTTTTGATAACGTACTACAAAAAAGAATTTCAAAAGAAATATTAAATGATCCGGTGGACCGCACAATTTAACGTGACGGGCCGCACGTTGTCCAGGCCTGATCTGTAGTTTTTTAAGAAGACAATTGTTTCGAGAATGTAAATTAGCCGATTTTTGACGAATTTTTGAAAATAGCGTTTGAAAGAACAATTCAAATTTTTTAAAATTTTTAATCGTTCTATTCTGAAATATATATATCCAAACGATGCGATATTAATATGGTATATGAAATGAACATTTGATCCTATTTCTAAAAATCAAGCAAAAAAATATAAATTAGTACACTTTATGCAAATTTTTAACTGCACAAACAATGAGCAAACTAACCTTTTGCTTTCATTAAAATTTCAGTTCCGTTACTCATAAATGCCGAACATTACATCACATGAAGTCGAGAGTTAAACCTCTGATAATTTATTATTCTTAATTTTTTAGTAAATTTAATCGAATGATTTTTTTAAAGATGGCTAGTTTATTCATTTGAATATCCCCCATTAAAAATTCTATACTAAAATACTTTTATAAAATTTTTGTTGAGTTTTATTCTAAAGATTCACTTGTGCGAAGAATGACAGCCTCGAAATTCAAAGTACAGTTTATTTAGGAGTAGTAAACAAAAGTCCTGAAAATGAGGAACCCTAGTTCATACTGAATGATCATTTTATTAATACTGTTTTGAAATAAATAAATTTTTATCTCCCATGCTTTTATGTACACGAGAAAGTTGCAATTACACAGATATAAACTAAAGATATTTTGCATTTGAAATCGAAAAGCATCGCGTGTTTGTTTTCCAAATGCATTTCAAGGAATCAATTTACCAATATTGATTCAAGTTTTTTTTTTTTAATGCATTTCATGAGAATGACACTTGTGATGGATAACTGTTGTTTCTGAAGTTGAATGCACGTCTGAAATTGAGCTGAAACTGAAAATTATATATGATTAACTAATGTTTTATAATTAATGTTTCATTCTTACTTATATATGTGTACCAAAACAATAATTTTCTTTTACTCCATGAGATACAAATACTCAAAATAAATAAACCTTTATGAAAAGTAGATGTAGCAGATTTTCTCTAACAAGTGTAGCTGAAAACATCCTTGAAATATATGAACTCCTGAATCTTTTTTGACTAAATTGGCTTGTATTAGTTAATGATTATCAGTAAAACTTTTTAGTGTAATAAGCTTTTTCTATCTTCAAAATAATAAAGATCCTTTTAAAATTCTAAACAGAATTTTACGAAGAAAAGTAGCTAGTAGAATGTATTACACAGAAAAAACAAAGTGTAATGGTGGTTATTAAGAAAGATAACATTTATTAACAAAATAATCATAATACTCTAGTCTTAGATATATTGTTGAAAAATAACAGGTTGCATGTATAAATCTATATCATTTCCTAAAATTCATTATTTTAATAAAAAAAATAGAGATGGAGTATATTTTGATTGAGGTACAAGTGAGGATAATTAAGCATTTCTGAAAGATAAATTCAAAGATTAAGAGTTCTGTGACAAAACTTTTAAAAAGAATTTCTATTATTTAGAATCTAAAACGACGATTCAAGAGTTTTAGTACTCTATTTAAAGAATATTTGATAGATTTCGTCATTTGTTAAATGGCTGAAGTTCTTCGAATCTATATAGCAGATATAACGCGAAATAAATGTCGAAATACTCAATACAGGCTTCAGTAGCAAAAATATTAAAAACTGATTTTTGTACATTTTAAAAGAAACTTATTTTAATCATTAGATTTTTATCCTCAAAATTATTAAAAATATTTTTAACAAGTAAAAGAACAATTATTATTAAAAATATAACAACTGAAAATTTGAATAATAATATTATTCAAATGATATTATTTAAACTAATATAAATAAGCTTTCAATGAGGGAAAAAATAAAAGGTAATGAAAGATTACTTTATGAAACAAACAACAGTGAAATAAAATGAGAAAAATCCAAATACATGTGGAACCATTTTTTTTTTTTTTTTTTTAAATTTTGGAGGAAAAAAACTAGGGAAATTTTTTTATGGAACTTTAAAAATGTCTTTGAGAGTGTGATTAAACAAAAAATACTTTTTTAAGTATAACGTTATTGAATAAAATGTAGAGGTGACCTTTATATATAATTTTTATATTTTAAGTGACCTCCTCTCTCTCTCTGAAATAAATATGGAGTATATTTTAAAGCAATTAATTAATATATTTTCAATTATAATTTTTAAGAAGTAGGTATTTTTATAAAATCGAATGTAATGAAATTGATAGCATAATTTTAATATCCAGTTTATCAAAAAGACATACATAATCATCGACAGAAATAAATGTCTTGTTTTTATCGTGTTTTCAGCAAATAACTTTCATATTATTTAAATGACATCTTATAATGCTTTGATGGCATGAAAAATTCATATTGGGCCGTTTGCATAAACATATACATTACAGCTTCCTGAATATTTAGTTGCCGCGTTAGTCTTGCGGTCATGGTTACGGACTCGCAGCTGGCGGTTTTCGTCGAGTCATGGGTTCGAGCCTTGATGCCACTGAAGACTCGCCGTGTAGCCGGGACTGATCCATGTTAAATCTGTCGAGGCTTATAGTCCCCCCATTGGTGGGGTATGGAAGTTTGGAGACGGAGGTGCCAGCTCGGCCATCGTCCTCGTTCACTGGAGTATTATTCAATGTTACGAAATTCGTCGCCAATAGCCCTCGTGATGCTTCTAGTGCGACGTTAATAAATAAAATCAACCGGACTAGAAATAGTGATATATAAACGAAGAAGAATAGAAAGGGAATGTGAAGATAATTTCAGGCTGATAAATATTTGTAAGTTGCATTAAAGCATTTTCAGTTAAACTTATGGATTGAAGTGAATCTTCGTACAAGTACTAAAATAAAAAAAAAAATCGTCTGTTTGTGAGAAGTGATTGAATCAGAATGAGTGAATTTTGAGCTAAGTATTTATTATTAGAGTATAATCTTGAATTGACGAATTAAGTGGGATTCGAGAGAGTGATCGACCGTATCTATTCTTTAGTGTTCAATAAAGTATTTTGTCTCACGTGTCTTCATTTAGAATCTAATACTTATTGACTATTTAATAAGACTGACAGATATCGTTAAAATTAAACGATTAAGAAAGTATGTCTCGAAGTGCAACTAATTTGTGGCGTATAGAAAAATTGCCACCATCAGGGCTAACCGGCCAAGTGTTAACGAATAGGTGTAAAGAAATGAATTCACCCTTCAGCGTTCAGAGCACAACTTATCAGATCCTTTCTGTGGCATTGCACTGAATGCTCAAAAACAACCTTTATCGTTCTCAGCGTAGCCTCCTTTTCCCGGTATCCTTGCGTTGGACTTTCGAATCCCATTTTGGCAACTTTCGATAGTTGTATTTCTCCGGTTAAACTATTTTGGCTTCCTGATAAATCCTTCGGTCAGGTTGTAGCGTATTTCCTTCTTTATTCAATTCTACATCCATCTTAAGGTCTAATTAAATAGTCAATAATTTCAAAACTCCAAATGAAGAGAAGAACAATACGCTATATTAATTCAAGGTCAAATAATAATATGCAAGGTCACTCTCTCTCTCTTTCGATTCCTTCTTAACTCTGTTAATCCTGGTTTATTTTCGAAAAATAAAGCTTTAATCTGCTAAGCCACTCGATCCGATTCAAGCACTTCTTGTTTACTGCAGATTCGACTCTTTATTGCTCTTAACTAGGAGTCACTTCAATCCAAACGATTAATAACGACGATTCAGAGAAAACCGCGATTAATCTCAAGTCACAAGGTCATACAGGTCTTTCGGTTTCGAGAGGGAGTACTGTGGGGACTTGCAAAACTACGACCAAGAAAATTAACCGGCAGTTGCGGAAAAGCGAACCGGCTGAATGTGAACGAAGAGGTGTACAGAAGTGAATTCAAGTTATTTTGCATCAGATATTTAAAGAGAAGCTTCTTCTTTTATTATAACTTCCTGACTGTTGCTTTCTGACTAACTAATTGAGCTGTTGCCTTTGTTATTTTAACTTTTTTTAAATGTTATTTTGTTAATAAATTGTTATTTACGTTGAGGTATCGACGAGTAAAAGTGCATTTGTGTTTCCGGGTTGAATCAGAACACCTTGGTTTATTATTATTATTTTTTAATATTTTATTCATTTCAATGAAAGAGAGAGTCAATAAACATACAATGCTAAAATGGATAAGGCAAGAGACGTAGCTCCGCCGTCTTAATCACATCGGAAGTGAACAGAAGAGCTAATTTTTACCGTTAATTCTGATTTATAGTAGAGATCTGAAGGAATTTCTCGAGATCACGTGCTATAAGATGAAGGGATAATGAGGGATTTCCATGATGTCTATCTGCCAAGTAGGGATTATTTCCGACAGATTCATGACTATGTACGAGTCGATTCAGCAGGTTTTATGAACGCCTGATGGCATAAATATAAAGATGATTTGGAATTGGATCAGAAAATAAGAATAAATTCTTTACTTTTGAGTTAGATAATGGGAATGCTTAAAAAATTAAATAAGTTTATGTGAAATCATTACAAATATATATATATATATATATATATATATATATATATATATATATATACACGAGGGCTATTGGAGAGGGAGGTGCCAGCGCAGATATAGTTTTCGTCACTTGACCGAGATTTAAAATTATGAGGTCCGTCATCAATAGTTCTCATGTTGCTTCTTGTGCGATGTTAATAAAAACCAATCAAACCTGCTCATTAATGGAATTTTGATTAATCCTGAGCTATACCACTACTCATAATGTAACTACTGAAGTTGTGATGGTTGGATCCGTGAATCTAGTGAAAATACACTTTTCCCATTTAAAAGTAGGGAATAGTATTTTAATTACATTATCTCCATTTCCGGTTTTCCTTAGTTTTTTTTCTATTGAATCCGGCTATCTTTTTTTGCATTTATTTTGGTTGCAATTTTCAATTAAGGGTTTATATTTGTTTTGTCAAAACTATTCGTGCAATAGTTTTTCAGAAAATTTTTGGCTTTTTATCATTATAATATTTTGTATATTTTTTAACTGAGTATAATATTTTTAACTTGATTGTTTCATTGTTTGGTTATTTTGATATTTTATTGATTTTTTTTCTATTAATTATATAGTGCTACAGTTTTTTTTTTTTAGCTTTAAAAATTTTAAATATGATTTTAGTGGTTATAATTTGTAATTTATTTTGGTATGGTTTGTGTATAATATATATATATATATATATATATATATATATATATATATATACATATATATATGGGAAGAAGGGAGAAATAAGTTATTTTGCTTAATATGAATTATAATGAACATTTGAAACAAAAAAAAAAAAAAAACTATTTGCATGCAGATACTACAGCCACTAGTGAAGGTAATACAACCATCAGTGGTTCTGTTACCTACTGTTTCAGATTTTCGAAAGTATTACGATTCTTGTATGAACCATTAATGATTTGAGTAAATTCATCATACATTATTGAATGGCATTTGAAAAACCTGGCAGAATCAACACTGCATTACATTTCTTCCTCTCTTTAATGACTCCCCAGAAAGGTAAGCCTTTCAGACCAAAATAACAACATTTGTCCTTGAAAGCCATTGTCAACAATTATAACCTCGTCCTCCAAAAGTAGTATTCGACAAATCTCACTAAAACTTCTTTTTAACATCCTTTTTGAAATAGTAGAGTCATGTGTTAATTAACTTTGGAATTAACACTGAAGTCATCAAGTGGCTATATTACCTGCATTATCTATATTGCCCTCCAGTGTTTTATATGAAAGAAAATACGTACTATATATAACTAAGAGGTAATTTCTTTCGCAAAAATTTTAAAAACAAATTATTTTATATTAACCTGTCAAAAAGCCGTGTTGTACTTTTTAATCATATATTTTATTTTTCAAAGCTAGTCTTAATCTTAGCCTTATCCACTTTAAAATATGGGAAAAGAATTCGACACTAGTCTGTAATACCCTCTTATTTATTATGTAACCTCGAATTAAACTATTGGTCAGCCACAAGATGTGACAAATTCAAACACGCTACCTTCACTAAAAACAAACATAGTTAATCAATTTCCCTAGCAAAATATGACAATAAAATGTTCCATGAACTTGAAAGGTTAACAATTTTTTTCGCATAAAATATTAACTTATTTTTTTCGATCTGAAAAACAAACAACGAATACGCCATTTAGAATTGTGCTTGTCATTTGAATTTCGGAACCCTCTTTTATTACGGGAATAAGTAATGGGGTTCTGAGTGAATCGATAAAATCAACTTCTTTTCTATTACGACGCTGCAAATCTGGAAGAATTTTTTTTTTGAATGAATCGACTTTCGTTAAATAATCATGATACAATCTTCTCGAATGTAACAATATGGAATGAAGTATTCATGGTTAATGTGTTAGTCAACTTTTAGCAGCAGAAAATAACTTATTAAAAAAATTATAAAAATGCTGTTCGCTCAAGATCCAATCCTAATGATGACGAACTCGTATAATGTGGTATTTAAGTGCTGTGATTTTGATATATCATGTGATTATCTATGCATAGCACTACGGTTTTATCACAATGCGATTAACAAATATTTGGACCGTTCTATTCAAGGACTTTTAACAAGCGACGAAAAAGCATCCTTTCGCGAGTAAATTGATATCGAGTTCTGAATTAATTCATAATTGTTATTGTAACTATTGCTTATAATTAATTATTAAATTGTTAAATCAAATGTAGAGTAAGTTTTAAGAGTAGAGTTAACTGGTTGGTGTTGGGACCTGGAATTTAACTATAGGCAACCGACAGAATATGGAAAAAATTTTAATACGCTACCTTCACTAAAAATAAACACAGTAAATCAATTTCCTTTAGCAAAATATCACTATATTAAAAAAAAATGCTCTAAAAATTTGAAAGGTTTCTAATTTTTTTTTTTGCAGAAATTATTGGCATGTTTTCAGAGCTGAAAGAAAAGGCTGATTTTTCCCCCCAGAGAAATGTATTAGAGTCCTATTTAAGTTAAAATGAAGCATTTCATCATAAATAATTTACATAAATAATTAATTTGAAAAGATGGATGAAATTTTATTTGTATAGTACTATGTAGTGGCATTTGGTTTCCATTTTTAATTCCAATTGCTGCTTAGGGTCTGCTTTAAAGTCAAAGCATCCGTTAGTATAACAGTATTTTATTATTAATATTTAGCCCTGTACCGTTTGAAGATAATTTATTGTTATTCAGACAAATAGGTAAATTCTGATTTTTAAGTTTAAAATATTTAATGTGACTATGTACAGCGATTATACAAAAATATGTGACAGGAGATACCAAGACGTCCGTCTGGACCGGGAACCAAGCAGGGACTGACGCTCTTTTAGGGCCATCGACCTCCAACGGTTTTTCGTCGGCGAATTCTCCCAATCTTCACAAGCTGCCGAAATAGCCACGATCACCCTTCTGCTGACATCTCGGGGATCAGGTGTCGCTCGGGCAGTCCAGATGCATGAGTGTCAAAGTTGGTAGCTCGACCAACAAACATTGAAGAAGGCCGAGGAAAGTGGATATGCCACAGACGTTACAGCCCGCAGTGATGAATTGGAAATAATTGAATAAGCAGAAACAATCCATCTCTGGGCTAATATGATTTATTTTCTGTACATAGGAACTCTAATAGTAACTAAAACTATTTACAGATTCATATTTTTTCACATATAAAAACGAAAAACAACATTGAGAGTGGTTCCCGCGCGATGGTAAACATTCAGATCTCCGGCAGCCAAATCTTGTCACACATCTCTCCGTTCCATCACTAGAGGGAAACTGTACAAGTCTCTGTCTCGTGGCGCTCTCTAGGAGTTGTTATTTAATAAAAATTAAATATAGCCACTGGTTACATCCTCTCCCTCTGGTTCCCATGTAGTGTCGCGTCTAGGAATTAAGAGTCTGTGGGGACTTTTGGTGGATGGCCACATATATGAAGGGGGATGATGGGGTTTACCTTGTCATTGTTACAAGGAGATAAGGCAGATGTCTGATAAACTCCAAGAGGTACCCCTTGATTATCAATACTAGCAATCTCATATGATGAAGCTGACCTCTGTGTTAAAATCAAGTAGGACCTATCTCTGTGTGGCTTTAGTTTTGCTCAATATATGAGATACCACAAAGACGTTCTCCAGGCTGATATTTTGTAGCAGATTTTCTCTTTTTATATTCGTAAAACTTCCTAGTATCTTGCTGCTTTTTAACCACTTCTCTGATTTGAATGGAACACTTTGTGAATATCTTGAGATAGGGAGTTATGTCTGGTACAAAATTGTCATTCTGGAGGACGACCCGGATGTCATTTACAACTTCATCTGTAGTACGCAACTCTTTACCAAAGTTCAGAAAGTCCTGTCGTTTGGCATCTGGCTCTGTTAAGGGCAAAGCGGATGAAGGTAACTTTTCCGACCAGAAGTCATGCTTGTCCTAGACCAGAATTGCCAGCCATGGTTTCAGATCCATACTCTTTCATTCAATCGGGTTGACTTGGGGATGGTACACAGGTATCAGTGACTGATGAATGTTTGATAAGTAGCATACTTGTTGCATCACTGCTACACAAACTGGGTTTCATTGTCTCTGATGAGGCCGCGAGGAATACCATATCTCAATAGGACCTCTTCAATCAAGGTAATAGCACATTCCTTTGCTGTAGCACTCGGTAGTGCAAAAAGTTCGACCCACTTGTTGGTATAATCCTCAATCATGAGGATCCATCTTTTACCAACTTTGCTCTTAAGTGGTGGTCCGAAGAGATCAATGGCCAAGGTTTCCAAACTTTGGGCTGATACAAGTGTTTATAACAATCCAGAGTACTTCTGATTGGAAACTTTATATTTAAGGCAATCCGGACAATTCTTTACATAATCAGTGTACCATTCCTCATGCCAGTCCAATAATAGTTTTTAGCTATTCGAGTAAATGTGCCTTCGGCACCATAATGACCAGCCATGGGAGCATCATGATGATTTTTCAGGATCAAAGTTCCTTCATGGTCAGCAACCTCTAACTGGGCATCTTCATTCTTAGAATCTGGGGTATATCTGTATAGGACCCCCTGATTCATTAAATAGCCCCGTTCGACCCCTTTTAATTAATTAATCCATCATTAACTTTCTTGTCAGGATCTTCGAGGCAAGAAATAATTTTAACCAGCTTCTCATCTTTCAGTTGTTCATCTCGTAACTCCTTGGGATGGACGTCGATGGATACGGTGCAGACTTCACACGGTTCATTTTCTTCATGACACACTGGCCGAGATAGCATATCTGGAACTACATCACTCTTCCCGGAGATGTACTCCACGTTTAGGTTGAAGGATTGTAATTGCAAATTCCAACGGGCTAGTCTTTCAGTAGGAGATTTCAGTTTCATGAGCCACTTCAAGGGTTTGTGATCTGATGCTACAATGATGCTTGCCCCATGAATGTAGTCCCTAAACTTGTTTAGAGCTCAAACCACAACTAGAACTTCTCGTTCAATTGTCGACTTCTCTATGTTCTTTTTTAGAAATCAAACTGATTGGGATTTGCCCGTTCCATTATTTTGTGTGACCTACAGAAATGTTGGTCCTCTTCGCAAATGTTGTTGGGTCGAGTCGACGTTTACCATCTTATCTTCCCTTTGGGAGACCAAGTAATGCACCCTCCTTGTCTGATGAATTCGTTTGTACTGTGCAGACATGTTTGAAGAGTGTCTATTGTTTTGCAAGAGAAAGAATAAACGTTGTGAGTGGCCCGGCTTGGACTCAGCATCATTGTGAAAGCCGGTATACAATTATTAAAAGTTTAAGCGATGTTGTCGTTTGGATTCAGAAATGGCCAACGTCTCAACCAAATGTCATGTCGATTGAATAGCTCCGTACCGTGAAAAGATTGAAGATAATTCTTCTTGAAAAGAACACTGCCTGGGACATGAGTCTTTCAAGACAGGGAGCAGTTCTATGGGAATTTCGGTCTTTGCTATCTTCCCTGCAGAACAGCTAATTTGTAAGGCTGAATAGGTAAGGGAGACCCCAGCGATACATCTGGAGACTAATTTGGTCGCAAAATGTCACCAAGTTACCAAATTTGGCGATAAAACTAGTTGTTCCTAGACAAGTCGGGAAGGTTCTGGAATGAATTTGAGAGGGCATGTGCATGAAGCTGTATTGTAATTACATAAATTGAAGTGCCCCGTTCGATTGTGTAGACTTTGAACTTGTGTTATTTGGGATTTATGTGTTTCTGTTACTAGTTTTCCTATTAAAACAGGAAGCTATTGTATTTGTTAAAGCGTCCTAGAGAATAAGAATTTTAATTTACCTCAAAAGAACTTGATTGATTAATTTCGATTTGTATACTGAAAGCCGATAAACTCATACCATACCCAAATTAAAAAGGAATGGTATCAGGAAATAAAAGCTTTACTTTTAAATGAGAGACTGGGAAAAATTAGGAAATTAAATTATTATTCTGAGAAACTTATATAAATTAAAGTTAAATCATCACACACACACACACACACACACATACAGAGAGAGAGAAAACAAATTTAACAATTCTAGAGTATCACGCGGGAATTACAGAAGCAAGTAAAACAAGCATAAAACAAAGCAAAGAAAAAAAATTACAAACCAAAAGTTACAAAATAAATCAATGAAGAAACTAGAAATAAATCAAATTACAAAATTAAATCACAGAAGTTACAAAATAATACGAATTCAACTCTTTACTGGAAACAAGTTGGAAAACGTTCGGAGGACAGTTTATTCTGAGAACATACAGTTTGACTTTCAAGCTTTTCTTTTCCTTATTTCACTTCGAATAAGAAATAGGATTTTCCGCTCCCAATTAATACAACATTTGTTATACTATGAAGGGCACAGGTTAAGTCTGTCCTTCTTAATATTTACAAATTACAGCGATGAGAAAAGAACTAGGGGATTTTAAAACTTGTTATAGAAATAATGGCATGGGCAATCTACCTGTATCTGGAATGTTCGGGATAAACTTCTTTATCAGTAGAGAAGAGATGAATGTGCAAATTGTTCGAGAGTGAGATAATATTTTCTTCAAATTTTTTCTTATAAAAGGATTTGAGAATATTTAGTGTATTATTTGCAATATAAAATCAATGATTTTGTTTGACTAAAATAAAAATATTAATTCCTTTCTGTTTTCGTTTCGAATAAAACATTGTAGAACAAGGCAATGTGTTAGAAATACAATATAAGATAAAAAATTTTCTCAATATTCCCACAATTCAATTTCTGGAAGACTCTCGAGAATTTTTATATAAAGATTGTCGACAAATTATGTTGAAATTTTAGATTAGGTTCCTAATAATTAATGCAAAAATTAGTAATTTCTATAAACAATAATTATTACAAAATTAGTACTATCTTTCATCTGTTTATTTCATTATCATAAAAAAATATCCTTTTGTAACTAACGAAGTATAAATTTTTGAACAGCAGTACAATAAAGATTGTTTTTGAGTGTATATTAATTAAAATTTTATGTTATGTTGAAATGCATTTTAGTAAATGATATCCGAAAAGCTTGAAAAAAAGTATGGTAAGCTCTTAAGTATGTGCAATAAAAAGATACAATGAAAGAAAAATGTAAGTAAGTGCAAAATTTATGCACTTTGCCGAAACGTGTAATTTATGATCTTGTTTCTTCTCGTGGAAGATTTATAAATCATCTTTCTATCGCAAAAAGAAACCCATCAACAGCATCAAGGATTAACATAAGTGTAAAATAGAAGAGTTGCAACACAAATGGTCGTAAAGATCTAATTTCATTTTAACGCAGACCAAACGTCTAGCATATCTGCAAGTGGATTTCTTTCTTGAACTGAAGCTTTTATGGGTCTTAAAATTTAACATTACTACTATATAATTATTTGTTAACTCTTCTCTTGATTCCATAAGTTGCATATTAGATTAGAGAGTGAGTCACAGGTAACATTTTGGAAAAGAGCAAAAGCACAGGATAAAAAAATTAATTAATTTAATAACGTTATGATACAAAAAAAAATCATAAATGTTTCGTTTTATATTTTAGTAATGGTGATTCTTTTCACAAGAAATGAATTCCTAATAGTTATTGACAAACATCAAAATTAATCAAAACTACGCTTTGGATACAAAATAAAAAAAAAATCACAAATGATTCGTTTTATGTTTTCTTAATGGTGATTCTTTTCACAAGAAATGAATTCCTAATAGTTATTGACAAACATCAAAATTAATCAAAACTACGCTTTGGATACAAAATAAAAAAAAAAATCACAAATGATTCGTTTTATGTTTTCTTAATGGTGATTCTTTTCACAAGAAATGAATTCCTAATAGTTATTGACAAACATCAAAATTAATCAAAACTATGCTTTTGATACAAAATAAAAAAAAAAACCACAAATGATTCATTTTATGTTTTCTTAATGGTGATTTTTTTTAATTGAAAATGAAGTACTAGTGGTTATTGACAAGCAATGTTGAAATAAAACGCTATAGCGAGAATCACCAGTACGATTTGACAACTGCTATAACAACTGGCAAAAATCAGACTGATCAAGTTATCCAAATTTTGAAAGTATGAAGGACCTTATTTTGTTGTGTTCTTTTCAGCTAATTGACCCTTCTGTAAAACATATTTTATATTGTTACGAACCTGCAATAGCGCTTCCCTGCAACATTGCTGCTATAAAAGAAAAGAGACATTTGCAGTGATTTTGTCGGTCACCGAGGAAAGCTTAAGGTATCCGCCTAGATTAGGAAAGGATTTTTTTTTAAATAATTGAAAAAATAACTTTTTATATGCATTATACGGTAAGATATGGCTAAAAACTTAAAATGCAATGCAAAGTTTGCTTAAATTAATAATTGTTTTAATATTTCAGCTCAAAAATACATAAAAGTAGTAGTAAAATGGCCCTTGTGCAAAACACCAGAACTGAAATTTAAATAGAAATATTTCAGTTCTGTAAATTTTATTATGATGAATTGAATCTAATTTAGGAGTTGTGCCTCTCTCACAATTATAACCCTGAAAATTAAATATTTATAGGGAGTCGTACTTTAACATACAGAAAAAACTTACAAATTTGTGATCAGTTATGACTTTTATCATCAATAAAATGCAAAGTAATTGCATTATAACAATAGGAAAGATTCATATCCTGAATTCACTTTCATAGGGCATTCCATGAAAGTTTCTTAATATTATATACATAACTTTTTCCAATACGATGTTTTGTGCTGAAGCAAAATATGAAAATCTTGATTTTGAGAAAAAGCTGAAAATACATTTCAACTCAGAAACTTACCTAATTAAATAAACATTTAGCATTAAAAGGCCCCTGATTTGTAAAGTTAACTATCTGTATTACTTAAATAAGTTATTTTTTTTCTTCCTGATGGTCTTTAAAACTTTCCTAAGCTTTCATGTAACAGGTGTTGCATAACGCTTCAAATCCCTGATTCGATTGTAATCCAACTTTTTGTATCCCTTGACAGTGACGTAGACCGGATTTTCAATGTTCAGCTTATTTAAGACTTTTAAGCAACTTTGATGTCCATCGTTAAATTGTATAATTGCATCCTATGTACCCAATATCAGTTTTCAAACAAACAAAAACTTCCTTTGGTACTCTTTATCATATTACACCATTAAAAGATTCATTTGCATTTTGGGTCTTAGGAAATTCATCTTGAATGTTGGAAGATATTTTGATGGCGATATTACGTAAAATATCAACGAAAAATAAAACATTAAAGTTCCATTTGCGGTAGCAGAATGCTTATTCCAGTTCTAAAATTTGACACAGACTATAATTAAAATGCTTATAACTCAAGTTCTATGTAAGATTGTTCTATGAAACAAAATTGAAATTGTTCTAGAAAGCTAAGCAATTTGGCTTTAATAATAGACCGTAAACAAATTAAAAAAATCGACATTTTGACAGAAAATCACGTTTTAAAGGTAAGAGGATACCTTAAGCAATGAACCCCGAACCTTGGCGACAGATTTGGCAATAAATTTGACTTGGCTAGAAACTCGATCAGGGTGAAAATTATAGAATTTTCCTGAATTCTCCCTGTGACATCACACCTACCCGGAACAGCTATAATACAGAGGTATGCCATAGACGGAGATAATTGATTGGGAATTGGTAGAGTGAAGTTGTTGGAATTAGCCGAGCGAATCTGCCGAGGGTAGTTTGAATTTTCCGTGAAACAGCCTGTATTTGACGGGACTTTTAGAAATTGTTGCAAAGTATTACTTTGGACGTTCGTACGTAAGCTGACGGGCTGAAGGCTGTTGAAAATATTGTTTCTGTTATTACAAATGCTGCACCGAATCTCTGCTGTTGATTTGTTCAAGTACTGTTTTTGTTAGCCACCCAAGGGGCTATTGTTTTCTTTTCCCCATAAATGTCGTACCTGACCACTTTTCGAAAATTTTTCTTGTTTTTGCGTATATTTCTGATGTCTGCTTTCATCAGTAATGAACTTTATTTTCAAAAATACGTCATAATAAATTTCTCCTCAATTTTTTTTATCGGATTGAAATAAAATATATATGTAATATATGTCTGATACTTGCTTTCAACACTAATGAACTTAATTCTCAAAATAATGTCGTAATAAACTTCCCCCAATTTTTTTAATGGATTGAAGTGAAAGAAATATAAAAATTAAGTATTTTATTCCCTTATCGATTTATGTATCACCTTAAACCATATGTAAAAGGGAATCAAGATATGGCTGAAAATAAATAATATTATTCAGAATTATGAGCTGTGAGGCAGCCTTTTTTTCTTTTTCTTTTTTTTTTTTTTTTGCCTCGAGAATTTTAAACTGAGTCTTTTAAGTTTGTCTTCCTTCTTGGAATACTTTGGGGTCAAATGATTTACTGTTACTAGCCCCCCAAGGGGCTATTGTTTAGGTTTATCATTTTTGGCGTACCAGATCACTTTTCATTTTTTTTTATCGTTTCCTTTAATTTTAATTACGTATAGCTAAAATATATTCCATTTAATAATTTATCGTTTTCTTTAATTTTAATAACATTTAGCTGCAGCTGATGTGCTATTCAATTTAAGAATTTATAGTTTGCTTTGATTTTAATACTGGGAAAAGTTTACTATCGCCCATTTCTCGATATTTTATCGTTTACTTTGATTCTTATATTTAATTGAATAATTTAATAAGAAAATTGTAAAAAAAAAGAGTACCTTGGGTGGTTAAATCTGTTCTTTGTAAAACTTTGCATAGAGTTTTTTAATTTTGTAATTAATGTTTCTTCTGACTGTTTTGAATTCTATTTATTTTTTTCTGCTGTGTCATTAATATCTCAAAGTGCTGTGTTTCCCGGCTGTGCAGTTAATTTGTCCATTTTTTCTACTTGTGTTTTTCTTGTCCCTAACATTTGTAAATAAAGTGACATTTATCATTATCCTGCGTGTCTGACTGCTTTCAGTGTAAATCGACGAGATTGAATTTTTTTAACAATATAAACAAAAATTTTAAAGTCTTTTATGCTATCCAAAATTAACAAAAACGATTAATGAAGTGCAATGTTTAAAAACCACTATTTTTTAACTCTAAAATCGCACACGAATACAAGTTTGCAAAATATTTTTTTAGATTTAATATCGCAAAATGAGTGACCTCCCCACCCCAGTGTCTGTTTTCTAAAACAAACAAAAACCTTTTCTTTTTCAGATGTGGTTCAGAAACCAGGATACTTGTCTTTGTTTAAACTGTCGTTTCGTCTTTTAAAAGCGTCTGTAATATATATTTTTTAATAATTGGTTTAAGAAAACAAAATAAGTGCATTTATTTTATTTCTAGATATAAAATGAGAAGTGTATTCTAAGTTTTAGACACATATTTATGGAGGTTCCGATTATTTATGTCAGTGTTTTTGCTAATTTTGAAATGGGTTAGAGGGAGATTTTAATTATTCCTAGAAATTTTTGAAAATTGAATGATATTTAAATTTTAAATTAGGAAATGTGCCTAATTTTAACTTTGAATTCTCATCTGAATCCATTGTGTGTGTTATATCTCTTTTTCTGATTTTTTGATATTTTTGGGAAACTATTCAATTACAGTATTTACTTTTATTAAGCGTTGTTTAATGTAAGAAATATAAAATCAAATATTTAATTTCTTTACTATAATAATTACTTTTTTTTCATATCTATTTTTTTTTTTTTTTTTTTTTTTTTTCAAACATGTAGAGATACACACACTTGGGTAGGACAATCACTAAAGTTACACGAAATTTGAGCAAGATATGAGATTACTTTTATAATTATTTAAGTCTTTCTCACAATTATTCTACACTCTCTATACTTATTAATTTAATGAATTCTTGTTGTGAAAATTTTATATTACGTTTGAGATGATTGTGCTCTGCATGTTATTTATACTTTCACCTTTATATTCCAGATTATGTTCTTAAATTTTTTATACGCTAATATTATAGAAAAGTATCATATGGAAATTATTCAATAATTAGAATTTTGTTTTTATAATGGATTTGCATGATTCGATTTTTATAACAATACTGAGATCGCTTATGTGAGGAACATGCATCTAAAGTGAAACTTAATCCAATCTACACTGCATAATTTTATTGACAATGAGCTCTAAAATGCTTTATTATAATTATATCAGGTATAAATTATGGTTGTGCAAATGAGTTCCAACCATTGGACTAAAACACATGTCCATGAGTTTCACGTCACATTTGGGGAAGTCTTGTTGCGGAATTTATATGACAGCTTTTTTGTGTCTGAATTATTGTTTTGTTAAAACCTATTTTCAAGAATATAAATATTTATTTTTCCCAATTAAAGAAATGTTTAATTTCAGTTTGAATTATAGTCAAGAGATGGCGCCATGAATTTTGAGATTTGTAATGATGAATGATGAAAAGAACAGTTGAAGGAGCACATCCTCTCCTCGTTTCTTGAAGTGCTTCCATCCGAAGATGATGACAGTGAATTGTTTGTATTTTGCGCGTGTTGGCCGTAATTTGCTTATCGTTTCATGAACATAGTGTGTTTTGACATCTTACGCTGTGAGTATATTTTGCTCTTTTTGTTTCGTGATACCGCGCATTCGTAACAAGTGTAGCAGCTTAAAATATATGAAATAACTTCTTATTTTTCAAACTAGTTTTCTGATAGATTTTTTAATAAACAAAAACCAGTTTAATTAATGTTGGAAAATTTATTTAGTTTTGTCTGATTAGTGCTCATAAAATTAATTCACATTTATTTTAGTGTTTGTATTTTGCTTAAAACTCATTTACTTGCTAACAATTATTAAGAAAAGAATAAAATTTTCTTATTTTATAATCACTTGACATTTGAAATGAATTTAAAACACGTTCTTTCCATTTTTGTTTGTATTTTCTTATATTAAATTAACTAATTATCAATTTATGAAATTTTAAGGAAACCATAAGGAGTGACTGGAATAAGAATTAGATTTACAAACCACTTGAATTTTAAAATAAATATTTGTGTCAGTACATTTCATGGAAAGTAAAAATTTATTTTGACATTTTTTTTCAGTAGTTGGGATATTTTAATCTTGCTTATACTCCATCATGTGATCTCATTTGGTGTTTTGGTTTCTGACATAAGCAACCTTCATTATCATTCATAAGGATAGCTTTTCTGGTGGAGTGAAGCTTTCGGTAAGTTTTAATAACTTAAGTATAAATAACAAATAATTAATTGTCTAATTAATAATGAATTATCAACTGCTTGCTCTTTATGCTATAAAAATATTAATACTAATACATTAAAGAAAAAAGAGCTGAATTCTTTCATAATTAAAGAACTTATCCTCTTAAAAATTGTAATGTTAATGTTTGATAAGTAATTTCTAAGAAATTTGAATCATTTCCAGAGAATATATTTGTTTGTAGATATAAAAATACGTAGTTATATGACGTTAATTAAAAATTTAGTATATATATGGGTTTTAACATGAATTCAGGAAGAACATTTTTAACATAAGCATTTCTTTCCTTTTTGTGTCTTGTCATTGTATATATTTTGTAACTTGTCACAATGTCATTGCACTTTATAAAATATCTTCAAGCTTTCAATTTGCTTCGGTACATTTTTAGTCTTTTAATATTGCTCGAATATTTTTAAATTCGTTGACTTATTTAACATAAAAAGCTAAATTTTTAAGAACGTATTCATATCAATTTAGATTGTTGTTCACTTACATTATTTTTTTGGATACATTCAAATAATTTTCTCTTGTAAAACAAAAATATATCGTTATTGATATAATAGAAAAAAGTTTTTGAGTCACATTAAATTATAATATATGTATTTTTAATTATCATATATAGTTACAATCGTTGTTTACATTTCGATATCTGAGACCAAAATGTCTAAATTGAACTAAGACTTTTTTGATAAAATGCCAACTTTTGATTAACTCTCCATTATTCTATGGCACTTTTCTTTATGGTTAAAATATAATTAAAAATAAATGTTCTATTTAAAGTTTTGCAAAGAACAAATTTAGCCACCCTAGGTGCACTTTTTTATACTTAAAATTAAATGACTCATTTAAATGTAAGAATTAAAGTAAACGATGAAATATCGAGAAATGGACAACTATAAACTTTTCCGATATTAAAATTAAAGCAAACGATAAGTTATTAAATTGAATATTATGCCAGCTACATGTGATTAGAATTGAAAAGTAATCTGGTTCGCCAAAGAGCCCCAACTAAAACAATAGCCCCTTAGGTGGCTAATAAATCAATACTAAGAAATAAAGCGAATTGTTTTTAATGTAAGTTAACTCCATACAATTGGAACAAACTTAAAGAGTCATATATTTAAAATGCATAATTTTCTAATACAGGACAAAATTTTTAATTTCATTGTATTTCCTCTTATAGAAAGTCTAGAATTTCATAACAATTTTCAGCACAGATCGTGTTTTATAGATGAGAATGTGTAACGGCCTTCCTTCAACTCTACAAGCATATTAAAGTCAGAGAAATACTTCAGAGAAAGACAACACAGATTCTTTCCTATCAACAAAGAATATGCACACAAGACCTCTCTCGAGTTCTTCTTAATTCAGTTAATCCTAGTTTGTGTTCAATAAAAGTCTTAGCTTACCAAATCACTCGTTTTTATTCAAACACTTCTCGATTATAACAGATTCGACTCCTATTGTTCTGAACATGAGTCACTTTCAACAACTTCCAATATAAACGATTAAAAACATTGAATCACTCCAATATGCAACATCTATCAATTTGCAGCGTCATCATTTATCTCTCTTCTCTTCCCTTTCTATTCTATTTAGCTTTTATATTTCTATCCCCCTATTTCAATTTATTACATTTCTTACCTTCGTCTAATTTTCAAAATCACATTTCATTTTTTTGTCAAGGAGTTGTAAATATATGCAGTTCAAATATTGGGTTGGAGGGAAAGTTCTGTCGTATTTTAAAGAAAATATTTGAATTCATTTATAAAAATATGTGTTTAATATTAATCAATTATATATGCTCCGTTATTTGTTACAACCTGTTGCCATCTTTCTGGTAACCTGTGAATTCCTGTTTGGTAGAAGTTCTCGTCCTTGGAGTTAAAATACTCAGCAACTGCCTTAGAAACACTTTCAAAAGACTTGAATTTTTTTCCCGTTAGATAATTTTGCAGAGATCTGATCAGGTAATAATCAGATGCTGCAATGTCAGGTGAATACGGTGGGTGACTAAGGACTTCCCATCCTAACGCATTCAGTTTTTGTTGTGTCACCATTGCAGTATGCGGTCGAGCATTATCGTGGTGGAACACTATTCCTTTTTTTTTGGACACTAATGCTGGCCTTTTTTCTTTGATTGCTGCATTCAATTTATCCAGCTGATTGCAGTACAGATCCGCGTTAATGGTTTTCCCCTGTTTCAGCAACTCGTAGTACACTGGATCTTTCCTGTCCCACCACAAACAAAGCAGTACTTTTCGTTGATGGATACTTGGTTTTGGAACTGTTGCTGATGATGTTCCTGGTTTGCAGTAAGATTTTTTTCTCTTAATATTCTCGTAAAGAATCTACTTTTCATCTCCAGTAACCAGCCTGTCCAAAAACGGCTCCACATTATGTCTAATCAGATGTGATGAACACATTCTTACACGATCAGACAAATTCTTTTCCGTTAATTCATGTGGAACCCAAACACTTTGCTTTAACCCAAACCCAAGAGATTTAATGTGATCTCCAACAGTTGTATGATGAATGCCAAACTCTTCTGCAATTTCTCGACTTGTTAAATGTGGATTATTTTCCAACATGGATCGCAAAACATCATTATCGATCTTGGATGGTCGTCCAGATCGATCACTTTCTTGGAGGCTCAGATCCCCGGAACGAAATTTGCTAAACCATCTTTGACAAGTACGATCATTTACAATATCTTTTCCAAGTACCGCACATAAATTTTTACATGCAACCGATGCGTTGTTTCCTTTTTGGAATTCATACAAAATGCAGTGTCGTAAATGCACTTTATCTATTGACATGCTTTTCACTTTAAATATCACAAGTAAATGATGAACGGTAAATAAAAGGACTCCTTTTATATTATATAGCATCTAAAAGAACAAAAAAAATCGGAATAACTCATTAGCCAGATGTTATTTTTTTATTTAGAAGAAAAATTACCTGCCTATTTAAAATACGACAGAACTTTCCCTCCAACCCAATATATATATAAAAAAAATCCTGAAATTAGTGATGAGAAAATAGCGAATAGCCTAATGTCACAATTGGACTAATTGAAAAACGCGTAAAACTCAAATTTTTAGCATTGCACTCTTGTGATCATTTTTGATTTTTTTTGCTGAATTACCGTAGTAAAAACATAATTACACCGGTACAAAACGAGTTTTTTGAACATAGATTTTCTCTCAAACTTTATACTTCGCGTAACAATTTTTTATACATTAACTTTTAAGAGCAAAATGGAACGTTGAGTGAAATTGAATTTATTCAATAATTAGTTTTAATAATTAGTTTTATTACTAGACCTCTAATAAATTTATCTTCTAAAATAAATGTGTGTATTTTTTTTAAATTTCAATCAAGCATTGTGCTAATCAATTAAGCTAAATGTAAATAAAATTAAAGAAACGAAAAATTGTTAAACGATGGATGTGGAAACTAGGCGTAAACTTTAATTCTTTTAATAATTGGTTTAATCAATTTATGTTTATTAATTTTATTTAAGTTATCGTATTGTCATCCAAAACAATCGTGAAAAGAAAATTTTAGCTCAATTGAGCGCTTTAAAATGTGAGATAAAAGCTTTTAAAGTTTTGACCCAGACAAGGTTACAATGCGAGTTAAAATCAAATTACTTTTAGTTCATTCAGGAATATCGTATTATTATGAGAAGTTCATTCAGAGGGAAAACGTATTATTATTGGACACTGAATTCTAACTACATCCACGAACAAGTAACGAATCCAAATGTGAAAGGGAAAAGCTGTCAGAGAGACTCAAACATAAACTCGATAAAGAATTTCTTCCTGTCGTGAATCATTCAATAAAAATCCTCTTATGATTATTATAACTCTGCATTAACATGTGCTAACATGTTGTTGTTTTGAGAAAATGCGTCGGCATAAAGTAGAGGATGCATGGAGATAGGTTCAAAAGATTGACATTATATTGTATTATGATTATAATTCTTACATTTCGTTGCTTAAGAAATTTTTATTTACATTTTGAGATATATTTAATTTAACATCTTATCGTCCGCTTTTATCTTGATACCCGAACAAAATAGTGTTGTCTACTTTATTATTGTTTTCTTTTATCTCGTTTTATATTATTTAACTTAACATTTGATTTTAATAGCAGAATGATCTGTTTTTATTAATTTTTTGTAGTTAACGTTGGCAACGTTTTTTGTACTTTGGAATGTTTTGTTTGTGAAAATAAAAATGCATTAAGAATTTGATTAAGGTATTTTCTTTTCTAGATAGCCGTTGCTTCTGGGGAGTCTTAGGCACGGAAGCACGCTTACTTTACGTTAATCAATATTCATGTTGAATAACTCTACTTATTTTGAGAACTTAATAGGAACTTTAAAAAAGAAACGTTAGAAATTTTAAAATGAAATTAGCAAAGCCAGTTTTCAATTTTTTAAAAAACTATTTTAGAGCTAAATATCAGTTATGATAACAATATATATTTTCATTCTTCCAAATAATAGAGAAATTAAAATTGAATTTATATCATTTTTCAATAACTAATATCAAAATGAAGGTGTTTGATTTTATGAAATTAATTAAGAGCTTTTTAAACGAACTTCTTACATTGGAATATTTTGAATCTGATTTAATTGATTAATTTAAATCTGATTTAATTGATCATTTTAAACGTTTTAAAGTAGCTACTCAAATTTTATTTGACGGCATTTGTAAATATCTCATTTATAATTTTCTCTTTTTATTCACCCCTATTTTGACTTTACAAGGGACTGATTGATACATATATTCATGCAACAAAGGTATCCAAAATCCAGGATCAGACGCTCATTCCAAAGCATTATTTAAATCATTTTCGTAGAAAAATAGATTTGTACCTAGATAACGAATGAGAGAGAAAATTAAATAAAAATACGAACTAAAATTCCGTCGCCTACAAGCATTTGTGTATCTATAATACAGCATTCTATTTGAATAAAATAAAATGAGTTTTTTTTTTTTTTTTTTTTTTTTTCTGATTTCTTTAAAATATACTTTGCATTTATCTTAAATTCCGAACATGTTTATTGAAAAGTCAATTAATTTTAATAGAAACTGAATTAACTCGAATTCTAATTGTCTGATCACTGTTTAAATCATTAACAGTTTTTACAGAAATAATAATTTAATTAATAACTTAAGACGTGCTTTTGAGGACAGGTCGTGTAATTAGTAAATCCTGTAATAGAATACAAAGATAAATAAATAAAAAGGTGTATTTTTTGAATGTTTAATCATCATTATGACTGTAGCTCTATATTTATTACACATAATGTCCGTGATTTCAGAAAATGAGACTAATATTTAGCAATCATTTATTAAAGTTTTTTTCTGTAAAACAATGAACATTTCCACACATTTTGAGTGAAAAGGAATATATAATTGAGAGCTCTTTCATTTTCATAATTTTAAGAAAAACTGTTGAATTAAAATAATTTAATAACACAATACATTATATTTATAAAAGATGGGACTTTGTTTGCTTTTAGTGAAGCATCGGATCTTTAAATTAATTTCTTTTAATTATTTTGGAGAAAAAAATTTAGAATTACAGTTAATAATTAGAACCTGGATTGAAACATATTGATGTGCAATGTCATTGGAATATTGATACTATCTGAAAAGTTTTTAATTGTAATATAAATTTAAAAATTCCCCACATACCTAGAAGACAATGAAAAAAAAAAAAAAAAAACCCGTACTTATGAGAACCGATAATTTCCGATGAATTCTAATGGTATGTCAATACACACCCAAAGATCATCTTTACATTTTCGGCTTTAAATGGTTTTTTACCCCAGAGAGGGGGATATCAGTTGACCTTGAGAGTGCTGATGGCGTTTCGAATCCTCCATCGCTGGATCCGAAGAAAAGTTGACCAGTTGATTTTACTGCGCTCTCATCAACTGTGTTAAAAGAGATGTCCTGGTTGGGCTAGTTATTAAGACGTTTGCTGGCGCTTTTTTAGAAGAGGGCCGCCGCACATTAAAAATAAAACTGTCTGATATTTTTCACCATTTACCATGGACGGGAAACTAATGTGACTTAGGATTAATTATCTGTGATCCTTTGAATGAAATATTGCAAATGTTCAATAATTTCTTGATGTATGCATTGTCCTATCTCTGCTAAGCATCCATTTAATGTTCGCAATTGGAATGTATATAAAATGAAATGTTTCATAAATGTGTAATTTTTTTTTAAAAAAAATTTCTATTTCTTATTCTATAAAGGGAGGTAGCTTGACCATGACTCAAAGTTACGACGACCATTATCAATAGCTTTGATATTGTTTATGAGACGTTAACGGAACCTATCCATCAAAGTTCTACGTTGCGCCATATCAGGTTTGTTTTAAAGTTGCACGTTACTATTGTTTCTCATGATTTTTTAGAACTAGGTTTAGAAAATCATGGGAAATAGGTTAAATTGAACTATGTCTTAAAATCCTGTCGCTGTGAATAGATTAGAAAAGGAAGGTAGGGCTCAAGGTTAAAATATAGAATATAAGTTAAGTAGATGAAATCATAAGAATATGATAGGAGAAATCATGAGCAATAGGTTGAAGAGAAGAAATCATTGGAAACAGGTTAAATAGAACTAGGACTTAAAGTCCTTCCCGGTTCAGGAGTACAGAAAAAGGAGGTAGCATACCTAAGGTGTTGTTCTAGTCACTTGACCATGGTTCAAAGTTACCATTATCAAGAGTTTTGATACTGTCTATGAGACGTAAATGGAGCCAGAGTATTTCTAAGACTAATCTGTGTCATGTCAGATTTTTGTAACCTAGTTTGATTTAACGCATGCCTGTTACCATTATTTCTCGTGATTTTTGTGGAAAGAAGACTCAATCTTATAATTCATCTATCACGAACCTCAATTTAAACTTCCTTTCGAGAGCGAAATGCTTCTTCGTTTCATTGATTCGAAAAACTACACGAATGTTACTACCAATGTGAGGTTGGGCTTTTCGCGATATTCTTTTCACTAACCCAGTGGACTTTTATCAATTTGAATTATGTAAAATAACGATTTCTTCCTAACCCAAATGAAACGTTATATGGTAAATTATATGAAGTTAGAAATGAAGTGAAGTGATTTAAATACAATAATTTATAAAGGAAATTGAATTTCTGTCAGTTTTGGTGATTGACGAGAGTTCAAAAAAAAATTAAGCTTCTTAGCTACTGTTGAAGAAAGTCGTAAAATTACGAAGTACTGAACTGGTATGATAAGATTTCTTACTTAAATCATAAATTGGTATTGTGAGTTAAATTAAGATTCTACAGAAGGCTACATTAGATATTCTACAGTGATAATTAATAAATGTTCTGTTTCGTTCTTGCTTGTCTTCAATTAGTATTTGGGCATTATTAACCGTGTTTATTAAATTCCTACTATTAACTCACATTCTCTCTCTATATATCTTGTACAAATTTTCAATCGTTAATAAAATACTTTTTACTCATCCATTCAAGTTCAAATACATTTTTTAAAACTTGAAGTGGATGACACTTGATGTTAATACAGTTTTTTCAAATATTAATTCATTTAATTAAATTTAATTAGTGAAAATGCAGTTGAGCCCAACCACTTGGCGCGATTTCAAAGATTGCTAAACTTGGCGATTTTTTTTGGTTGAACGTTAAGTCCGCGAAGCCACATTTGGCAAAATACCGCCAAATAATTCCTGTCGCCAAGGGTGGTTGCGCTAAACTGCATTCCGACTATTTAATTTACCGAATGAATTAAGAAACAAGCCAATGTTTTTACTATATCATTTGCTTTGCAATGGCAAAGTTGGTGGAGCATCGGCGTAGAATATTCCTGCATTCGGATCAAATCTCGTCGAAGCATAAAATTTTTTTATTTGATTTTCAAATAATTAATATTAGTTTCCTATGGAAGAAAAATTTTTTCTCTTTTATAAAAGATATTTAGCAGGATATAAATTTAGGAATAAATACCGTCAGTGACGAAGAGAGTAGATCGCTGGAAAAAAATTTATTTTGTCGCTTAATATTGTGATTCTGTCAGATATATATACATATTTATATAAATCGTAATTATTTAATAAAAAGTAATTAAAATAAAAAAAAATGTTGACCTAAGCAGGAATTGACTTAATTTTTTTTTATATTACTTGTTTTTGAGATAAGGCTCAAAAGCTTGGTAATAAAGGACAGACGTCACAATGACATATTACATTGAAATCCACGTTATTAAGGCAATTTGATAACCAAAGAAGTGATGGCTCGAGGTAAATTACACACACTCACACGCAAAAGAGATTTTGAGCTCCCTCCGGATTTGTCAATTTTTATTGGATCCGCTACTGTACGCGTTTATATAAAACTATTTGAGAGATTATGTGTGTTCGGCACCATCAAAAAAGTCCTTTAATCTGTTAATTGCGCAAGCTTAAATGTAATCCTGACAAAAATATTTGACAGACTTACACGAAAATAAATGTAGCATAGTTGGAAAGCAGTTTCATCACTTTTTTTGCGCAAAACCAACATTGATGAAACTCGGTAGGGGCGCCTCGTGACGTTTAAATTCCCGACAAGAACAAAAGTCCATTACCTCGGACGACCTCATTCGAAACATGTTTTTTTTCTCTCTCTGATGGAAGAAAAAACTCGATTTCTCTTTATTTTGAAACATCTTTCCTCTGTGATTTATAGATCGGCTTATATTTTTACTAATTGAGTATTCTGCCAATTTTTTTTTTTGGCCTTATTTTTCTTTTGGAATCATCTTTTTGAATTCGTATTTCATGTAAATACATTTTTTTTTTAAAATCTGGATAAGGATGAAAGAAATTTAAAATAAAAATTTGCATCAATGCAAATTTCGTGTGTGTTGAAAATGATTTAAGTAAGAACCATTAAAAGTTTTACTATCATGTAATAAGTAATTTAGAAACATCTGTTATAGGATTACACACACACACACATATTAGTTTATTGTGGTTATTTTTACTGTGTATTATAGTACAAACTAATTTTATAGAATGTTATTTGTGTTCTTTTGCTTCTGGTAAATCAGAAACATTCTGTTTCATAATCTACCATATCATTCAGAAAATTCTAATGTTTACGGCCGTGGTCTTATACTGGTCATGATCAAGAATTCACGTGAGTTCAAGCCTTGTTGCCGTGTAGCCGGGGCTGATGCACTTTGTATCTGTTAGGATATTTAAAGTCCTCCAGTAGGTGTGGCGTGGAGATGTGAAAGGTAGCTGAAGTGCCATCCTCATTTGACCGAGGAATACAATTTACGACGTCCATCGCCGGTAGCCTCGGTGATTCTAGTGCGACGTTAATAGAACCAACCAATCTGATTAGACAACTTATTACGTGTAACATAGGCTATTTGCGATTTTTCCTCATCCAGCTAACATCTGGGGTTACTTTCTGATTTTACTCGAGGGGTCCCAACCTTTAATCAAATGGAACGTGATGCAGATTAAATAAACGGAAGTGAAATGAATAGATATAAAGTCGTATAAAAACACTGGACTTGGAAATGAAGGTATTTAAAGGCTCAGTATTAAGAAGAATGTTAGTGTCTTGTCAAATGGAAGTATTGTGTAGTGTATAACTTGAATATGGTGAGATTGAGCTTCAACGCTGTGGGAGCTATTGCATGAGGTACTTGCATCTATTCCGGTACGAGATTTTGAGATTATAGGAGTTGTTAGTACTCGTGGAAAGGATATTAACTGTGAAAGGCTCACCTTTATTTGAGGAAATAAAATTATTTTGGATATAATCGACTTAATCAATTGGTCTGTGTTTGAATAGAAATTTAGATCTTCTGATTAATATTTAGAAGTTATTGTCAGACAGACGGGTAAGGATACAAATGTACCAAATATATCGATACTAATAGGACTTTTAATTTCAAATAATTCAATTTGTGACGCTATGCAAGACAGACGTTTTTAATACATTGTTATATAGTGAAAATTTTCAGTAATATAAGTGATTCAAATGTAGATATTAACCAAAGACCAATCACTCACCCTCTCCATTTATTGTTGATTGTTTAATTAACGTCACTGAAACAACACGAAGGGCAACTGGCGATGGTCATTGTAATTTTGAGTTTCAGTCAGAAGCTACAGAAGCACGCAGGCTGGCAATTTCCTCTCAAGCTCACACCACGCCATCAGGGAAGTATTTGTGACGACAAATTTAACGTGCATCAACCTTGCTACATGTTTTTAAGAGATATCAAGTCTCAGACCCTTAACTCTACGGTAATAAGGAAAACTTGCCGCGAGTCCGCGACCGTGACCACTAAGCTACCGCGGGGCTCTCAAATCCTCCCCCAGAAGCGGCCTTGAGTCGGGCAACTCAACTTTGTTTTGATTATTCCACGTTCTTTTCAACTCAAGATTGTTTTTGAGAAGTTTGTTGTCCAGCTTAACTCAATCAAACTTCAAGAAATTCTCAACATACAGAACAGGGGAGGGGGTAAAAGATGGGTGACAGCTGAAGCTAACCTCTTATCAGTTGACCTTGGTTCAAAATTAAGAAGAGTCACTTCTTCGGAGCCTTAATGTAATTTTAGAAGGTGCTCAGACTAAATGGCGATCATCGTTCTCCATTGTTGACCGACTCACTTTATGCCTCTTTACGTAAAGGTAGAACATTTATCACTTGGAAAATTAACCTGATTTCAAACTCATTTTCAAATTATTAAGGTCAATTTATTACTAAACTTTTGGAAAATTCGGTGCTAATTTTAAGACTGTACGTGTAAGAAGATCATTGAATTTATATCAGCCTTCCTATATTGCTTTTATGATTTCCAAAATTAGAATCCTTACTAGTTTTATTAAAGTAAGCCATAATTCTCCATCGAAATAGCCTTAATTTATTTAAATGCAAAACCTGCTGGATGGAATAAATCAAAGACAATTTGTGAAATTTATTCTTACGTATCCGTAATATCAACAATAAAGGTTACTAGATTATGTCATACATTAAATAAAAAGTACTTTAGAATATGTATATACATATTAAATAATTTTTAATGTTTTCATAACATATTTGTTCAATAAATTTATTTTGTTTTTGCGTGTTTTAAAGTTTGCATTTCTTTTCATAATTGTTTTATAATGATTTTGGTAGCACAAATCTCTTTCAATTGTATTTTGGTTTATAACCATTTTCCCTAATAATATTTGTTGATGGGATGGTTTACCTTTAGTTGTAGAATAACCTTGCTATACCAATCTACATCCAGTTACAACTTTGAATACATGACTTCCCAATTTTTCTTACAAATCTTTGGATTTTTAACATTTTTCCCAAGTACATTTGATATTTCTGAGATTTGTCAATTATTTTCCATTAAATTTGCTTTCATTTTGAATTATATATATATACTTCTGCTATATAATACATATATTTTAATAGTTAGCCTTAACCCTCAAAGATGCGTATATAAATTTTACATCGGATCATTAGTTTGAATTATAGCATTTGAGTGAAACAACTTTTATTGTGAAAAATGGATAAAAGGAATTTCGCGTGTTGATAAAGCCTTTTGAAGGAAAAATACAGTTGAAGGAAACGCGGCTTGATGCCAAGTTTCGGACACTACTTAGGAAAATCAACCATCAATAGTGGTATGCTAATTTTAGACGTGGTGAAATGAGCACCGAATATGTGGACGCCCAAAAGAGGTTGTTACCGACAAAACATTAAAAATCCACAAAAGTGATTTTGAATGATAGCCATAAATTGAAATTGAATGAAATAGCAGATACTCTAAGATATCAAATGAACGTGTACATTATATCATTCACGAAGATATTTGGGTATGAAATATGTGCAAAGTGGGTGCCGCGCGGGCTCACTTTTGATAAAAACAACGACGAGTTGATGATTCAGGCAGTGTTTGAAGATGATCAAGCGTAATAAACGAGTTTTGCGTCATATGTGACAATGGATGAAACATCATTTCACTCCGAAGTCAATCGACAGTCATCGAGTGGACTGCACCCAGTGAACCAACTCAAGGAGAAAACGCAACAGTCGGCTGGCAAGGTTATGGCATCTGTATTTTGGGATGCGCATGGAATAATTTTCATTGACTATCAACAGCGACTATTACATAGCGTTATTGGACCGTTTGAAGGACGAAATCACCGAAAAAGCGGCCGCATTTGAAGAAAGTGCTGCTTCACAGACAATGCACCGTGTCACAAGTCGAAGTGAAAACGATGGCAAAATCCATGAATTGGGCTTCAATTGCTTCCTCATGTATTCTCCAGATCTGGCCCCAGCGACTATTCCACTGTTCTCAGATCTCAAAAGAATGCTCGTTGGTTAAAGAAATTTCGTCGAATGAAGAACGCCAAAACTGAAGCCTATTTTGAAACAAAAGGACAAATCGTACTACAAAATGGTATCGAAAAGTTGGAGAGTCGCTATAATCAGTGTATCACCCTTGAAGAGATTAAGTTGAATAGAAAAACTAATTTTGTAAAAATATGTGTTTTATGGTAGGCCAGGACTTTTCAGTGGCCTGTTATAGCCTGTATATATAACATATATATATATATATATAACTATTGCATAATTAAATCTGTATATTTTAGTTTTATGCATTTTTCTGTTTAAAATAAAGGTTTGGTATATGTCTTCAATCTCAATGGTGCAGTGGTGATTTTTATAGGATATATATATATATATAGTGTTGTCCAGAAGTTAAGCGTAATTGGTAATTATGTGGATAATTAAAGAAAATCCAATTCGTAATGGCGGAAAACGTCAAATTCCAAACGATTATAATACAAGAAAACAATGAGTAAAAACCACAATCATTATTTTTATTTTTCAAAGAAACAGTTTGAAAAAAAACTTAAACAAAAGTAGAGTTCACACTTTAGTGGAGGGGATGAAAGCAAAAGGTGATTTTGCAGTTTAATAAAGTGTATGGTTGCTTGTGACAGTCAGGAACGCTGCGCAACGATTTTCATACCTGCTTCGTCATTGTGGACAAGTTGTAAACTCAAAGAGCTCCAAATATCCCGAAGAGTTCTTTACAGTTCTGCAAAGGAAGAACTTGAAGCGGTCTCCCTAGCATATACTATACATGCTAGATAGGTCTCGGATCAGAGCACCGCGTGGGTTGGATGTTTTCCGTTTCAAGGAAGTCGTCAACCAGATTCATACGATGACATGTCGCATTATCATTCATATATAAAGTCGGAACTGAAAGCATCTTGAAACAGGCGAACATAAGACTTAAGAAATTAATCTCTGTATTTTTTAGCAATCACAGATCCGTTTCAAAGGTATGGAGGTCTATTTAGTACAGTTAATCTTAATATCTAAATCCTAACTTCTGGGCAAGTGTAAAACGAAAATTCAGTCTCACCTAAAATAATAGCCAATTCACAGGGGATTAAAACCCGAGAGGGTTATGTTCCCCTACAAAAATAGTCGGTTTGGGTTGAACATCACATTGGCCCATTGTCCCAAACTCCACAATTGATATTCCAAACTCATCTTAAACAAGTGCGTTTTATGCGTAGATGTGAGAGGAATGCAAATAGATTGGTCGTCTATTATAGGGACAACAGATCAGAATCTTCTGTAAATAATTTGTCTGAGCTAACTACTCTGTGGCTGTGGTGCAGAGACAGCCAGTCTGGCTTTAGCTGCCACTTTGACTCACTTTTATTGGTACAAGCCTCATGGTGTTGGTGAACAGGTGCAACTCTTCCATGAGCCTGATATTGATCTCATTAAGTTAATGTTCCCCACTTCGAAACTTCCACCACTGTTTTGAGATTACATACATAGGAATTCGTGACAGTTCGATATGTGATGTGATTTATTCAGTACAATTCAGATCTTCCATAGGCAAAATCTCAGTTGTCAAACCTCATTTAATTATTAGCTAAAATAACAGGTCATTATAAAATCTATCTGGTCTGCCAGTGTCAGTTATCCGTTAAGACATGCGGTGTTTTGCCATGAATACATCAGATTATATTTTGTATAGGGCAAAGTTTCTTCTTAAGCATCTGATTTTCCACAAATTATTTCGAACAAATTCACTGAAAATTTCTCAAATTTTTTAATATTTAATGAATTATGTCTGACTTTTGGACACACACATATATGTGTGTGCGTCTACTACTAAAATCAAACTTAATATTATCAAATCGATGTAATACTAAGTGAAGGAATAACACTAATTATTTTAGAATCCAGGAACAATTTTTCCAGTTTCATTTTCTCTTCGAACTTTATAAATAGTAGACATTGTTATTGAAAGGGGGAAAAAAGCTTTCTTTTTTAACGAAACTCTTACATACTTCAGAAAATGTGGTTTGAAATCCCTTCTTATCAGTAGGAACGCACTGATAACGCGTTGAGATCATCATTGAAGTACATTTTTTTTCATTTCTGTTATCGCAATGTTATCGAGGCAAAGGTAAGAAATTAGGACGCAGGTAATTCATATCACTTACGTTGATGGTGCATGCTGGTCGGTTTCGTAATAAGTATCGAACAACGGTCGGTGATTTTGCAAAAGGTCTCTTTTCTAGTTTAATCTCCCATCCTGTATCAATCTGTTCAGGGAATAGCATTTACTGGATATTTCTATGGACGCGAAGGAATTTCTATGGATTCAAGATAAATAAGTAAGAACGCATTGGTTTTTAAGTAAAAAATGAATTTTGTGTTAATCTCATTTAAGTGATGATTTAATTGATTCTTAAGTTTTCGTAAAGAAACAATGTTATTCTTATTTAAATATGTGTTGACATCTGTATTAATGCATTGCATCGTATTTTTAAGTTAGAGAAATTCACATCAAGAACTAAAAAATCGAGGGAAAAAAAACAGGACATTTTTTGAAATACATTAGTAATTAGTCATTGAATGTTCAAATTTTAAATCGTTAATAAAATACTTTTTATTCATCCACTCGAGCTCAAATACATTTTTTTAAACTTGTAGTGGATGACAATTGATGTTAATATAGTTTTTCAAATATTAATTCATTTATTTAAATTTAATTGGTGAAAATGCAGTTTGACCCAACCATTTAGCGCGATTTTAAAAATTGCCAAACTTGGCGATTTTTTTGGTTGAACGATAAGTTCGCGAAGCGGACCAGGGTAGCCACATTTGGCAAAATATCGCCGAATAATTTAATAAAAAGTAACTAAAATAAAAAATTTCTTTGTTGACCTAAGTAGGAATTCACTTCAACTTTTTTTTTTTATATTACTTGTATCTGTTAAATTCTCGAAAAAAGTAGATTTATTCATAATGAATATTAATTGTCGTAAAGCGGTCTTCATAGAAGCAATTTCAGTCACAAGAAAACAAAATATTTTCAATTTCCTAATGCAATTTTATTTTCACAAGCAAAACATTCTGAAGTACAAAACTGTTGTCAGTGTTAAAGCCGAAAAGAATATAAATAGGTCATTCTGCCTTAAAAATCAATTAAATTAAAGATTAAAATAAGAGCAAACGATAAATTATTAAAGTAGAGTTATAATATTCTGTTTTTGGATGTTAAAATAAATGCAGACGATAAAATATTCAATTAAGGGGTCTCAGGACTTTTAAACCTCAAATTTTTTGATTTTTTAAAAAAAATATATGTTACAGCCTCATCTGTCCTGAACATTTTGGATATTTATTGTTATATTTATAAATTATAAAGATACTTCGAAAACTCCCAGAGTTATCGAGAAAAAACTGAACTTTGATTTGAATTCCTTTATTGTTATTTTTCAACTTTGTCTTCATTTTTCTCAGAACAAAAATTTTTAACTTGCGCGCAGGATTTCTCAAAAACTATTTAAGATATCAGTGTGAAATTTTATGTACATGTTCAAAAAAGATTTATTTCTGATTTATAGATCAAATTTTATACAAATTACTAACAGAAAATCTTTTATATGAATTTTAATTGGATTTTTTCTTAAAATTTCATATTTTTTCTAATAATTGTATTAAATTTTTTTTCTTTCAATTTCTCAAAAAGTTTGTATAACTTTAAAATTGAACTTTTTTTTACTAGGTAACATTACTTTTGTAAATTTTAATCAATATTATACTCAGAATCCTGCGCGCAGGAAGATATAGATTTTCTTAATTTTGAAAAATGTTCAATTTATTTTTTTCATTATAACTTTTTAAAAATTTCTTTAAATCTTATAAAAATATGAGGAAAAATGTAAATAAATATGAATATTATTTGGTAAAAGTTTCAACTGTCTGCTTTGTTTCATTGGTAAATTATATTGTTTTGAAAAATATTTTTTTCTATACACGAATAAGGGTTAAGAGTCCTGAGACCCTTTAAATGTATCTTAGCAATATAAATATATTACCTTAACCAAATTAAATGTAATTGTTATAATCATAATGTATTACAATGTCTTTATTTTGAACCTAACACCGTGTATCCTTTATGTCCACGCACTTTTTTATACCATTTTCTTAAAACAACATGTTAGCACATGTTAAAAATGGGATAATTAATTCAAAACATAATTTTAAAGCTCGTACACTCATCACACGATATTTTCGCAAAATCTATCACTAACAAGCATCAGGAATTTTTTACGTAAGAATGTAAAAATTTCTAAATGTGTTTGTAAAACTCGGAACTGGTATATATAAATTATTGATATTGGGAAATTGTTAATGCGTTTTTAAAAGTATGCCAGTTGTATTAAGTTTATACAATATAGATTTTAATGGATAAACAAATCACTATTTTTTCACTATATTGTTAGACTCCAAAATAAATATCCACTTTTTGTTTGTAATAAAAATGAAACAAAATTAAAAAGTTCTATATAAAGTTTTGCAAAGAACAGATTTAGTCACTCAAGGAGCGCTTTCTTAATAATTATTATTAAATTATATATAATTAAGGTAAACAATGAAATATCGAAAAATGGACAATAGTAAACTTACTTTTCCAATATTAAAATTAAAGTAAACGTTAAATTATTAAATTGAATATATTTAAGTTAAATGTAATTAAAATTAAGGCAAACGATAATTTATTAAATTGAATATTATATCAGCTACACGTAATTAAAATTAAAGCCAACGATAAGTTATTAAATTGAATATATTTTTTAAATGTAATTAAAAGTGAAGCAAACGATAAAAAATCGAAAAGTGATCTTGGTACGCCAAAAGTGATCCACCTAAAACAATACCCCCTTAGGTGGCTAATAATATTAAATCAATATTAAAATCATTTGACCCCAAAACATTCCAAGAAGGAAGTAAAACTAAAAAGATGCAGTTTTAAATTCTTGAGGCAAAAATATGTAAATAAATAAAAGGCTGCCTCACAGCTTAAAATTCAGATTAATGTTATTTATTTTCAGTCATATCTTGATTCCAGTTTACATATGATTTAAGGTAATACATAAATCGATAAGTAAGTAAAATACTTAATTTTTATATTTATTTCACTTCAATCCAATAAAAAAAACGGGGGAAATTTATTATGTTATATATTTGAAAATTGAATTCATTAGTGGTGAAAGCAGGTGTCAGACATATATTGCATATATTTTATTTCAATCGAATAAAAAATTCAGGAGAAATTTATTATAGCGTATTTTTGAAAATTAAGTTCGTTACTGGTGAAAGCAGACATCAAAAATATACGCGAAAATAAGTAAAATTTTTAAAAAGTGGTCAGGCATGATTTTTATAAGGTAAGAAAACAATAGCCCTTTGGGTGTCTAATTAATAAAATAAACTTTCCTGCCTGTATTTATTTCTTATTTAAATATCTATTCCATGTATACAACAACCTCTGGCCATTTTTTCCAGGAATATTAAAAAATAATGTTAAGCTGTTTTATGTGTAAATTTGAAATAAAAAATTATGTTAAATTTTTTTATGTGTAAATTTGAAATGAAAAATAATGTTAAGCTTTTTTATGAGTAAATTAGAAAGTTTCGTATATACTCGTATCTTCGCACTTTTGTTTAGTGCTAGATATTACTCACATTTATCTTAATGATTCCGACTATTTATTATTTTATACCTTAAAAATTGGCTGAGATGATGATTTCATAATTATGTAAATAAAAGTAAATAATTTAATAAGATAATATTTTCATTCATATTGGATAACATCCAAATTTCCCCCGAATTTCATTTTTAAAAGAAACTAAGCAAATATAATACTGAGAAATCCCACACGCTCGAAATGTTTATACAATAGCTTTTTTTTAATTAAATGATATCGATAATGTAAAATATTGCTTGAAGTTTCTTAAATTTATCAGGAAGAATGTGAAAAAGTGAGACTATATCACTTGTGATTCGGAGTAAAAATCTTGAATTCAGTCAGATAGGTTTTATGTATATGTTTATTAATAACACATTTAAAAAATGGTATACATTAAGACAATTTCATCTGTATTCACGCCTGCAAAGAAAAATGGTGTGTTACTATGATAAACCTTTATTTTTAATTAAAGTTGCATTTATTTAATTTGATGGAAATTTAAACTAAAAATTTTTTCGCTTAAGAAAGTATTCATGAGGTCCTGAAAAAACTTATTAGTTTCAATTTTCTTTTTTTAGTATTAATTTTATCTTCTCATATAACTTTTATATGCTGTTGTTTTTGTCTTTCTCAATCAAACAATTCAGGAGGGTACTCCACAAAATAATAACTCACTGTATTCAAATATAATTTAATTTCTCTATCGCAGTGTGATATAATTCAGGGTTATTCACCATAGTGAGTGAGTGAATGTAAGGTTTATTGGCGCAAGAGCCAGATATGGCTATGCTGCGCCAAACAAGATTAAACTGTGGTCTAGACGTGAAGTTGAAAAAAAGATAAGTGGTTGACAAGAAGGAGGGTCGAAAATAGAGAAGGATCGCTAGGGTATCCCGGGAGTGCGTCACCCGTGTTTACCAAAGACAGTAAACCCCATGGGAAAGAAAAAGATCACTAGGGTACCTCGGGTTCATGAAGCCCGTACTTACCTGAAGAAGACAAGTCCCTGAGATCCCCTGATATAATCCCCAGGGGCAGGGTGCCCGGCTATACCCCCAGACGCTGGGTACCCATTTTAGTCGCCTTTTACGACATGCATGAGCTACAGTGAGACTATTCTGTCATCCCCGGTCACCACACGGGTCGTTATTCACCATAGAGAGACATGCGTTTGGCACTTCCCCCCCCCCGAGATGTGTTTGTATGTGGGGGAGGACATACAATATAAACCACAATTTTACACTCCTGCGCTTACAAAGTATCCTCTATCGTTAGATTAGCGGGATATACTCTACACAAAAATTAAAATGCAACATTCTTATTTCGAGGAGAGAATTTATATGTAACAAACAATTCTGATAGAAAAAAAACATAGCTAATTATTTTAGATCAGTGGTCTTCAAATTTTCGACGCACAATATTCTTAGAAAAAGTTTTTTACTGGGAGTCATCCAGTAACCCGAACAAAAATATATCTTAAAATAATTTTTGAAGTAGTTTTATATGTTATAGGTACTTTATGCTAAGACAATAAAAGAAAGTTATAGTAATTTTTTTAAAAAAAATTATCAATAAAATTAATGTAATTTACTCATTAATAGTATTGACTTGTGCTCCAGATGACGACTACCCTTGCATTATATTTCGTGATTGGAGTGTACTCGGAATTTTTGACACAAATTGTCGAAGTCCAGTTGTATTAATGTTATCTGAAGTTCGCATTTCCTTTTCTGTGTTTTATTTTTTTTATATATATATTTTGCATTTCTTTTGCCACATATGTTGATAAATATTTTTCACTTAAATATGTTATTCCGAATAACCATACTTGCTGTCACACAAACGTGAATTTAGCAGTGAACAAGTAATATAAAAAAAAAAAAATTTAAGTCAATTCCTATTTAGGTCAACAAAGAATTTTTTTTTATTTTAGTTACTTTTTATTAAATAATTACAACTTATATAAATAATGTATATACATATGACAGAATCACAATATTAAGTGGCAAAAGAAATTTTTTTCCCCAGCAATTTACACGCTTCGTCACTGAAGTTATTTATTCCTAAATTTATATCCCGCTAAATATCTTATATAAAAGAATTTTTTTTCTACCATAGAGAACCAAAATTATTTATTTGAAAATCAAATAAAAAAAATGTTATCCTTCGACGAGATTCGATCCGAATGCAGGAATATTCTACGCCGACGCTCTACCAACTTTGCCATTGCAAGGCAAATGATATAGTAGAAGCATTGGCTTATTTCTTAATTCATACGGTAAATTAAATTATCGGAATGCAGTTTAGCGCAACCACCCTTGGCGACAGAAATTATTTGGCAGAATTTTGAAAAATGTGGCTACCCTGGACCGCTTCGCGGACTTAACGTTCATCCCCCCCCCAAAAAAAAAATTGCTAAGTTTTGCAATTTTTAACAACGTGCCAAGTGGTTGGGCTCAACTGCATTTTCACAAATTAAATTTAATTATATGAATTAATATTTGAAAAAAACTGTATTAACATCAAGTGTCATACACTTCAAGTTTATAAAATGTATTTGAACTTGAGTGGATGAATATAAAGTATTTTATTAACGATTGAAAATTTGAACAAAATATATATATATATATATATATATATATATATATATATATATATAGGGAGAGTGTGAGTTAATAGTAGGAATTTAAAAACACAATTTCTTATAATTTTTCAAATAGATTAGTAGTACCTTATAATTCCAGTGATAGAACTTATATATATTATATACAATTTTATTTCGAAGAATAGTTCATGTTTATGAGAAAAGATTTTGATGTTTAAGTCGGTAGAAATAGTTGAATCAATTTGAGACATGATTTGTTCTGTTACGATTTGATTTGAGAAAATTACGTAGCTTCGTAAGAAAATAACAATTTGGGAGTTTATTGTAAAACTTAGTAGTTTTAATTATTATTTCAAAGTTTCCAAAAACATATTTCCTTTAGTTTCTCTTTTTTACCCGGTGGGACTAAAAGTTTTGAGACTGATTTAACTGAATCGATGTGCGAAACGCCACCTGTGTACGAGAGAGGAAACACGAGATTCAAAGACTTTCGAAAGCGATTGCTTCGGTTTGTACTGAACTTTGTCCAAGATGCAGCGTTCCGTATGTTATCTGTGTGTGTGTGTGTGTGTGTGTGTTTTTACAATCGTAATGGTGCATTGTATTTAGAAGAAAGGTGTGCGAGGAGAAATGTTGGTTCCGAAGAAGTATTAGAGGTTTAAAAGTAGTAGGTTTAAAAACAGTAGAAGTTTCATAACTTTTTTTATGGTGATGATTATTTTTCTAGATTAAATGTGGTTTTGAGGTTTGTGAAATTTCGAGATGTTCGGGAAGAAGCTAAGAACGGTGCGTCTTCTCCCTAGTAAAATCGAGTCAAACATCGCAGGTTTCCACCCTGTGTCGAAACGCAACCATCAGTTAGCAATTAGACTGATAGGATATCTTTTAAACATGGATAAACAAACTATCCATATCATATTTTAGGGAATTAGAAGAAAAAATTATACGCACGTTTTGTTTCACTTTCACTTGCAACCGAACAAAAGGAGAGCGCAAAGTTGCTTGCCAAGGTTATCTCTCAAATGAAGAACTGGTACTTTTTCCTTTCCTTTTTCTTTCTTTCTTTCTTTTTTTAATTGCTTTGTACGTTGGCTATTCGCGATTTATTTCCCTTCAACAAACATATTGAGATTTCTTACTGATTTTGTATGTTCGTTTCCAGCTTCTTCCCAATCAAATGCAACCTGATATGCAAATTAAGTAAACATTAGAAAAAGAGCGAATAGGGATAATCTTGTTGTATAAAACGATAGAGAATTGAATAAAACATTATGGTATTAAGAATAGTGTTAGTGTGATGTGCGGAAGTATTTTGGTGTGTTTAGCAAATTTTTGGGGAGATCCGGAATCAACTCTGAATCTATTGAAGGAAATACTCGCATCTTATTCCGGTAAGAGAATTATTTGGTAGATTATAAAAGTCTTTAGTTTTCACGGAAAGAATATTAACTGTGGAGAGAATCCCTTTTCCTCGATGAGTATATGAATATATTTTTCATTTTTCTGAGAGACTAATTAGTCTGTGCTTTGACAAGTTGAAATTTAGATCTTGTGATTAATTTTAAGCTGACATACGAGGTGGATAAAAGGATACTGTTACTACTGGTGATAAATCATGGTGCTTTCTCTTCGATCTGGGAATTAAGAGGCAGGGTGCGGAATGCGTTGGCGCAAGCTTGCACAAGATAAAAAAACTTCTCTATCAAGAATCTCGATAGAAGCGAATGTTGGTACCTTTTTTTCTTATTGAAGGAGAATAACTCCCTTTAAATTTGTTCCTGAGGAACAATCAGTGAGTGTTGCGTTTTTCAAGGGTGCAGTGAAATAGTTGTTGAAACGCACCGAGTGTGAGCGTCTGAACTCGAATGCAAACAAAATTCCATTCTTCCCACTCGACAACACATAATTCCACAAAGCTACCGTTATACAAGTAGATCAGTTTTTTTTGGAGGAGGGGGGAAACTGTTAAACCATTACCTGTACTCTCAAGAATTGGCACCGGTAGATTATTTTCCATTTCTAAAACCGAAATTGAAGCGTAAAGCACAAAAATTTGACAAAATCAAGACGATTTAAGATAACGCTGCAAAATATTTCTGCAGAAGAGTTCCAACAGGACCTGGAGAGGTTCGAGGTTAGCATCAACCGTTTCAAATTTAGCTTACGAGGGTCGTGTGAGAAACAACTTGTGACAGCGAATTATTCCTATCCTCCTCTTGTGCCATAGCTAAACTCAATGTATTAACACTAAAAGTCAATAAGTTAGTCAAAGAGACGTTATACAGGTACACACTAATTGCTAATATAACAACAATTATAACAGGTTCTCCCCAGATAATGTCTTAAATGCATTAACTCGATATACCAGTATTAAACTAACTGACTCTTACCAATAATGCCAAAATGAGGCTGTCTTGACTTCTAACTTTCACGAAACAGCCGATAACTTGTAATAATTCTCGGCTCCGACTTCGACTCTGAAACAACTGCCAAACGCTAGAGCTACTCGACCTCACCTGTGACTCTCAAGCTGAGTTTATATATTTCATATCTCCCCTGCTTCACTTCATTTCTACCTGCTTGTGATTTGCATATTCACGTTTCATTTTTGGTTGGGCAGAGGTTGCTTAGCAAAAGCAATCAATCCTAATTAAAAGTCCCCAAGGTTAGTGAAAAGAAAACCGCGAATAGCCCAACGTCACAAACTGACAACTAAAAATTATTTACTGCACTTTTTATTTCATTTTATTTATATCTTCAGTCCTACAATTTTTTAGCCACTCTATGTATATCAAAAGACAATATTTCTAAATGTAAGATATTTATATATCTAAGTTTTGTAATTAATTAGGGTGATCGACCTTATCTTTTAGAAAGTTTTATACTCCTTTTTTGTGTGAATCGTACTCTTTTTTAAACTTGTACTCCGAAAATACTCATTTGCATCCTTTTGTGCTTCTTAGTATTCCTAAAAGCAAAAACTATAACAAAAAAAGTTGTATACGAAGTTTTACAAAGAACAGACTTAGCCACCAATGATGCGGAATTTTTTTTTTATAATTATTATAAAATTACGCAATTAAATATATAAGAATTAAAGTAAACGATGAAATATCGAGATATAAACAAAAGAAAAATTTTCCAATATTAAAATTAAAGGAAACGATAAATTATTAAATTGAATATAATATGAGCTAAATGTAATTAAAACTATAGCAAACGATAAATTATTAAATTGAATATATCAGCTACATGTAATTAAAATTAAAGCAAATGATAAATGTTATTAAATTGAATATATTTAAGCCAAATGTAATTAAAATTGAAGCAAAAGATAAAAAATTGAAAAGTGATCTGGTTCGCCAAAAGTAATCCACCTGAAGCAATAGCCTTAGGTGGCTAATAATTAATTTATGTAATCTTTTAAACGTTCGTATGCATAAATTGTATATGATGACAGGTATGTGTAACGTGCCTGTATGCACACTGTAACGTTGACATTACAGTGTACATACAGGCGTACGTACAGACGTAACAGACGTTACGTACACTGTAACGTTGCTGTTTATCGAACAAGAATCGCGCCATTGAAGATATTCCTCTTAGAGCAAACTAAAATGATTCGTTATAATTTGAGTGTGTTTCTTTGAAAGGAAGCGTTATTTACTGACTAAATACTTTAAATTTAGTTCAAGTAAAGTAATTCTTTGGGTAAGTACTTTCGAAAGAATATTAATCAACATTATTAAATGAAATATTGAGTTTTTTTTAAAAAAATTTTAAATCAATATTCACTCTTTCAAATTTATTTGTAATTTAATCTTTTATTTACTAACTAAATATTACCAATGTAGGTATAAAATAATTTTTAGACTGCAATATGAGTGGTTCAAAGAGGCGTAGAAATCGTTTTAATGAAAATTTATTATAAAAAATTAGTTTTTATTTAACACAAAAATGAGGATTGAAGGAAAGACTATTGTACGTATAAATTATAGATAATTATATAAAGAAAATGATTATTCTGGACGATTTTATCTTCAATGCTGTTTGTTAATTCATGACGATCTGCAATGGAGACTATACAAAAAAAAATTCGTACAGCAGAAAAATATGATTTTAGAATAAAAATTTACGAAAATTTAAAATATTGGAATCATTCTCAAAGCTATTTTAAGAATATATAATTGAATGGAGCAGGCTCATTCAAGCTTCCCCTCCCCCCCAAACACTAATCACCATATCCAACAAAATTCCATTTGACTCCTTTTGCAAAAAGTATTTGGTCCCTTCAAATTTATAAAAATTTTGAAAATTTTCTCAATTTCATCATTCATTACTCTGTTTCTGATATAACTTTCGATTTTTTCAATAGTGGAGATCTTTCTATAGATAAATAAATCTAAGAAGAATCGCGTTTCACTGATGGAGTGTTATAAGGACAGTGGACAAAAATCTAGTTTTTTTTTTTATAAGACCGGATTATCGGCTGATTGTTATCTAACAGGATGTCTCCACCTCAGTCTGAAGAAGGCAGAAAAAATGAGAAGATTCCAACAAGGCATTGTTTTCTTGTCGTTAAGAATGACCCGAATGACGCTTCGCGTGTTCCTCGGTTGTTTCTTGAAACAATAGCAAAGTTATGCATTCCTCACTCCTTTCTTTCTCTGCCTCCCACATGTTCGATTTTCTTCAAACTGTGAAAGTTTCACTAGATCTTGTTTTCCGTCACGTTTTTCAACATTTATTTGCTGATAATATTGTCACTTTGCTATAAAATGACATTTTACTAAAATTTGGTGCCAAAAACCAGTTTTTGTAATACGGACGCAGAAAAATTCTGAATGAAAGGGCCATTATCTTGGTAATTCGGAATAATTCCAGGGGCTTTTTTACTCTCTCTCATTTCTTTCCGTACATTATGTTTGTATATATGTTTAAAAAGGAAGCCGGATTATGTGTAACCACAGCTGTTCCGTACATTTTGGATTCTGTATGTCTGTGTTTGATGAGTTAGGACTGTTTCCGACCTAACATATATCATGTTAGTGAACAACAGCTGCCGTATAATGTGTTTCTGTGGTGATAGCAAATATTGAATTAAGTATTTTTTCCCCTAGTCCTGCAAATTTGTCGTTTGTAACAGATATATATTTGAAAAAAAGGTGAGTAGAGGAGTTTACTTTATTTGAATTTCATGTCATTAAAGTTTAATTTTATTAACATAGTTTAAATTGTCACAAGGGTTCCTCTAATTTATAGATTGTAAACCATTCTGAAATGTTTTCAATGATATTACTATAGAAATCTTTTTAGAATAGTTTACAATCTACACACACACTAATTTGAATTGTACACTAATTTGTATATTAATATGATTTGTGTGTATAATTAATAAATTTGTGTTTGATTTAAATTACAGTTTTTCTAATGCTTCTATTTCTTCCTCAAATTTTGCTGTTGCTGACTTTGTCTCCTCATTTTGCTATATTATGCATACGCCTTTGTTTAATGAAGCTATCAATGATTAACATATTTTTATCTCTATCATTGTTCTATCATTAACATATTTTTAAGAAAAGTACCTATCTTAAGACGCAGTATTTCAAAGCTTTATTTCCATTTTGTTCAATTTTAAAAATTTTCCTTTTTTCAATTTTCTCTCGCAGGTTTACTACATATTTTTTCTGGTTATATATATATATATATATATATATATATGTGTGTGTGTGTGTGTGTTTGTATGTGTGTGCAGGGGATGTTATTTTACCTTTTCTATTTCTAACTTTATAGCATCAATAGAGTTAATTAAAATATAATTTTTTCCTTATCAAAAAATGCCTTAAAATTCGAAATACGAGTAATTATTTATTTCTAGCTTCGATAATAATTAATAATAAATATAAATTGTTGTAAATTTTGCATTTTCAAAATGAATAATAATATTCCACCTACTAATTAAAATTTTATTAATCTAATTGTTCTTGCTTTCGAATCTTTTTTGGAATCCGATTTTTCTGCAATTGTCATAATAACATTTTTAATTTGGATCAATACATTTTAAGTGGTTTGAAATTAACTTTCACTGCACAATTAATTCAGTTATTTTCTGAAATTATACAATATTTGTGGCTAATAATAAATATAATTCCTTTTAAGAATGTAAATTCATATTTTCAGCTTAGATCAGGTTTTATGCGTAAGTGTATTATTTGAAAACGACACAATGCGTATTCTATGAAGTTTCCAGCATTTCATTCATATGACAGCTTTTAATCTTACGAATTGTTTTGTCACGGTTTCAGTGTGACGTTGGGCTATTTCGTGATTTTCACTGCACTAACCTCGATGACTTTCGTGGTTTGAATTGCGTAAAATTACAATTTTTACCAACCAAAATGAAACGTGATTAGGTAAATTTAATGATGATAAGAAGTGAAGTGAGGTGAATTAGGGGTAGTGATGCATAATTGAAATATAATTGAGAGTAAAGAGAAGCAGATAGAGGATAACGGCAGGCTGATAGTAATCAGCAAATTAGATAGAATCATCGCAATTATCTTTTTGGATTGAAGTACTCCTTAGACTTATTTCTAAGATACGAAGCTACTGCTATTGAGAAGTGATTGAATCAGAACGAGTGATTTGATAAGCTAAGACTTTATTGGTTGAACCTAATCTAAAATTGACAAATTAAGTGGGATTCAAGAGAGAAAGAGCGAACTTATCTATTCTTTATTGAGTCCAGTTATTATTGATTATTTATCTAGAAGTAAAGATGAAAGTAGAATTAAATAATGTAGGAAAGACGTTACTACTTAATAGTAGTATAATTTATTTAAAAAAAAAAAAAAACTTTTTGCCGATGTTCGATGTAAAAGTTTGCTTAAAAAACTTTAGAGAGGAAGTAGATTATTCAGCGATTATTATTTGTGTCATTTTCGATGAAAAGAAGTTACAATTAAAACTTGAAATATATTCGTAGTCTGATGTCATTTATAAAAATTTTGAGAGGTTTTTTTTTATTTCACTATAATACATATTTTTAATGTTTACCCTGGTGAAGCATTTCTTCTATTTTTCCCATTAGAAAATGAGTGCTGAACTCTGCTTTGCTGTTGGAGGTCATCAGATGCATGCTGCCACACAATGAAACTCTTCGTAACTTCCGCACTAATCGCCTTGCACGTGGTCGCCGTCTTCTGCCAGCGGTATGCCGATAGAAATCCACTGCCTGTCGACACATTACCCTTCTCTGACAACTATGACGAAGACTACACGGAGGGATATGACTTTTTGGAAGACAAAGACATTTATCGGTGGAACGTGAATGAATTTCCTCATCCACAAGAGCATTTTCGGTATTGCAATCGGATGAAAGCTTCCTATATTTGTGATCCTGATCAAGTATTGACCAGAGATGAAGGTAAATAATGATTTATTCTACCTAACGCTTTATTCTTCTTTATTCGTATGAATTTACATTTTAAGAAGTCTTCGATGAAGATTTTGAGATCACATTAAATGGATATCATGTTCAAACAAAATATTTGATATTACCTCGATCGAAGGATCAGTCAAAAATATTTTCAAGACACAATTTTTTTCCGTATTCTGTTTTGGCTTTTAGAAATGAAAATGTCAAAATGTGAATATTGTGATGCTTTTCTGGTGCATCGTATCATAGACTTGCAGCATTAAAGATAATTAGGAAAACTAGCTGAAAAAAAGGCATCTAAATAAATATATTGTCTTGAGAGTCTATAGTGTTGTAACTTGAACAGGTTTTTTTTAAGCCTCCCTCACTTAAAGGATGGGGGATGCGTCTGACGATTTTAATCAAATATCAAATACAAAACAAATTAAGTTCAGTCAAAGAAGTTAAGTTCGTTAAAAGATTGCTTTTATATGAAACATTGAGTGAAATAAAAGATTTCATAAATTTAAAACATGCTATAATTATATATAACCTCCTCAGACCCGACGCAAAAATAACAATTCTTTTTTCAAAAATGATTATAGTTTATTACCCTAATGGTAATAAATTAATCATAAATTATATAAATTACCATAATCATTGTTATGTTCAAAAATGTTGGTTTCATTTTTCTATGTTGTGGCGATGGGTTGAGGAGTAAGTATCGCCTGTGAAACTTCAGAGTTAAAACTACTACAAAATAAAAAAAAAAAAAAAAAAAATTAAAAAATGGAGTATTATATTCAAATTACAATTTATTTTTAGAAGTTAAGCAAATATTTAGACATGAATAAATTCTCTATGTTTCAAGGAATCTTTTGAAGCAGTTTCTTGAGCCATTGAAGCACAGAAGTATTTTACAGCTGGAGCATCGCACGTAGTTAGAGCATGACGTTTTGGCATTTTTCTGCATTTACTCCCGTAACTTCTATCGCCCATCATTTCCGGCATATGTCTCATATCTTTCTTCCTTGCAGAATCATGCGGAATACAAACTGGTATCCTTCGTTTAGCTGGAGGTTCGTTGTCCTCAGTCAATTCATCCGTTGAGCTGATAGAGGTAATTCGACTTCGTGATTGGTTTTCGCCAAAGATCAAAGTTGTGGTAGCCTTTAGTTTGAAAGAAAAGTAATCCAGGATATATTTTGTGTGTGCTCGAAAGCTTCCATTTTATGACGATATCCTATCCAAACACTAATCATTGTAAAATGTTAATGTGTATAAATCTGGAAACGGATTAATTGATTTCGTAAAATGAGGAAGAAAACTCGGTTTCAAGACACGAACTGTGGACGAGAACGAATTGTATTCCCACATCGAGATTCCGTTATACCGACCTTTGATATCAAGACCTCTAGGATTATAAAATCATAAATTTAAATTTCAGAGGGCTTTTTATAAGACTTCGTGTCAAAGAAATAAAATTGATATGAGAAACATTACTTTATAAGAACAGCATATAATTCCTTGTTCATCCAGTGAGAACGAAAAATTTACGGAATTTTCGGAAGGTTGCCTGGAAAACCTATAGTAAGCTTTTTAGACAGATATTTAAATGACCTTCAGGGATGACGCCAATCTCAACTGGCTCTCTTTCTAAGTATCTATTATTGAGTCGGCGAAAAACTGATAAAACTACTAGTATCAATATTTTTAGTAAGCTAAAGCCTTTGTCTCTCCCTGCCCTCTCTGATATTTATATCCAGTGCATTCTATTCTCACATTGATCTGTTTTTAAATGAAGTTGCCGATTAATTAACTAAGAAGGGAATATCAGATTTGACCGGTTCTGTGGATAAATTGATATGAGAAACAGGAAATGATATGCAACTTTCAGGAAATCGCATTTTAAGTCAAACAAGAGGGAATGTGATGTGATTGTGACAGTTTTATTAACGCCGCATTGAGAAGCAACACGAATTCTATTGACGACAGACCTTGTAATTTTGAAACTTGATCAAGTGACGACAACGACACCTGAGATGGCTCCTCCCTCTTCAAATTTCTACACCACGTCAACGCAATAACTTGGGACCTCGATCAGATTTAACGTGCATCAACTTCATGAGAGGTATTTAGAGGCAGCAAGGCTTAAACTCACGACTCGACGTGAACAACCCTGGCCGCGAGTCCATGACTATGACCACTCGACTACCATGGCCACAAACAAAAGGGAAAGCCCTAGTGCATTATGGAATTTCTTTGGAAGCAGAGACGAGCAAACTGCTCATTGTACATTTTTAGTTGTCATGTAAAATCTATGGCATTCCTTAAAGACAGTAAAATTTACTCAATTTGACCCAATGTACATCAAGTCATGCTTCATTGGTTCATATTCTGGCTTGTATGGGATTGGACTGGAGCTGGAGTTTTAGAGAGTAAATAACATGATGAACTTGTTCTAAACTTACTTGGATGGTGATGAATTGGAAACAAAAAAAAACATAATTTCTTATAATTTTTCAAATAGATAAGTAGAAACTGATAATTCCAGTGATAGAGCTTATTATTCTTAAAAAAAGGAGCCAGTCAGCAGTAATATCACTTTTCGTGCAAAGACATCATATAAGGATTGACACAATATTCTATTGTGATAAATTTTTATTAAAACTTCTTAGATAATAAAAAAATAATTACTATTTCAACATGATTTACTGTTAATTATAAGTTAATTCAAGGAACTTACTGTTAATTATAAGTTAATTCAAGGAACTTACTGTTAATTATAAGTTAATTCAAGGAACTTACTGTTAATTATA